>VZTA01002998.1:86806-151447 GCA_013398855.1 Mohoua ochrocephala
GAAGGGGGCGAGGGGGAGGATGCGCGGAGGGGCCGGAGGATGCCGCGGGCAGGGAGGGGGGGGCGAGGGTGCTGCCGCGGGGGGCCCGGCGGTTCCGCTCCCTGGCAGATGCTCCGACCATTGTGCTTTTGCTGTTGCAAATAGAAACACTGCTCACCTCCTCACCTCTCCTCCTCCCCTCGCCAAACAATAAATGCACACCTCAGGGCCCTCGGCGCTTCCTGACTCTGCTTCTCTTCTGCAGGTGTAGATCTGGAAGAGACTGGAAAGGAGGGTGGAAAAAGCAGGGAGGTTATGAGGCTTAATAAAGAAGGTAAGTGGATAGTGCTGGCACACCTCTCTACCTGTCTGTCTCTTAGTGGTTGTGGATGACTGTGGTTTGGCCTTGACAGAGTGGTCTGATAGCATATGGATCTCTCTGCTGTGAAGACCATTTCAGGGTTGGATACACGCAGATGACTGTCACTGTGTCAACTTCTTTTGAAGTACGGGTATAACAGGTGTATACGTACAACTGACAGACATGGTAAAAGATAAGGCAATTTTGAGTCAAAAGACAACTACACATCAGTGGCCATATTGGATTTTTTTGTGGACCCTGTCCCTTGGTGCAACGTTCCAGTTGCTCCAGTGTGAAGATAAGCACGTAAACTTTAAACGTTATATTATTATTAGCAACTTAGTGGAGACGTTTTCCCTTGCAGTGAGACAGGGTTTGTTACAATCTTTGAGTTCATTCACTTAAGCTCAAATCGCATTTTATTCTTCATTCTCACTGCTGAGCGTGACCTACAGTCCACTGAGCAGCCAGCATCAAATATTATCTTAGGTTACACTAACCCATGCATATTATGCAAAAACAAATAAAGTGAGTCATTTGGACCATAAGTTGTTCTGGTACCATCAGTGGGAACAGGCAAATTCCAGGTTAGTGGAACCTATGCCAGGCCTGACGCAGGTCTGTCAGCTGCGAGAGGAGAAACTTTAGTGGTGAGCATAGGCAAATCAAATTTACACATTTTGTTTGTGATGCGTGTCATTAACATCGTGCTGAGGTAACACTTAATGCAAATAGTGAAATGGTTCAGGACTTTTTTTCAAGGAGCTTTGTGTTTGTTTCTGTTTCGTTAAGAAAGCGCTTTACGTACACAACCTCTCTGTCTTGAGAAATACTTCTTGGGAAGTCGGTTCATAATGAACGATCCCATCATAGTGAAACTTTGGTGTGACTTACTCGTGCTGAGAGAAATCCTGCTATTACCTGTAATGTCATAATCTATATTCTGAAATGATGTTAAGTTTCTCGTTATATTATAGTTGTCATTACGCGTGCGTTCGATTTTGAGCATCTTGGCAGCTCAAAGGAGTCTTATGTTTTCTAAACAAGCTCTTGAAAGAAGAATGAATTAATCAGTAATGTAGATTTGTGTGATAAACTATAAAATTGCATGGAGTACGCCTTAAAGTTATTTAAAATACCATAAAACTTCGTTTTTGAAAGACCTTTACAGAGATGCCAAGCTTGATTGTGTTCCTGTCTTGATTCTTATGTACCTGAACCTCTCTATTTTGTTAGCCCAAAGATAAGTTAGCAGCAGAACTGGGGTTTTCATGCGGTTTATTTATAGGTGAAAGGTTCAAGGCTCTGTACATCTGTCAGTAATGTTGATTCAAAAATAATTGAACAAAAATTTTGCTACTTCAGCTGTGCCTTCATAAAGAGCTTAATTTGTTGAGATAAAATGTTTTGTGCACAGAAGTCCTTGAACACAAATTCCTATTATAAGCTTGAGACATAAAGATTGAAGCGTGTCTCTACGCCTTAGCCATACATAATATGCAAATTGTTTCCTAGAAGAATTCAGTTTTAATTATCAGTTCTAGTCTTGTTTGTTTTCTTGGGGGGTCAGAGACTCCATCAAAGGAGCTCTATTTAAACTCACTATCCTGAAAAATTAACTTCCAAACAAAGTGTAATGTCGTTACTGACATTGTGATCGTGACAGGTGTGAAGCACTTACTGGCTTTTATAGTACTTATGTCATAATACTGTGTAAAAAAAACCCAAAATTGACTGTTATATTTAGAAAATAAAAAGCCTTAGGGATGTTATTGCTTCCAAGTAGTGACTTGTGTTAGATCACTTAGAAAGAACTTCCGTGAAGTTTGAATAAATTAGTATGTGTTGAAATATTTCTACTATATTCACTTAGGCAGTCTGTTAATGCAGGTGTTTTCACCACACCCATCTGTGTGTCTGAACACCCACTGTAAATCTTCCTTGGGTCTCACAATCCTTATTAATAAAGGTGGGGAACAATATGAAGAGTTAGATTGGTCTGCAGGAAACATTTCTCATGTATTTGCAGAAATGCTTGTGCTTTTACTCTGACCTTGCTCACATGTTGTGTGACATGTTGAATTTTTTTACCTGCTTTGTTCATAGGTAAGAGTTGTGGTTATGATAGGTCTGAATGCAAAACACAACTCCTTTTTTTTTACAATCTTACCAACTTGAGTAGACCTTTTTAATGGCATCTGTAGTGCCGGGAGATTGCAAGTGGTGTCTTAGAAAAATCAAATGTTACTTGTAACTTACTTGAATCAAGTAACTGGGGGCAACAGATGGTCAGGATTTTAAGTATCAAAAATAACTTATCTGTTTGATAAAGATGGTGTAAAACCTGATCTCTTTGCACTTACTTCTTGACATATTTGTCTGCATTTCATCATCTTTAGTTGATGTGACCAGGTTTACGTGGCCATTCCTTTGTAAGCAGTTGAGCAAGAAGGTTTTTTAGAGGAGTGAAACTGTGTGCAGAGCATGGTGGGAGCTAAGGAGTGTGAAGATGTTGGTCTCCAGACTATGACAAGGTGTTTCACTTTGGTTTTGTAGAAAAACTGTGGTGTTAGGTGGCAAAAAGTCCTTCCAGTTAGCTTGAGCTCTGCTTCGCTGCCTTCCTTCTGGTTGCGTACCATGCGTGTTCAGAGCAGTGGGCTGCTCTTCCTCCTCGCTTCGGCCTAGGAGGGGATGTGGGAGGCAGCATTTCCTGGAGGTGGGGGGTAGGAACACTCCCTGCCTGATCTCTGCCTGCCCAAGGGGTTAGTACTTGCATCCCTGGGCAGAGGGGTAACAGTCTGACTGTGCTGTTCATTTCTGTAAAGCGAGAGATGCACCGAGGCCATGTGCCCCCTGTGCCCCATCTTAAGGGTAAAAGTAAAGACACAGAAGTGTTGCTCACTGCTTTCCTTTATTCTGCAGTGTATATGTAGGCAGCGTAGAAGGAGAGAAATTTCCTGAATGTTTGTTCAGTTTTCTAGACAGAATTGCTTTTTGCATGCTGATACTTACTCTAAGTTTTCCTATAGCAAATGCACTCTTGTCCATGGTTGACTTTTACTGGCATGTGGATTTGTAGAGAGGGGATTACAAAGTTCCAAGTGTTCACAGAAAATGAGAAATTTTATACATAAATGTTTGTGCCAGAAAAAAAAAAACTTATCTGCTTATCTAATCAGGAAACAGAAACAGTATTGTGTAACTTATCTGACAAATCACTACCAAGCAACCGGCTTAGCTAAAAGAGGGGTTATCAGAATTAGAGCAGCATTTAGAATTTATGTTGAATTTTAAAAGGTTGAATGGCATATTTGAAGAATTGAAGATTTTCTTGCAGATAGCAGGCATAGTAAAAGAAGTCTGTATTTGAGAAATTGTATTCTGTAAAACATCACAGTAACTGTGTGCCTGAGGCAGGTACAGTGTTCTGTTATTATCAGCCATAACCTGTAAATGATTATAGATTAATTTTGGAGGCGCGTGTTTTACTTTATACAATATTTGAGAAAATAAGGGAAGAATGGGATTTTTTTGTTTTTGCGTACAGAACTTGTGTTAATAATTGGTTTAGTAATTTGCAAGCATTGAGTGCTGTGAGTGTTTGTAGGTAGACACAGGCTGTAAAGGAGCAAAAGATATCCTGTATCTTTGTGAATTACAGCAGAGTTAAATATGACCTATGGGATTTAGGTCTGTGTCTGGGTACTTGGTGTCATAGTCAACTTCAGTTTCCCACTTCAGTGGATTTGTATTATTGAAGTTTCAATCTGGTGATGTGTGTGTTTTGTCATAGAGAATCTCTTCACTAACCATACTGATTCATTATTGTTTGATGTTAACAATGTTATGTAAAAAATTCTAATTGTTTTTCTGATTTTGTGTTAAAAGCAGAGATTTTTTATCTTTATAATTCTACCTCAAACTTGACCATTTTACTTTATGATTACACATGCAAACCAGAGTTTTAATTCTATTGGATAATTGTTTACAATATATTTTTTTCCTATTTTGACTTCCCATACAAATATCTGATGGAAAGTTTTTTTGATAAATCCTTTGGCAACATAAGAACAAAATTAAAGGGATACTGATTAGTTTTGCTTTCAGTATTTTTTTAATTCTTCAGAAAAATATCTTGATGATTTTATCATTCCTCTTGGAAAAATAAGAAGTTAAGGAGGTTAGGTGGTGGTAGGGAACACTTCTACGGGGGTAAAAAGGATGTGAATACAACGTTCTACTTTATGAAAAGCAAGAGGTAGAGAACTAAAATTATTTATGGGGAGATTGTGAAAGAAGAGAGGACAAAACCAGCTGGTTAATGTAAGCATAGAGATTGGAGTTGACTTTTATTTAATTTTTTTTTTTTTGTTTACTAGTGGTTTGCCCATGGTACTATTTGTCTCCTTTAAAAACATACTAAACAAAAAAGAATAAAAGCATTCTTGTTTTTCTTACCGCCTTCATCTTCCACCTTTTTGTGGTAGTAGGGAATGTTGGAAAGGGCTGAGAGGGAAGGAAAATTATAACGAGGTTTTAAACACATACTCCAAAAGAAAGACGTGGGGTTATTGAATTTAGACCACCGTAGTTGGTGATTTGGGGTTGGTTTTGGTGTTGGATTTGCAGTGGGCAAAAGAGAGGGTTGAATGTTGTCTAATTTTCTGTCTGTTCTCTGTAAGATAATACGGTCTTCCAGAGATATTGATTCTTAAAGAGATGTAATATTCTGTGGTGCTTGATGAGTGGAAGAACTGAGGATTGGCAGGGCACAAAACTGTGGCTGTTTTCAAGAGAAACTTTTTCTTACCGTTCTTATCTTTATGCTGGGAATAAGAACAGTAAGCAGAGGTCCCCATGGGGTCTTTGTTTAGGATGAGAAATGACAGTGGGATTGAATTCTGGTGTGTATTCTGGTGTGTAAGTGACTTAACAGTTCTGTATATGATATCTGGCTCTGATATATTTTTTTTTTATATATGGACAGCTTCTGCAGGGGGGTGGCATGTCTCCTGGTTATGGCTGTCACCTCATTTAATGTGTTTCAAGGAATGATGACAGAGGAAGAATGAAACATTATGTATGATAGCGCCCAGAAAATTTAGTCAGAATTGTAGTTTATCTTCATAGTTACATAGTTATTTTCTGAAACCTGTCCTTTAGTTCTTCATCCCACACACTGGATAAAAGGAGTGGAGTAATGGTAAGGCTCTCTGAACAGACATTCTGTGTTTTGAATCAAGGTTTTGATGTTTTTGAATATGTATCTAAAACTGTTCTACTGTAAATGACTTCCTTAAAAAATCTGGTTTTGTTAGGTGACATATATCTCGATGAAGTTCAGTATTTGTGCAACAGTTGTTCTGAAGAGGTTAGATCTCCTGTAGTTTAAGGTACCTTTTTTTGATTGTGTGTGGGGAAACCATGTGTGATTCCCTGTCAAGTGCCGGAACTGTCACTAAGGATCTGTCTCTGACATTCCTTCTACTTCTTGTAATTTATAACCAGACTTGAAGAAGAGGGAAATTTATGTGTTTACTAGAGGCTACCCCAAGGCCTGCTGTCACTACAGAAAGTAAATGACTTTGTGTATCTAATTTTGATTGAGATATAAAAATATGTGTGTGTTTTCTTGTTGATCTGCCTCTGTATGTAGTTAATAGTTTATTGACGGAATATTGATTTCTGTGTATAAAAGAAAGACTACACAAGAGCCGAACCATTTCCACTGTGAAATGGAGTAATTTCTTTGAAATAGGTCTTTTTTTCTAGTTAATTAAAAATTAGGACATTATCAGGTTCTGTTTTACCTTTGGGGCAAAAAAATACTAGTCATTTAACCAAGGCAGAAGTGTATGAATGAGATGAAAGCAGTGGAAAATCCTAGAGAAAACATTTCAAATTTCATTTTATTTAAGTTGTGAATCACAAGAGTCCTGTAGGCAGAAAGCATAAGTTTTTGATAGTCAAAGGGAAAGTTTCGGGTAGTCACTGCATGCATTACTAAGAAACATCACCTTCAGTAAAAATAGTATTGTTGCTATGAGTGTTTCCTAAAGAGTTAACTCCAGTATAAGTTTATATGAATGCCATGACTATTTATTATTAAGAGTGATTTTGGAATAACTAGCAAGAAAAATTTTTGGTTCATATGGGCATAGATTAAGTTACTGGATCTTTGTGTCTTCCCAGTTCAACTCTGTGCAGAAGTTCTTCAGCTTGTCTTTGAAAAAGCTGATTCAGGAGTTAGTGGTGCAGGATGCCAGGTGAAGCTGGTGTCTTTAGGTAATTAACATGCAAAAAAACCCCTTGGCAAATGCTGTCGTGACACAGTAAGGGTGTTTGACAGAGGTCTATTAGCAAGTCTGTAGCAAGAAATCTTTGATGGTTCTCTTGCTGGATGAGAAGGGTAGATGCTATGAGGGTAAAAATGGCCCAGTTTTTTATCACAGTGCTATGCACCTGACTAAGCTGACTCAAATTGAAGGAAGAATCCAGCACAGTTACTCGCAACTGATACGGAACAGAGGAAAATCGACTATTGCATGCATAATTTCTCTCTTTTTTCTTTTCTGTGTCCCTTTCTATGGTTGATTTTAAGGGACCGGTTTTGTCATAACTTTTTGTATGGCTTATTAAAAGTTATGCCTGAAAGCCACTGATGTTGCTGGAGAAGCGAGCTTTCTGATTTCTCTTGGTCTTATAGTCATAGAAATGTCTTCCTTATTTCTGAAATGTTTTGCTTATTACTCAGTAATTTCCTTTCATATTTTACTAAGTTGTATTAATAATACAGTGCTTAAGCCCAACACATATTCCTATCTGTCTGTTTTCTTGGCAGTAATTAGAATTTACAATTATTTGATCTTCCAGCTTTTTGGTTTCTGTGTTCATGTATTTACAAAGTGTGTGCTGTTTGGCAAAAAAAAAAGGGGAGTTTTCCCAGATCAGAAAGAGCATCAGCCAGAAGTAGCAAGGAACTTGCCAACAGAAGTTCTAGGTTCTGCACAATTGCTGGTTCCAGTATCTGTCTAGTGCAGTTTCACTTAGTCTGTGGGACCCTCCTGAATCATCTGTAAAACGTAAGCTGTTGTATTGTGACAGAGCTGCGCGTGGTACACGGGGGTTAGGCTGGCTTCCCTTTCCGTTCCCTGGGAGCAGGTGTTCAGCAAGAGAGACAGAAGGGTGACTGATGAAGTGGCATCAAGACATAAGAATGACTGGCAAAGGGCAAGAGTTCGTGGGGTTTGATTCTGTGTGATCTTCTCTATGTTCTTTATTTTGTTTATATTTTTTCTGTTATACAGTGGTTTATGTTTTCTATCCAGTCATTCTTTCTCTTCCTTTTCCTGCTGCAGGGGACTATACATAGGGGGCAGGCAGAGTCTGGGAATTTGAAGTTATATTTGGATTAAACGCTGCTAATGTCATATAAGTAGTAGTTGTTCAGAAGTTTGCTGGATCAAAATTCTCTTCTCTAGCAAGGCAAAAGAGGATGGGACTGGACCTCTCCAGTGACAGAATAAGGTGATTTGAGCTTGTCATCATTTTGAGCTGAAATGGCCAGAATGGAAGCTAAGATTTGAAGAAATGTAAATCATTATGTGTGTTCATTTTTGAATCTCTGATAAGTATCCTATCCTCTGGTGGCTTTTAGGCTGGCCACTTGTGATTGTGTAGATTAGATAGATGATCAGGTGACAGCATATCCAGTTGTTTTTTAAGCTGCTCTTAGTTATGTCTTACTGAGACAAGATGCTACGATGACTTAAATCTGAAAAGTTTGTTGGACCCATGCCACCACAACTAACACTGACGGAGCCAAAACCTTGTTTGTTTGGGTCTGATAATGGAGACAGTCAGAGGACAATGATCTGGAAGAATATAAGTAATTGATCTGTTACTGCAGTGACTCGGGGGGCAGTATTATTATTTGTATGATCTTAATGCCTAGCAGCCTCATCAGACACTAGATGCTACTGCGCAGGGTACCAGCACAGGGAGGAAGGGTGCGTGCTTGTGTGTGTTGTGAAACTAATTGTGCTGCAGAGAACTAATTTTTTAATGTATGACGAAGCGGGAGTTTTAATGTTGACAAACAAGAGCACTTAGTTGCTCAATGTGATAGATGGTTGACTTTAGCCTAAACTTAAGTGGCTTTCTTAGAACTGTAGCAAGGAAAGCTTTAAGGTGATATTTGGAGGGCAGTGAAGTAATTTTGCAAGAGCTTGGAAGGTATCCTTACTCAGGTGTGGAAATTGGCCCGAATGAAAACATGGGCTGGTTGTTGAAAGCTTCGTAAATGGATAGTGACATCATGAACCAGCTAGAAATGTGAGCAAATGGTGTGACAGCAAGTAGGATGTGGGCAGTATAGTGTACATAAGACAGAGGAGCCTAGAAAGCAAAGACGAGTTGTTCCCAATGTTTAAATTTGGAATGGAGGATTGTGTGTAGAAGGATACAGAGAGTAAAGCAGTATGACAATATAGAAGAAGGAACTTTTGGAACAGTGTGAACAAGCGGGATAATGTTCATCAGCGTGAAAAAGAAGAAAATACAACTCATGTGAGTTGAAGGCCCAGACAGACCTTTAGCTCTGAAGATGTTTAGAGCAGACTTTGTCCTAGGGATGCAAGACAGGAAGAATCATTTAGATATAGATGTAACCTGAGTGAACAGATCAAGAGAGAAGTTACTGGCAACGATGACATAGTAGTTTATCATAGTATTTTATATCTGAATGATGGACAAGTTGATTATGCTGTCCAGGGTGATCAAGAGAGGAGGTGGAGAATAAAGGGTAGGAGTGGTGAGATCTAAATTCTGTTCTCGCTGTATCGAGCTGAAGCTAACAGCTACTCAGTGGCAAGAGGTGTCAGAAAGATAGAATGAGATTTTTTGTTTAGACATAAACCTACTGTATTTGAGACCTATTCTCAGGAACGGAATGTAAAATTCTCAGACATGAGAGCAAGAGCAAAAGATACAGCTCAATGGAGACCTGCTAGAAGACAAAGGAGGAATAAGGAGCCTGCCCGTGCCCTGTGGAGGGATTGGTACAGGAAGGATGGACAGTAGGAGAGGGTAGAGTCATGGAAGTCAGAAACAGAGAGTGAATGTTTCAAAAGGAGAAAGACATTTAATTTTTATGAAGAATGCACCAGGGTTATGGGTGATGGAAGTGATTAATTTGTGATGTTGCAATAGTAAAAGGTTTTTAGACATTTTAGTGAGAATAGTTTCACTGTAGTGCAAGGGACAGATGAAGGAAACTCAGGCTGAAGTTAGAAACAAAAGTGTAATTTGTTATCAAACAGGGCATAATAAGCTTAAAGGTGAAAGAAGGACAGAAAGAGTAGTGTAGTTAGAGAATGAAGGGGTCAGAAGTAGATTTCCAAACACAGAAAAGACTGATTGGTGTCCTGCTATTCTGTCAGAGCGGGAGGAGAAAGGAGATGTGAGCTATGGGCTGATGTGAGTGAGGCAAGTGGAGAGTGGGACAGATGTGGTTTATATCTATTGTACGAGGAAGAAGGGAGAGCTCTAAGGGAGAGAAAGAGAGTGGGAAGGGAGAATGTGAAATGGTTATTATGTTTTCTCGCTTTCTCTTGGAATAAATATTTGCATTCTATTGCAGAGAAAGAAATAGATACAAAAGAAAAGGTTTGAGGAGTGAGTCAAAAGTAGGAAGAAAAAAGGCTGAAATTGCAGGTGTGGGTTCAGCTCAACTGGAGGAATGGCACAGATTAATAAGCAGCAGGAGAGAGAGAGAGAGAAAATGTACGATAACCTCATTTTCAGACTGGTTCTCTTTTCCACTGCAAATTCTAGGACAGGCGAGAATACAGTGAAGAAAATGGATGTTTAAGATGAGCCCGAGTTCAGGATTGGTGGAGTTGGACCTGGTATTGGCAAGCAGAAGCAAAAACCATCACAAAAAAAAAAAAAGCCCTTCAAGGAGAGGGAAGAGTGTCTGGTCATAGCTATCATATCGCATGATGGACGTGAAAGTAGTAGTTCTGTTCCTTGCAGTGCATCATAAGTAGATAAAATGTCTACGTGATCTGTCACATACTGATCCTGACTTGTGCTTCCTGCTTCCAGAGCTGAGACAAGGCCACGGGATTGCATTATCGTGGACTGGGCCCCGGGTAATGTCGTACTGCTCAGGGTGTATCGTGAGAGCTTGGGCGCGGTGCTGCAGTAACCATGGTTGTATGGCTTTTGCTTGTCTTGCAGGGCAAAGCAGCTTGTTCCTGTCTACATGCTACAGGCAGGCATGCTTTATGATACAGCACTTTTTTTTTTCTCTGAGAAAGCAGGGCATAATAATTTTAGAGGGGTTACATGGAATGGCTGTCATTCATGTCATTCGGTGTTTAAGAAGTTAATCTCAGGTTTTCACATCTCTTTAGTTGATCTAAACAACTGTTTAAAGAAGAGGAGAATGCTGTGGGAGAGATTTGTTCCCTCACGCACAGAGCATTGAGCTGATCCTTTGGCTTGGAAGGCTTTATTCATTACCTTGCCTGCCTTTCCCAAGCAACTTTCTGCATGTCCCTGTATGTTACCAGTGTTCAGTCATCCCAGCAGCTTATACACGTCACCACGCGGAGGTGCTGAGAAAAAAGGGAAAGCAAAAAAGTCTTCAGATTTTCTCTTCAGGGTCTCTCAGGGGGTTTTTTGTGCACTATCGTGTAGTTTTGTGGTTCTGATCTGTATTCATGCTTTTGCTGTATTTTTGGCTTTTTAGAAGACTTGGAGAACCTTGGGCAAATATACTAAGAAACTGAATGCATGGCAATGGAAAAACATGAGGAGAAATGGGAGGAAAAATGTTTCAGCTCTTGAAATTATGGTGAGCTGTGTGTATAGTGCTTTTAATAGAGTCTTCGAACATTCTGTGCTTGGTGTAAGTTTTCTTCAGCTTCTCTCATAACTCACAACACACTGGGTGTGAACATTACCAAGCCTTGTAGGTATTTAAATTTTGAAAGAGGTAATGCAGCTTTACATATTTTTGGGTTTCTTGCTCATCAGGAAAAATTATTCTTGACTGCATTGCTCAAGGAGGGAATGCTACGAGTTTTATTTTGTGGCATTTATTATTCTTTCCAGCTTTTCAAGATACCTGTCACTATTCTGACTGTTTGTTTTCCAAGCTCCTTGGCAAATCAAAGGTATTGTAAACTTTTATTGCTTTCCTGGAAGGTAAGAGTTTATCCTCTGTGGGAGTTCTTGCAGGCTTTCCATTCGTTTTGAGGTTTTTTTAATTCCTGGTAATTAAGTATGTATTTAGAAAAGTTCTGAAGAGATGTGTCACATATGTATTCAAATGATGTAATGTATGTGTTAGCTTTAAAACGGCGAGATAGAGTCTGTATTTCTGAGAGCTTCCAATACATTTCAGACAAAACCATAAGTAGTGTATGTTGTGAAGACAAAAATCAGTCTATGAGTGTTGAAAAATTTCATGCAGTAAGCTATTTTAAGGAGGAATTTGAAGGAGGTAGAGAATAATTAGTTGATGTGGAGGAAGGAGGCATCAAAGCTGATAGTATAGCACACAGGAAAGTAGCATACAGAACAGATTTCTAGTGAAAGCAGTTAATTTGTAAAAATAAACTCTCCCTGTTTTGTTAATATTGTCTTACTGTCTCGGAGCTGGAAAGCAAAACTGATTGTAATTGCCAGACTGCAAAAATAACATAAATATTGAAAGATAAATCTTAATCTTTCTTAACTCTGTTCCCTAAACATGCCCTCTGTTCTCCAAATACTTAAACATTCCCTTTTTTATTAGGCTTCAGCCTCATCTGTTCTCTTGAATAGTGCCCTAGTTTTGCTACTAGGCAAAAAGTGAAGAGAAACTAACGCATTGTGTATGCAACAACATTTGTCATTCTTTTACACTCTTTCTTCTGTATTAGTTCTTTTATGCCTATTTGTTTGTATATTACAGGATCGGAGGGTAAAGTGACGTGGAAAATTCTGAAAAATTTTGACTCTCATTCTAGAATATCAACCTTAGAATGAGCCTGTTCTGTCCAAATTCCTCTGGAGTTTAATATTTTTTTGGAGGGAGAACCCCTTGAATGTGGGCTTCCTATGGCAGATTTCTGACATACCATGTGCAAGCATAGTGTGCTATGAAAACAATACACAGAACAAGTGCTTTTAAAAGCCTGCTCATTTTAATACCGTGAAGTTGTGAGAGAGACTTTCCCTGTGTTCAGAATCGTGATATTGAAGCTGCCTTGAGTAATAATCAGGACAGTGTGTGTGTATCCAGAGGAAGGGTATGAAATACGATTCACATCAGTGTGAGGAAAGGCAGAGGCAATGAGTGGATGGGAAGAAGTCAGGAGAAGTAACAAGTTGACTTCTGATGTGTATAGATCACCTCTCTTTGTAAGGAGGCCCAAGGTGTCCTACCAGCTATGAGTAGAAATTAATCCTTTTGTCGCTGAAAGAGGATGGGCAAACATGGCTGCTGCTGCTGCAAGGCCAATCGTACCTGTGCTGGAATTAACTGAAAGAACACTGAAAGCCTGAAAGCCTACTCTGTACTGATAGGGTCTGATCCAGTCCTCACTGAAGTATGTTACTGCATAACAATTTGGAAAGGAAAGGAACAATGCCTTATTTCTAGATTACAAAGAGAATGCAGGTGCATGGATTGTATATATTTACGGGGGGAAAAAGAGAAAGCAAAATACTAGAGCACGTTACCTTTCCCTATGACAGGTTGTGGCAGGCTTTACTGACTAGCACTCTGTTTACTGTTTTTCAAAAGCTGGTGCTGCCATTGACACCAAATTTTACTCATTAAAGTAAGGACTGACATATTTCAAAATACATTGCTGGGGTTTATCTTTCTCTCGAAGAACAGTTACCCAAACCACGCTTATGACAATAGGTCAGTTCTTATTACGGCAAAAGCCTGCAGTACTTCACTATATTTTAGCAAGTCACCACATATTCTAGTATGGTGCTTTTCAGTAATTTTTAAATTACTTAAAAGCAGAATTTGATGTTACTGCTCCAAAAGCTAGACAGCTTGCTCCTTTTCTGCGCAAACATTGCAGTCCTCTTCTTTTGTGCGCCTGCTCTACCACTGAGGACCATGTACACTTTACCAGATAAGATTTGATCTTATAATCTCTAATTGGATTTTTTTTGGCAGTTTTCTTTTTGTTGTGTTGTGAAAATGGTCATCCTAGATACTTCGTGATTTTATTCGGGTTTCTTTTTCATCCAAAATAGGAAGGAGAAACTAGCTGATGATACAGTAATAATTGAAGATTATAACTGGCAATTAATTTTCACTACATGGGTAGATTTATAACATTAGCAAATCCTCCATGACTAGCCTGCAGCTCTGCCTTTTGTCTGGAAGAACACTGGCTTTAGCCTGAAGCAATTTTGCGTTGTGCCCACCGAATTTTGCTGAGAATAAAACCTGCTGTGACCACCCAGCACCTCAAGAGGTGAATATGTAAGTGAGCATCAGAACACCATAGTGCAAAATAGGCTGGGAATGTTGCATTTATTGAATGAAATAGTAGTGTAAAGAGGGAGCTTTAAATTGGGTAACTATTACATGATTGCAGTGTAATCTTTCTCTCTGCAGTTTTTCTCTTGTAAAATACAGACACCGAATTTATACATTTCATCATACTTGGAGCTTATGCAGTTGGGGTTAAAAAATACATATGTTTTTCTTGACAACAAACAGAAGTAAACTTGGTCATGGTCCATTTTGAATTTTTTGTATTAGGAAGAACTTCTAGGTAGAATATAAATAGAGACGAAAGAGCAGCTTTTGAGGGTTGATTAATTTAAGTGTTAATCCTTGTGCAAAGCAGTCTTGAAGGAGGCTGAAAGTGCGTGACTGGGAGAGTAGGGGGAGGTGAATACGGCTACATTTTATACAGCTTTACTGAAGTGTTGTATCCCAGTTCTCATGTCCACATCTGGTGTTGGAAAAACTGGAAGGAGTTCAGAAAAAATCTACATTAATTTGAGGCCTGGATAATCAGCTTTAGAATGGAAGATTTAAGAAGCTCAATCTATTTAGTTTATCAACAGACAGTAGAGGCTACCTGATAAGTCTATAAGTACTTAGACAGGGCAAAGGTATCTGACAGTTAGATGGTTCTTTGTCAGGTAGATTAAGGGGATTCTCTTGGCTGAAAGCTAAAGCTAGATCAGTTCAGACTAGAAATAAGATGCAGTTTTCTAATGATACAATTAAATAGGAACAGCTTATCAAGGATGTAGTAGACTCTCTGTTGCACAAAATCCTTGCATAAGGCCCTGGTGTTTTCCCTGGAAGCGCACAGTGCTTTAGCCATCCAGAAAGCTTGGGTTCAAGGCTAAAATTAAATGATGAAATTCTATGGCCTGTTTTAACATAGAAAGTCAGTACAGATCGCAAGGAAGATTTTTGTTATTACTGCCTAAAATTTCATACATTGTCACTGCTTCTTTTGTTTAAAAAAAGAAGTTCATGTGAAAGATGAGGTGATAAAAGCAAAAAGAAGCTTTGTAATGTGGTGAGTGAGAAGGGACCATCCTTTAGTAGAAGGTAAAAGAGGAAGTAACACTTTGCAAGCTCGCTTTGTATTTTTCTGGTAATCACTGGTAAAACCACTAATATCCCTTCAGTCATTAATTCTAAGTATAACTTAATCATTTACCAGTGTAATTGTTGGCCTTTTCAGAAGCATTGCAGATAGTTTGTGCTTTCTCATTGTAAGGTCAGGTAATTGACAGCTGGACCCAAACGCCTTCTTCGACTTTGTTTGCAAAGCAAAGCGATCTTTGTCAGCATGTTTTCCCTGGTGCTGCCTTCTTGGCCATGGATTTATGAGGACATAGCAGGTCAATCTTTGTAGTAGAGTGAAAGGATCTGTAATTTCTAACGAATTGTGTGAGAACTGATTTTATCCTAGTTTTGCAAAAGAGACAGTAAGAGTTGTTTGAAGGATATTAGCACTTGCATCATTTAGTTTGCCTCTTTCTTGTAAAATCATCACCAGTGTGCGTGAAAGTGTCACGTTTTTTCTTGGTTATGCCGACAGCGAGGCCAATCAGTGTTGATTTAAGGTATATTCAACTTAGATGGGAAATATTGTGTATGTGGGGTTAAAGGAATCACGTAACCTGCTTTTGCATGTTTTCCCAGCGCCAGTGGTCCTATAACTCTTGTAAGCACTGTATACAAAACAAGTGGAGAGCAAATGCGCTGCATCTCAAGTTAATAAATTCTTCACCCTCATCCCCTTACCGGTATTGCTGCCTCCAAAAACTTGTAAAAGAAGACAGCATGAATTGGCGTTCTAAAAAGGAAAATAGTCAATATTGAATTTCTTTGTATTAAATATTAGGGTTTGGGGCTTACAGACCCAACAAAAACTAGAGAATTTCAGTAGTGCAGAATAGACTTTGTTGTTGTTGGTTTTGCTGCAGTTGGAAGGGCTAAAACAAACTGTGAATTGGACAATGAGGTTTACTCCAAATATGTGTTAGTGTGTGTTCTGTTGTAGAGCCATGTGAACTTTGAGCTTGGGCTTTTTCTAGTTGGAAGTGTACAAGGTCACACGTATCCTGTGCCACCTTGTAGTAGTACCATGAGGAGATTCTAAAGATTCAGGAAATCTGAGTCTTCCTCACTTCCTTGTTGTTGCCTGTGATAATGTTGCACAGCTTGGTAGGCATCTGATCCCTCAGTTTTTGGCTGAGTAATTACAAAATGTTTAGAAGTTTACATTTGGAGTCACCTTTAATGTTACTTGTATAGTGAGCTGGACTGAATGTTTGGACTGTGTCCTTGTCATGGTCTCCTCAACAGGTATATCCTGCTATCCCACAAATGTTGGATTAGGTCAGGATTTGCTGTAAGGCCAATATTCTCTGCAGAATGCTAACAGCCATGCTAAGATCAATCAGGTGATTGGTCTGCTTAACCTTCCCAGCATCATTTAATCCGTACCTGCATTTGGGTAAATTGTGTTTGAGACTGTGGCAAATATGACAACAAAAGATGATATTTGCTTTGACATAAGGCACTAAAAAGGGTAATTTCTAATATGAAAGCAGGAGTTCAAGAAGGAGACAGAAACCCTGCAGGAGGGAAAGATTCATTAAAACTTGGAGGAAATAGATAAAGTTGCTCTACTGGCGCGGTGTGCCCAGCCAAGGCAGTGGTTTGCTGGGTTGTGTATTAGGCAGATCTGTGTCGCTATTGCTGTTGGATAAAGATCTTTAAAATGTATGGGAACTCTGTGGTACTGTAGAAAGCTCAAGGCTTCACCGTGCTGTGAGGTACCGTTCCTCGTGGCTATTACTCAAGCTGGAGGTTAAGAGCAGCAAAGTTCTTATATCTCATTTGCTTTCTACAGGAACAAAGTACATGTTGAAAAAATGGTGCTCTACATTATCATGCCACAGTCTCAAAGTTTAAATGGATTAGGACTGCCATCTTACAAAAGTTGTGCTTGCTTCAGAAGAAACAAGATGCAGAGCTTCAGAACATCATGTAGCACATGACAGCATCAAACCATTCAGGGTATTTTCTTGGCTTTTTGTCAGTGTCCTGCCTACCAAAAGGCAAGGCATCTTGAGCCATGTGTTTCCATCTGATGCCAATTGAGTACAAAAAAGCCCTTCCTCTCTTCCCCACTCCCCTCGCCAAAATGCAACCGCTTGCTTCTGCAAGAGACAGAGCAGCCATACCAGAAGAGTTCCTGTCCTGAAATGTGCAGAAGCCTGTTAACTTTCTAAACACTATACTCTTGATACGGCACACAGGTCAGGGCCTGGCTCTAGGAGAGAAGTATGTCCATTTCTGTGCGTCTGATGGAGCTGAAACTCTGCTTTCTTACTGCCAGTCACCTACCGAGAGAGAGCCACACTGACCTGTCAGGAGGAAAAAATATTATTTTTACCATAGTGACTCCTCAGGATGCAACAGACAGGATAGGTTCTGCAGTGTGGACGTGGAAGTGTGGGATTGAAATGCTTTGAGCTGATAGGGGAGCTTAAGGATGCAGAGAGCTAGTGCACAATCCTGACAGTTGCATCAGGCCGCCTTTTAAATTGCGTGCTGGATACACTAGCAGCAAAGTGCAGTACAAATACACATTTGCAATCTGAAAAAGATATAAAGCACACAACAAGGTTAGCTGGATTAAGATGAGGGATGGCGCCGGAGCGTTGCTATGTTTATATGCTGAAAATCTGCAGGCAGATTTCCTAAAAACATATGCATATGTGTACACATATATTCGTATAGCTAGAAAATTGTCTGTAATCGTGTTTGCTCTTGGGTTTCAAGATTTATGTTAAGTATCTGTTGATTCGAAATGACCCTCTTTCAAGGTATCACTTATGTTCCTTGATCTAATGTTACAGCCATTATACAGTGTACTGGGGCTCTTTTGCCTAAATGAAAACTGGTTTTAATCTGTGACACATTTGAGATTGTTTGTCTTATTTGGCTATTCATATTTAAATAATTTTAAAAATGACAAGAAATCATACTGTTATTTGTTTCTCTTTTGAGTTTCTTATTTTGCTCCAGCTGCCCCTTTTAGCTAATTTTAGCTATAAAAAGTATATATTATGTACTCTTAAGTGGAACTAGTGTTTGGGAGTTGGTCGATATGTGTCTGTACCTTACATAGCTGGTATTTTAAGACAGTCCTTGTCCATCGTCAGTATTTTAGGTGAACTGTTTTGCTTGCCAGAAATCGCTTTCTGAGAATTCTTTCAGTGCTGTTGCAGTAAAAACAGCAATTGAAAAAGAGCAAAAGCCTATACCTTGTGTTTGTATAGGTACAAAACTTCCACGGGAGATACTGGTTTGACAGACGTCTAGGGCTGAAATACGTTTGCTATCAGTATTTAGTATACTGTCTTGCAGGTGTTGGGAGCAGTTTGCCCTTGTCTTTATTAGCATCCACACTGTTTCCTGCCCTGATCAGGTGACCTGTAGTTGACATCTGCTGTCAGTTAAACATTGTTGATTCCCTAGTAGAGGTCTTCCCCTGTGGCCTGGGGGCAGCGAGTCTGGCTGGGCACGTGTCACTTTGATTTGGCATTACTGGTTTGTTTCTCTCTGCTTATCACCTCCTTTGGGAGCGTAACAGTAAATGAACGGAAAGGGGGTTCAGAAGAAAATCAGATCTCCTGATCTCCTAATGTAATAAAATACCTAAAGTCCGAAGGCTTTTTTTCTATACAGGCAAATAAGGTAAACATGATACTTCTGCATTTAAAAAATGCAGCCACCTTTTAAGGATATTGTCGGTTTCATTTTGGTTTGGTTAGCGATTTACCCTTTCTGAACCAACAAACAGTTTTAATGCTTTAGTAACACACTTCTCTAAAGCACTTGGCAGGCTGCTTAATAAATTAAGCCTCTCAAGCTTTCTGTGAAGCATCACAGATGGAGAAACAGAGAAACACGGAGAGGCCAAGTGACTAGCTCTAGACATATAAAATAGATCTCTAGTTGTGTTGCTGGAGTGCTTTGGTTAAATGCACCTGCCTTTGGAGATTGTGTGAGGCTGAGGTGAATAAAAATAAATTGCTGCATTTAATTGTAACACATTACATGTTTTCAACAATATTCACCTTAGACATATATCTTGTTATTTACATAGCGCAGCTTGTTATATCTGCATAGAAGCTACATCCTCCTTACCACTGATATTTTTATGAAAGGTAATGGAGGACCAGGTATATATATGGGAACTTGGAGACTGACCAGCCACAGCTTTACATTGCTGCTGTCAAGTTAAGTTTTAATTTTCCTATATTTGAGGAGGGAAAAACTGCTTTTTGGTCTCTCCAGAAAGTGCCTGTCTTAAGGACTGTCTCGTGGAAGAGATTTTGTCATCAGAATATGTATACTTTATTTCTTATTGTTCTTGTTTTCTTTAATTGTTTTCAAAATTTGCTGTACTTGCAATCAACCAAATGTAGGTACTTACCAAAATCCAGGTCTGTCAGACAGCACTGGCAAAGCTTGCCTTGGAGTATATACAATGTGTACAGGAATACCTGTGGACTGCACTCCAGTAACGTGTGTACTGAAACCTCGGACTACTTTGAAATGTGGGCTCCTTTTTCTTCAGAATTTGTGTTTAGATCAAAGGAGTTGGCAGAGTAGCAATTTGGTGCTACTGTGTATGTTCCACAGCTTGAAGGAGGCTTTCCTTCTCTTTAGCAGGTATCAGTTAATTATTTTCTTTTTAAGAGACCAGATTGACTCAGGGTGTTCCTATGGAGTTGGTTCTTTCAGAGAGACATGATGCAGCAAGGAATTTGTGTTGTATGTGATATTTTCTTTTACATGGTTTTGAGTTGCTCCTGCCTTTTTTTTTTTTTTTTTTTTTTTTTTTGTTTTTTGTTTGTCTTTTCTTTTTTTTTTTTTTTTTTTTTTTTTTGGCCATAGCTTTAATTAGAGAGGTTTGAGCAAGTGAAAGGATGGAGGGGGCTAGAGGTGAGAGGTGATTACCCTGGAGAAGGATAGGCAAGAGGAGCCAGGGGAAATTCGTACCGTGGCAGGGTCTGGGAATGTATCATCTGAAGATTCAGGGGATGTGTCCTGCCTAGTAGTGTGACCTCTTGCCTAATTTGCTTTGTGCAAGTGCTTCAGAGATGCCTAATGTGAAGACGATGGGAGCTTGCAAATCATCAGAATCTGTTTGAAGGAGTCAAGAAGTGTGGTAAATGATTAAGGTTTTGTTTGCTTAGAGTGTCCTGAGTTTTGATGTGTCTGGGCTACTGACTGCTTACAGTTCCTTTGGTATGTGTGTTCAGCACGGGAAGATATAGGGCAAAGTTTTCATTAACAGCAGCATAGCTCCCATTATGAATGATCTCGCTCACCTTACATGTCCAAAATCTTTCTTAAAAGTTCAGAATATTGACTGTTTTGAAAATGAGAACATTTCTTTTTCATGTAAGTCTGGAGGCTGTAAAATCTAGAAGTCTTCTGAATGTAACTGAGAGCCATGCAGTCAAATCCGTGCATGTTGCCTAAGGAGATCCTTGTATTCTTGTATGCAGATGTCATGGTGATATCACAGTAATGCAGTCATTGAACTGTACATTTGTTCTGCAACTTTTAATAAAGTGAAATGCAATTCCAGTGTGTGAAATAACAGTTGACAATAGAACTAGAAAAAATAGTGCTGTATTATTTGCATATTGGTTCGGTTTGGTTTTTTTTGTTTTGTTTTTTTTTTTTTTTTTTTTTGCAAAGAAGAAATATTCACCTGGGAGGAATGCTTTAGGTTTTGGTTGGTTTTTTTTTTACTGCATAGAATATCCTTTTGGTGGAATTTTAGTAGAGATTATTTGATTCACAATTTCATCCGCGGTTTTGCAACAAGTTTGACATTTTGTAATGCTCTGTTTCCACAGAGGAGTAAGTCCTTGTAAGGTTATTGAAACATGCAGTTGTAAAGCACTTGGAATGTAAACAGTGATTGTGAGCTAGCTGTGAGTATGTTATTTCAATAAGAATTGGGGCATGTTTTGATAATTAACTGGGCATGAATGATTACTAGTGATTTTTATGGTATTATAATTTCTTTTTCATGATTGCTCTTTTTTTTTTTTAATTCTCCTTTCTTTGACAAGGGGAGTTGTCATCTGTTAATTTCTGGTAGCTATCCTGTTGATTCTAAACCAAAATAAATTAATTGTGAATGGCCGAGTGGTCAACTTCTGAACTGTAAGTGGTAAATAGTTGCAATATTCTCCTTCCTGTAAAATATAACTCTGAGATGAAACTCAATTTTCCCACTTTATGTATGTGGAGATATAGACAAAAATTTTGAATCCAGGGTTAAATCTTAGTTATGCCTGCGTTTTCTACTGAAAATATTAGTGTATTGCTTTTGAGTTTAATAGCCAATGACTCTGCTAGTCTTAGCTGTAAAATTCAGCTGGTGCATGAAACAGAAACTGCTTTCACTTAAATGATAAAAGAACAGCAAAGTAGTAATTAGCAAGTTCTAATTTGTGTTTATGAAGAGTTTAGGATGATAAAGTCAGGAAGGAAAAAACAGCTCTCTTTTTCACTAACATGAAACTGTGTTGAAAAAATGTGATTTATAAGATTTTTAGTAGTTAAAATGCTGATGCAAGTATCCTTCAAGTATTGCAAATATAGGTAGAGTGATAAAGTTATAAAATAATTTTTCAGATAGCAAAGAAACTTATTAAATCAGTAAAGAAATTTATAGGTAAGGTGTCCAAACTGCCTTAACTGTATTGTATCATCGTGTAACTATGCAGTAACTATGTATCCTAGTAACCCTAGTAACTTAGAGGATGTGCTTCTCTGTAGTTAGTGCTTTCTTTTTCACAGTTCTTGTGGGCTTTTTGCATTGCAGAAACATGTTGTTATAATCAAAATAAAAAGAGTCCAGTTTTATAAATGACAAGAATTCTCTTTACTCTTAAATGCTTGCAATTGAGAGACAAGTTTTAAACAAAGTCAAATGACCACATTTTAAGTATTGAATAATGTACTGCACTTGAACATGGAGACTTAAAATAACAAATGTGGTATGAAACTAGTTTAGGAAGCTTTGAAGGTGCTTTGTATTGTAACACTCTGGAAGAAAGTGTATTTGGGACTTAAGAGTTTTCCTTAGGTAGAGGCTTTCTATGATGAATGCTTGAAAAAAAATGGACTGTTCAACCTTTCTGCGCCGATGACTACAGAATATCCTTTCTGTTGCAAAGTTGTTGGAAAAAATATTTATGATCATCTTGGAAACAAGGTGGTATTTAATTGCAGGGTAGTTGGACAGGTGATTTACAGAAGCTTCATTAACAGGGAGTTTACATTAACAAGTCGTGTGTGCCACTCAGATACACAGTTCAACAAAACCCACATGTCTGTCAAAGTGGAGATTGGGAAGAAGTGCACATCGCTAACTTGGAGGCTTTGTGAATGGTACTCCAAAAATGCACTTTACAGATGTGTATGGTCATTCTCTGTGCTGTGCCGAGTGGGGTGTTAGTGCTAGTTAGTGTTAATGTTAATTTTTTCTATACTCAGGCATTTAGACTCCTTAACAAAGAATTTCACAGACTCTTTTGATTAGACTAATGATTCTGTCTGGTGTTATATTACCCTTCATTACCTTTCATTAAATCCATGCACCGCATTAATCTCTCACCAACCTGCTGGCAAGATTCCTGAGGCTGGTACCTTCCACAGCTCTGGTGCTGCAGCAGCATACACAGTGCAGTCCTGTGCTGAGATGTGTTGCATCCCTCAAAATGTGCATGTACCTCTTCACACTGAAACAGCTTCAGCTCATGCAAGCAGCTCCAGAGTTTGCTTCTGGTCTGCAACTTGGAGAACATGCAAACAATTTTTAGTGGACAGATGTTCACTTGCATGGCTGCTGTACCATATTCAGGCTATTTTCTGTTGGGGTTTTTTTTCAGAAGCTGAATTTTGTTGAATTCAGTCTTTCGGAAAAGTAGTAATACCAGTGGGTTTTTTTCCAGATGAAATGCTGTGATAGGAATTAGCTGTCACTTGTGCCATTGTAATTATCACATAAAGTTGCAGATGAGTTGTTAGCATTTATTCAAATGTGCATAAGAATGGATATGCTTCTTTTCTTGTGTGATGCTTTTCTTTAGTAAATTTGGAAGTGTTTAATTATAAGTTACAAATGTACGTAATTCCTCTTGATGTACAGGGAAAGACACTAAGAATTCAAGAAATTTGTCTAAAAGCTTTCCACATAGGGGATGAAGGAATGCAGGGTTTGACTCCTCCTTTGTCCACTGTCCTGTCTGTTGGATTATGCAGTAATTAGTAACGGCCCTCCAAGGATCTGTACTGTTAAAGTAAATGGGGGTAAGGTTTGTTCCTTGTGATAATGTGGAGGATATTTTTGTTAAATGGGATTGGTGAAAAAATCTCTTAAGTGGTCTCTGTCCATGAATCTTGATGACTTTTTATTGCTTTATGATGCTGGAGTGTACTTTAAATACATGAGACAAGGCAGTGTATTTTTGCTCTTCTATCTCCTTTTTCTTCTGTCAGTTCAAGGCACTATCACTGCTGAAGCTAGATATGTGCCAGAGAACTGAGTGTCTCTGAAAAGCTGTGTCTTGAACTTTATCTGGGAAGCCTCTTATTCCAACGACCCTACAATTAGATAAATCATGGAGTACTAGGGAGCACAGCAGACTTGAAGAAAAAAATATGGATTCTAAACACATGAAGAATCAGTCTTTAAACAGAACTGATTTGTTGATTTTTTTTTAGCTGTTGAAGAGCTGGCACAACATTTTTAATACTGGATGAAATAAATTAGCAACTGCTTTCCTACACCCCAATCCTCAGAAATAAATGAACAATTGCTTTGCTACACCCAAATCCTCAGAATAGTATAGTGCTGGAAGGGAGATTGCTTCTAAGCAAAGTTGACAGGCATCAGACTGCAGCATGAGAAGTGTTAAGTGGTCCGCTCCTGTCAGCGAGCTGTTGGGTGGATGAGATTAACGCGGGAAGCTGGGTGCTGGTGAAAGCATCGCTTTGGGACCGGGTCATGTCAGCAAAGGTTGTTGCTGACCTTTCGCACATTTGTGTGAAGAACCTGAGACAGTCGCTGAGCAGACCCATTTTCAGCAGCTTGCTTTAATCTTGGTGAAGTTTTGTGTGTGTTCTTAGGCTGTTCTCAACTCCCCAGTAAAAATGTCTGAGCCTTTCACATCCTAATTTCAGTCATGTGTCAGCAGCAATGAAGCTGCAGTGTACCTGCCGCAGGGAGTCGGGACTTGGGGGCTGCATTGAGGTGCAGGCTCTCTACCTTCCTGGTCAAATGGATCCAAACCATTCTTACCTTTTTCATCAGTGTAGCCCACTCAACTCAGCCTGCTTTTACATGATCACATGCAGTGGTCTTCCTTTAAAGAGAAAGACTTCCAAAGCCTTAGAAATGCTACTTTGTTGTATTTGAAGAAAAAATGCTTGACCCCTTGAAGTACCAACCAAGTACTAGTAAGTCATTGCAGCTGCCAAGTAGTTGAAAGTGATCTGCTGTTGTGAAGAACAGCAAGCTGGAAAAATCTTGTAGTAGTCATGTATTTAAGATTAAAATTAGGAAAAACTGGTGTCTTCCTATATTTTGAGTAGTTTGTTTCATAAAAGCCACCTTTTTCTCCTGTCCAGGAAACAAACAAAACAGCTCCAGAGACATCTGAAGCTTTCCCAAGTCTCTGAGAACAAGAAAACAAAATCATTCCAATTCTTTTTGGTTTTAGATAGTGAGTATTACATATGTGCAGGTGAGAATATGACTTGTGCAGTATTCAGTGTGGCAGAAATTGAAGCACAACAATAATGTGATTGAGCTAACAAACTGCTTCTTTCTTTTCATTAAAAGCTTCCATTAATAGCTTTTATTATATTAGTGTGTATGCCTTTGAGTGACAATATTAAACCAATGATTTGTCTCAGGAGTAGGTACTGTGCAACATAACAAGTTGATGACAGATACAAGTAATAAGTGTGTCTTCCATTGCTTTTAATTCCTTTATTTTGCTTCTTCAGTACTACTAGATGGGCAGGTTACTTTAGAATTGCCCTGTAAATTTTTTGAAAGTTTTCAGAACTGAAATATCTTGATATTTTGGAGGGAAAAGACTTATAGTTTCTTCTGCTCATTTTTTAGTTGATAAAATCTCCTCAAGATTCTTAAAGGCCTTTTTTTGCTTGATGTAGGAACCAAAATAATTAATTATTTTTACTCTCATTTGATGGCAGCAAATTTCATGAGCTTGTCTTGCTAGTGGAGTTTGCTCCTTTATAGAGTGGTCACTTTAACTGCAAAGGTGTATTTTGTGGCTTTAAATTGTGATTGATCCTTTGAGAAACCGGTTAGTAGCACTCCTGGAGGAAGGAGGGAGGCGGAAGGAACGGAATACCTCTGAATGCAGCGTGTATATATTCTTTAATATGTTCATGCTGAAGATTTGATGGACACTTTAGTGGCATACAGACTTGTACTGACCCGAGCCCTTCATGACCATGTTCTTTAAGGGTTGTGTCTGTTAGAGGTAAGAACACTCCCGGAGGTGTGCAGCAGGCTCTTGTCATGGACTCGGTTAGTCCAGCACAACTGTGCTTTTCCCTCCTGGAATAAGGAAGAGACTCCTGTACCGGCGCAGAGTGCTGCATTGCCTGACTTGTTTGTCTGTAGGCAACATGTTGAACCAGTAGGAGCGTATTCCTATCCTGGCAAATGTTTGTGGTGTGCATGTAAGTGTACTATATAAATCTCAGTGTAAGAGCAGATGATGTATATATGCTTTTTCAGACAGTACAAGTATTTGACTGATTGCACTTGCGAAGATAATTATTCCCTTGAGAGCAGAATTCTTAAAATGAGAGCTATTTTCTGGAGTTGTATGTTAGTGGAACTAGAAGCTGCTCTTCAATTTGTAGGAATTTTTTAACTGTTTTATCTAAGTGGCCTTGGGGTAGACATTTTATATGTTTGGACTTTGGTTAGAAAGTTTCTCATTCATCTTTCCAAATCCTGTTGTCCATTAATATTTTTTGTCATATATTTTTTCTTTGGCATGAAGTCCTCTAACTGAAAAAACGCCACAATTGAACACTTTAGGCAGTGCCTTGATCTGTATGCCAACAAGAATGAGAACTTAATCTATTTCATTTGGAACTGTGTGAAGGAAAAAGATGATGTTATTGAAAGTCTATCTGAAAGTAACTTTTCAGAGAGCTGAGTTACATGAGAGGCAGTATTCCTGAAAAGAAGTGCTGTTATAGGTAGGAGGCAATACAGAAAAAGCTCATAGAATTGGCATAAGAATTATTTGTGTCCTTTTAGACAGTGCATTTAGACAATACATTTCCATTTAATCCAGCTGTTGATAAAGAATGAGCAGACACTTTCCATTCTTGGGTGAGAAGAGAGTTAAATTAAAAGATGTTCTTGGCCTTGGCTCTTGTTGTAGGGAGAAGTGAAGATCAAAGAAATACGTAGCATTTTGCAAAATTACGTAGGTGAGATTAAAGATTTTATTTTTTTCAATGTTTATTTGCTCACTTACTAATTGTTTTCCTTACTACAAAAATTAGTCATTGTCTGAGAAATATTTTTCTGATAATGCTATCTTTATTTTTAAATTAATAATAATGATAATAATGTTATTAAAGAGCTGGCCTAGAAAGCTGTGAAAATTTCATTTTTATAAGACTTTCTTTAACCCTTAATAACTTATGTTCTTAATCAAAAAACCCCAGGATTTCTGTAAAGATTGTCCCACACTGCTTCTAAAACACGCTGCAAGTTATCTTATTCGTTGCTTGTTCTATTGTCATAGTGAGGTCCCAGCCAAAATGAAGGGCCCCATTGTGGTCCCAGTGTATGGACAAATAGTAAGAGAATACTGAAAGGCTGCAATCTAAACAGGCAGGGCAGACAAAGAGCATATTATCCTGATTTTAGAGATGGGATACTGAGGCACAGAAAAATCTAATCAGGGTCATGCAAGAATGTTGTTTGGGAGCCAGGAATTAAGCCAGCTCTCTCCTTCAGTCCGGTTGTACTGCCTTAAACCAGAGTCGCTCTTCTGCAGAAGATAATACAGCTTTGCAGGCGAATGTGTGTGTGCCAGTTGTGTCTTGCTGAGCGTTTGTGAAGGAAACACCAGTTGGAGGATTAAAGTCTGTTTCATGGCAGTCTGCACAGAAGAAATAGGAATGAAGGGGTTTTTTGGCCATGGGATTTTTCTCCATAGGACTGTTTTACTGCATAGATAACTTTTTCTTAGTGTGCATTGACAAGACAGTGAAAGAAGAAAACCTGCTATCCTTGTAGTATTTCATTACTAGCACTCCAAATGTTGGAATTACTAAAAGTATTGCAAACTAAGTGTATTTGAAACATTTCTGTCTTTTTCCTGCAAATTCGGTAGTCCCTAATATGACATATTCAACATTTCCTTAAAAAAAAAGCTAAAATAAAATGTCAGTAAATATCAAAGAAGTTATTTTCCTTTCAAACTTTATTTTTCAGATCACTAATATTTGTTCACTCAATGTAAGATCACTGAAGCTATGGGGAAATGGGGAAAAATAAGGAAAAAACACTTTAGTACTCACTCTGACTCACTCTAAAGATGATGTTTAGTAAAGGTGCTGTTCTGAAGCTTACAGATGGGTTATTAGATTATTTTGATTCTTTTTCAACCGGCATTTGATATCTCCAGATCTTCATCTTACTGCATCTGCAGGAGCAGTATGTTCATGATGTTTCCATACCTGTTTAGTTTATTTGGCTATGTATCAGAAAGCTTAATCATCTTCATGCAGAAAAATGAAAAGCTGAAACATTGTGTATTTCTATGAGTTATTGTAGTTAACTTGCAGATGACATCTCTTCCTGTGCCAAGGTGTGTTTTCCCAGCATAGAAGCTGTCAGAGTCCACCTGCTGCAGAAAGTATGGATGTGGTGCAACCCTCTAACTGTTGCTAAAGGTCAAACGTGTGATTCTGGAGAGCTATACATCAATCTGAGCTGAAATTTAGTGCCATCATCCATGAAGGGTACTACTTGTGCTGACAAGTCTCATTTGCACTGAGACTTCTCTTGATGCGTATTTGAGAAAGAAAGAATTGTTCTGTTGCTGTGTGGTGGTTTGCGGAGACTGCCTGGTCAAGGTGCATGACGTTCACTTTGAATTATGAGAGAAATGAAGACGATTTCCAGCCATTCCTCTCCTTATGTTCCTCTCCATGCCCCTGGGATTTTAAGAAATCAGAATTCTAGTGTAGAGGCTGATGTACATTCCTGCCCATTCCCTGTCCTTTGTATGCACACCCGTGTGCAGCCATGCTCACTCTCCCAGGTTTTTGATAATGATGTATGTGAGATCTAAGAGAAATCCAGTGTATCTACAGGGTTACAAAGTCTCTGATCAGGTCTTTGCCATGCTTTCCATACTCAAAAGTCTGGGGTCAGTTGAGCTATATGTTCTACAGATGGAATGTCACCTCTTCTTCAGGATGTGGAGTACATAGTCTGGATCCTTATAAATAATGTGTCTTTTCTTCCTTGCCCTCAGTAATTTAATTTTTGCTGTCATTTGATAATACTATTGCTGTCCTGAAAATTTCCAGATATAAGAAAGATGAAATTTGTAGCTGGAGGTGATATCTTTAATTAGACTAGGTGTATCTGGTTGGGAAAATAGAGATATTTGGTGACACACATCTCCTTAAATCCCAAAAGCCAGAACTAAATGTTAACCTGTTGGTCTGTTTGAAGATACTGTTTACATTTACATGACTCTTGTAGCTTGCTTTTGAACACATTAAAAGCCTATTTCTTCCTCGTATTTTGCTCACCTAGATTTTGTGGAAAAATTGTTTTTGTTTGGGATTTTCTGTTTGGGTGCTGTTTGTTTGGGGTTTTTTTTTATTTGTTTATGTCTTTGGATCTTAATATACTTAATTGGTATCTATTTTACAATGTAGCAGGATTTTCTTCTGGGTATTGACTTTGTACAGTTTTATAATACAAACTTCATAAGCAGTGGCTCTAGTTCCTGAAATATGTTGTTATCTGTAAAAGAGAAGGCAATTCAAAATCCAAGTTCATGAGGAAGAAGCTCCTTTAGATAATTTCCCTGAAGTGCAATCTAATAATTAAAGAAAAATGTAAGAACAGTTAACAATTTTGTAGATATTACTGGAGTTGTTGCAATTGCCTGGTTACAGTTACCTTACTGAAAACTAGATACTGTGTAATTGAGTGATGTCCATTTCAATTACAAACATGGGTTTTACTGCCTTTCACCCTGCTAAACTGTATTTTGTCTCGCTTTGCAGCCTTGTTCCACTCTCCAAATTCTTCCATGCAGACTTGCAAGAGAAGGGCCAGTGCAGAGCATTGCCACGTTGGTGAATGGGCTGTCTTTGCTCTAGCTGATCCTTTCCAGTGCCATCCGCTGCCACCCCAGCCCTGGAGTGCAGTGTCCAAATGCAAATGTTCACTAATATTTATTAATATATTTTAGCAACTTTTAATGTTGTATTTGCCCTTGGTTTAAACTCTGATGGTAAAAAAAGTAAAAAGAAAGTGTTAACCAAATTTCTCGTAGTCATCCAAACAGACCTCAGTGGTTTATAACCTCCTCTCTTAAATGTACGTTGGTTTCTGAGTACCTGCACCCTTTATGTCTGAAATGGGGAGGTTCTTTAACTGAAGGGCAGGCAGGAAAGTCACCGTGTTCAGAAACTGCTAAGGTGAAAGTTACCCTGTCCTATTACTTTGCACAAAATAACTGAAAAGTTAATTGGCAAAATGGGAATCTGGTTTTAAAGATAAGTTCAGTAATAGGAAGTGTTAGAAACATAAGGAATTAGGTGAGATGATATGCTTGTGGTGGTTGGACCCTAGCTAGAGGCAGGTACTCACCAAAGCCACTCTTATCACTACCCTCCTCAGCTGGACAGGGGAGAGAAAATATAGCCAAAGGCTCACGGGCTGAGATAAGGGCAGAGAGAGGTCACTCACCAATTACTGTCACAGTCAAAACAGACTTGACTTAGGGAAATCGGTTGAATTTATTACCAGTCAAAATCAGAGCAGGATAGTGAGAAGTAAAGCAAATCCTAAAAACACCTTCCCCCCACTCCTCCCTACTTCCCAGGCTTTATTCCTGATTCTCTACCTCCTCTCCACCCAGCAGCACAGGGAGACAAGGAATGGGGGTTATGGTCAGTTCATTACATGTTGCTTCTGCCACTGCTTCTTCCTCAAGGAGAGGAATCCTTCCTCTGCTCCAGTGTAGGGTCCCTCCCATTGGAGACAGTCCTCTACGACCTCCTCCAACCTGAGTCCTTCCCTTCTTCATGGACTGCTCCAGTGTGGGTCACTTTCCACGGGGTGCAGTCCTTCAGGAGCAGGATGCTCTAGTGCGGGTCCCCCAGGGCGTCACAAGTCCAGCCAGCAAACCTGCCCTAGCATAGCACAGGCTCCTCTTTGCATGGGGCCGCAGATGCTGCCAGGAGCCTGTTGCAGCACAGGCTTTCCATGGGGTCACAGCCTCCTTTTGGGCATCCACCTACTCCAGTCTGGGGTCCTCCATGAGCTGCAGGTGGATCTCTGCTCCCCCATGGACCTCCATGGTGAGACAGGCTGGTCTTCAACACAGGCTGCGGGGGAATCTCAGTTCCAGTGCCTGGAGCACCTCCTCCCCCTCCTTCACTGACCCTGATGCCTGCAGGGCTATTTCTCTCACATATTCTCTACACCTCTGTTCTCTATCCACAATTATTTCTGCACAGTAACTTTTTTTTCTTCTTAAATATGTTATTACAGAGGCATTACTATGCTGATGGGCTCAGCCTTGAGCAGTGGCAGGTCTGTCTTGGAGCTGGCTGGCACTGGCTCTGTCGGACATGGGGGAAGCTTTTGGCAGCTTCTCAGAGAAGTCACCTCTGTAGCTCCCCCCACTACCGAAACCTGGCCACACAAGCGCAATGCAATGTTTCTGAATCTTTTTATATGTTACAAATTAATAAATACATTTACTGCTCTTTTTAACTGAGCGGCTAAGTTTTACAAAGCTTCTTTTGGAGCCAAGTGTCTTCCTTTAATATTGCTCAGATAGCTGCGTGACAGATTTCAGAGTAATCTAGAGAGGCACCACTGCTCCACTGCAGTTTGAACTGATCTTGGTCCTGTTGGTCCTCCTGCTGCCCAATTCTGGGCTCTGCATTTCATTCCCCTCAGGCTGATGGTAGCATTCATGAGGTTCTGCAGCAAGGCAGCTTATGGAATGAAAGTGTCAGAAAACCTTTTCCTGTTTTGTTCTGTCCTTCTCCATATTGCTTTGCTCCTGATTCAGAGTTGGCTTGAATTTGACTCCTTATGTAATCAGTTAATTGATGGTACGAGCACAAGGGAGGGGCAGGAATATAAAGCTTGGAGTCCAAAAGGACCATACCAGTGCTGAACTTTGACCAGTTTAAATTCTGAGTTGTACAGAGAGTGAAATAAAGGTTCCACAAGCAGACGAGCTATCTTCTGCCTACCCCAAGAGCTAAGGGGCCCTGTGCCTCCATATAAGGAAGTTTTTAAAAGTAGGTTTTTCAAGGAGGAAAAACTTATATTAGGTGCTGTCTTATCCTCTAGATGTCTTAAGATATGAAAAACTTGGATTTCTTGGTGTCATAGGGATGCAGCATACTTTTTGACTTGTGAGTTTTGGGTTTTCCAGTATTCTTATGATATGTTAATCTGGTAGCCTAGGCAATTCTGGTCCTATATTGCCAAATTACCTTAGACTGGGATGGCAAATAGCCTACATAAATTACATAAAAGCCTTCAGAATTGTGGAAGAACAACATTGTCTCATTTTCCATGCTTATTTAGTTTTTCCCTTTATTGATGTATAGTGTTTTATGCAAAATAGTAATCTCAGTGTTGCATAGCTTACTTTATAATCCCTTCCAAACAAAAGTTGTTACAGAAGATATGCAGATATGGTTAATCCACAATATTTGTTTAGATCACTAGTTCCCAATTATGAACTTTTGTTTTTTCCTTTATTATGGGTCTTTGGGAATGGAAAGCACCATTTCTATCTTCAGTACCAATGCCTAGATAAGGCAGTGGAGTACAAAGTCTTTTTGCGTCACTGGGGGTGGTATTTATTGTATACACTATAATTAATGAACTATTCCCAGCATTCTTTAGGATTGCCACTGTCCTCATGATTGCTCTAACCTGGGAGGCAGCATACCATTCAACCATACTGGACTGGTTTAAAGGTGTCATGACCTTGACTCTTTACCACACTGAAACTCAAGTCTATTTGCTGCTTTTTCCCTGCTTTTTTTTTTTTCTTTGTCACAATCATGCTTCATTTATTATTGCTGTTGCTGAGAAGGCCAGTATTTCTGTTTTCTTCTCATTGATTTTCTTTCTCACTTGACTTTTTAGCATGCAGAATCTTAAGTTCCTTGTATTAGCACCTGAAGGGCATCAGTCAGGACTTAGGACAGTTGTGTTTGGTCCTAAGTTAGTTCTGTCATGAATATTTTAATTTTTTTTTTCCTCAACTTTATGATTACTTTAACCATGACCTGCATTTTTCCATCAGAAAAGAAATGATCTTGAGCATTACTTTGTGGAGCTGACCCTGAAGTTAGCCACAATTTCAGCAGGCTCTTGGAGTAAATGACATCCAGCAATCTCTTTCAGCTTAAATCATTCTGTGATTAATTTGCAACTGTGACTGACATTTTCAGCAGTAAAATGCAATTTATACTGGCGAACTAATTACTGAAGTGACTTACTGGTTTTTGTGTAAGAAAGGAAAACTGCACTCGGGGGAGAATAGGCTCATGTTAAATGGAAAGAGTGTGACATTTATTTCTATGATAAGACCAACCTGTCTATGCAAGCGTGTTTAACTGCTTTCTGAATAATGCCCTGAAGATTGTCTTTTTATTGTTTCAGTTTCAAGTTTCAATTCACCATTAAAATGACTTAGTTTTTTAAGTAATCTCAAATGTAGGAGTCATCTACTGCACTGAAAGATTTTGTATGTTACCCCAGTTCTTCAATGATGTACAGATTTGTCACTTCTGTGGAACAAGAGGGAAATACTGAGCACATTTGTAGACATAGAGTTTAAAAATGTGTAGCTCCAGGAGCTGGAAGAACCACATGTATTTGGTTTTGTCCATTACCATTTTTGCCTTTTTTTTTTTTTTTTAAGCATTTCTTTGTTAATTTTAAACCAGTGTGCAGTGTGTCATGAATAGTCTTTCTCTTCCCCTCCTCCCTCCCCTTCTCTCTCTTGGCACATAAACATCACTAGTGTTTTTCAAAGCAGGCTTTGTGGGTATATTTAGTGGAGCAACAGATATATAAGTGAATGTTTAAAGTGTGTATAATTTATAGCAAAAGATCATCATTAAAAACTTGATTTCCCACGCAATACTGTGAGGTCTTACTGTTTGACAACCTTAATTCTGCATTGGAAGAATGTTTTAGATTATTTCTAGCTTGTGTTTTATTATACAGTGGGATGTAAATGATTATGAATTATATAATAATAGAGAAGGAACTTCATATAAGTCATCTGCCTTTGATTGTTACTAAAAATAATTCCTTTCTGTGTGTTATTGGAGAAGATAAAAAGTGGTATCTGACACCTGCATTTTTATGTGCGTGCCACAATTTGCAGAAGCAACATTTTCTATTGTTTCTATGGTATTTGTGTTTTTAATGCATCTTTCACCGAATTGATGTCTTACAAAACTAAGTCATATGGCTACAGCTGTCTTTTTATTTGCAAATGTTAGTAATATAAAACCTACAGGCAGAAGTTGTGTTCATTTTCCAAGTGCCGTCGCAAAGTATACACAAAGTAATATTTTGTTTAAGATTTTAATCTATGAAAGAAATTTCAGACAGTCAGCATTCACTGTCTCAGATTTCCACCTCTATAGAATATCTTTCCCGTGATATGGGCCGCTTTTGCACCCCGTTAGTTCAGTAGCTCATTTTCAAGAAGGCTTTTGTCATTGAATGGTCTCGGCGGGCACGGCTGTGTCAGCTGTGTTTCATTTTGAGGGGATAACGATTCAGTACTGCGAGGAGTGAGGTATGTGTGGATGGCCCTTCTGAAAAGGGTGTGGGTACTGAAAAATAAGTTACCACTTCTTTTTGCCGTCGAGAGTGTACTTTGAATCTGCTGGAAGTATCTTCCAGTAAAATGACGGGACCGTGATGGGGGCTGTGGAGTGCTTTTACCTTGCAGAAGGGCTGGGCAGCCCCTTCTGTCTCACACTTGTGTCTGCATTGACACACAGGGAACAAGCAGGTCACCATGCCAGTGTGCAGTGACTCGTGCACACTGTGGTCACTCTGTTTCACTTTCAGGGGCTAGGCAGTTTTTGGTAGAAAATAAATACTCTTGGCAGTTGCTTTTCTGTCCCTCCTTGTTCTTTTTGTACCTTGATAATTATTTCAGTACCATTTGATAGTCCCTCACCCTATTCAATAATTATTGCCTGTTTTTTTCAGTGGTCTTTCCTCTTTCCATGAAGAAGTCTTTCCTGAGCTAGCTTTAGAGACATACTTCCTCAAAAGTAATCTTTCCTGAAAAGCTTATCACCATTGCTTCTGACTAAGCAGGCAGGGAGATGTGATTATTGCCTTTAGAAGACAGTTTTTTGTTTGGAGAAGCCACTGTCTTTTTTTGTTGCACATGGAAGGTCCAAATTGTCAAACGGCTGCAATCTGATCTAAGAATGAGACCAGTGTCCAAAATAACCTTTCAGTCTTGGTTGCTTTGAGTAGGACGTGGCAGTATTGAACTGTTCTTATTAAAAATAGAAAAACCTGTATGAAAAGATATATTTAAGTTTATATTTTCTACTTTCTTTAAAATTTCAAATGTTCCTTGCTTTATTAATTGTAAATTCTCTGATCTGGATTGCATTTGTAATATTATTACATCTAATAAAGTGTATCCCCAGTCGAAATTTGTAGTGAGACAATATTAATATCTTGTGCCATTTCAATTGAAAAGTAATTTATATATAATGTGTGTGCTTACAAATCATGAGTTGAATCATGAAAACAGATTTATGCCAATCTTGTTAACATGAATAAACCAAGAGAGGTAGTTGAACCTGCTTGGACTTGATGATTTTTCCTCTCTTAAAAACTCCTGCATAGTGAGAGTTTTAAGGAATCTTAAAAGTCTGAAAGATAGTGTTTAAGTTTTTTATCTATTCTGATTCAATAATAACAGTATATTTCTGTGCTGCGATTCTTATTTTCAACCTACAGTCTTGTGTCCTTGAAATTCTTGGATTATTTTAAGTGGACTTTTGAGAGGGGGCTAAAAACTTCAGTTCATGCAGAAAACTCACCTTTACAGTGGACACTTGCCCCTCCACTGGGCTATTTCTAGGCATCTGCAAAATGAAGAAACTTCCGAAGTGCTGCTTCAGATTGTCACTTACTCTGCATCTGTGCATCCTTTGGATGCTGGTGTGTCTCACAGCAGCATTTTGATGTGTTCTCCTACATGGCTATGCAGTTTCTTTGTGTATCAACCCATACGGAGTATGAACAAACCCCTCAAATGGTGCTATTTACCTGTTAGGTGCAGTGCTGTTTGCCAGGGTAGTGGAGCGAGCTCACAGGTACCAGGACTTTTCCTTCACTGCTCTGTCTCCTTGACAGTGCCTGGTGAAAAGCTGGATGGTTTTGTGATCCTGTGAACTAACCTGATTCCTTTTCTCACCTATGTCCTTGAATGGTTTTCACCAGTATTAATACCTTATGTTTTTTGTAAGTTACTTCCTGCAGCTAGAAATCATAAAAATTCAGACTCAGACCCAGCCAAACTTTAGACACCTCAGAGCTGGACATGTTTTAAAGGTTAGAATACAGACCTGTGAAGGTTAAACGAACTTGAGGAATTTAAACTGGAAAACAGTTGTAACTTTTGTGTTTGTGAAGGGCAAAGTCTGTATGTTTTCATAAAGAGTTTGTGACCCTACCTTTCAAACAACAGGAAAAAAAATTTTTGAGATGTTTTAACCATTTTAAAAATATTTCATAACTGTAATTAAATGCATGTTTTTGAGATGAGACTTTGTGTCAAATCATACCCAGAAGAAATGCTCCTTTCTATGGAACTTACAGTGCTGCTATTGGAAATCTGTAGGTTCTGATCAAAACTATCCAGCTAAGAATTGCCAATGTAAAATAATTTTTAAGATCACTGACTTACCATATTAAAAGAATAAATAAAATTAAAAGGCCTATTTTAGTGGCTGCTTAGGGTTTTGTTTATTTGTTTTACCAGTAAGGAAGATTTGATTTAACCGAACTTTGTACTTTTGACTTCACCAGTACTAATTGACTTCACCAGTACTTTTGACTTCACCAGTACTAATTACACCAAGGGAGTTTATACCTCATCACTGGTGTTCTTTTAAATTTAGGCTGAATGTGTTGGTTGCACTCATCTGGCTGTACTGCATTTAAAGGCTTGGTTAGTGCAAGACCAGCACTGCAAAGATGTTATGTCTGGTTAACCTTTCAGCTGGATTTCATAGCCTTGTACAAGCGGTAGCAGAGAGTTTTGGTTTTCAGTGGATAAAGGAACAATTCACATCATATCATACTATGCAATACCTGCAGGTTGGTGGGGCTGGTTTGTGCCCAAGAATTCTTGAGTGAGCCTCTTTGGATCTATTTGTGGTACTGCCTGTATTACCATGAGAGTGATGTCCCATTCTTCTGGGCTTTTTGGGATCTGAAGGCATTGTACACTTCATTGTGCCAAGTACAATCATAAGCAGTGATGTTACCTACAGTGCCAAAGGCCAGGGCAGAATTACTTATGAAAGTAGTTCTAGGGCCAAAATAATTGCTTTGGTTAAGAACTAGTGAAATAAGGTACCTGCTTGAGTCAGTTTTTGAAAGAAATCGCCTTTTTTAGAAATACATGACTTACTGGAGAAGTAGGATTTAGTTTTTTGATGTTTATCAATCACAGCTGCTGTTGTACATGTTTGTCCTCTCAGTTTTCCTCCTAGTTAAAAGGCACCAGATTAATATTTCAGTCTGCATTTGCAAGTTCTATAATACATTTCAGATGCTCCTGAATACCACTGAAATTTACAACATATTTATTTTTATAATCTGAGAGGTAGTGCGATCTGTGGGGCCGGTACTTGGCATGGGGTTACTAATGCAGCAACACGTTCATTAACAACACTGGGTATGGTGACATGATCCCACTGAAATGCATAAAAGTGACTGAAGTTTCTGTCCTCTGAGCTGAGCTGTGGTGGACGAGTATGTGTGCTTGTTCTTAAGTTATGGCAATGAAGAGTAGAAGAGGTTACCTCACTTGTAATGTTAGAGTTCTGAGAGCTTCGGTTAGTAATTTAAGCCCATTTTGCTCCGTTTGTAATGGCTTAAGAATGCATGTATTGCATTGTGTGTTTCAGCTGAGAGGGACAGGTGCCTGTCATCATCTGACTGTACCTGTCCTTGGATTTCATTAAATTCCTCCTACCATCACCAAGAAATACCTCATTAACCAACTTTGTCTCTTCCCACAGTATTTGTTGGGGACAAACAGCAGGGTGTTGGAACTAGGGAAGGGCATTTGCACGGAATCAGAAATTTCATATTGCATGGCATCCTGACTGTATTTTAAGATGTAGGATCCTTGACCTTGGTTACTGTCACTAGCTTTTAAGCAGGAGCCTTTCTCGAGCAACTTATAGTCAAGCTTCGAATATTGTGACATGGAGCATAACCTATGCAACGTGTTTTCTATAAGGATCTTTAGGCAGAGATTTTTTTAAAAATATTCCTTTGTACAGTATTCTATACTGACCAGTACAGAAATCCTTATTCCACTTCTTGGCAGTGAGTGTTAAGAAAAAGTGTTGCAGTCTGTGTTCTGACTCAGACTGAGGGATAAGACTTCAGCATTAGTACAGGACCTTAAAACCCAAAAGAGGGGAAAAAATCTCTTTAACGTAGTAAGAAGCTCTTATTGGAGCAATGTATACATTTGCTTTGTATAAATTAATATAACAGTAATGGCCCTACAGTATTTTCATTTTTTTTCTTAATATATTTTTAAAGCATAATTTCTAATTCTTGTATATATTTTTAACTTTCCCACAGATATGCACTTATTTGGCCATTATCCAGCTCATGATGATTTCTATCTTGTAGTGTGCAATATCTGCAATCAGGTAGTCAAGCCACAGGTTTTCCAGTCACACTGCGGTAAGTGAATGTTTTCTTTCCTGAATTACAGTGCCAAACTGGCGTATGGCTCTCTTAAGAATCATTGCATACTATCCTAACGGAGGCGTTGCAAATAGACTTTTCTGGTTATCTTGTGTTCTTTCCACAGAAAATACCAGCAATGCCTTCAAATAAGCATATTTCCTGTAGAGGAAGTTAAAGTCGTTGTTCTAGAAGCTGAGCTTTTCAAGTTGAACTTGTTATCATAAATTAACCTGTTACAATAAATAAATCCTGTTAGTTAGGGACTAGCTAGGCGAAAACTATTATGATCTAGCACTGGATTGTCTTTTATCAAAGCTGCAAAGTGAGGTCTATGATACTGATCTACATTAACTAGAAGTTGGATGTTATGGATTGTTTTCTGTTGGGATTCATGCATAACTATATATAGGGTATATTTTTATATTTATCATAAGGTTTAATTTTTTGCAAAATTGGCATTTTGAGACACATTTCTAAAATTAACATTTTTCCAGGGAATCTTGAGAAGCAGCAGAAATATGCAGATATTCATTTCTCAATTTAGTATGACAACAAGATGACGATTTTTATGTTGACTATTTGAAAGCAGAATTACTCCAGTTAGAAATTTTTGGTATTGATTAACAAACTACTTTCAATTATTTCTGAAAAACTTCATCCCAAGGTCTGGTTTATTTATTACTTTTCTAGTGGTTTATTTGTTATTTGTTCAGTGATTTGTTTCTGTGGTGATTTTTTTGTTGTTTTACTATTTTTTTTAAGGTGTACAAAGAGTGACTGGAATAGCTAGCTTTGTAGGAGGTTTAATAAAATTTAGTTTAATCAAAATAATTTGAAGGCGATTGCATAATAATGAAAGGCGGCTACTACTGAGGGTGGAATCAGTTAAATACATTAAGAAAAAGAATAGCCCAGCAAGATTTTACTTGTCTAAATACAAGTAAACTTCACAAATCCTGTACCTCTTTTAGTCTTTTTGACAACAAAACAACTCAGTAATGGAAAAATGTAAGTGGGATGGACAGAAAAGTAGTTTATGTATTTTAAAGACATATTACCAAAATACTGGCTTGTGTTTGTATGGACAGACTGCTAACAACCAACCAGGAACAGCTGCATTCATATTTTGGGAGGCAGTTTTAAGACTTGCCACCAGCTTTGACCTAGATTGAAATAATGGGGGAAAAATGGTAATGGTGAAATACAGCTTTTCTATCCAGTGAATAAGAAAAGATCTGAAAGTATTTTCTAGGGTGAAAAGGGCTTATTAATTTAATGGTGGGGGCAGATGTTGATTTTAGTCTGTTAACAATCCATCCTGCTATTTCTTTTCAAAATTTGTTTCTTGCCCTTAGTCCTATATGGTTCATTTCTGCCTAGCTTCAGGTATCTTCTGATTCTTTCAGTGAGTAACAGAAAAGCTTCTCTGCATGTGGTTGTAGGTACAGTGGGTACATAAACATTGAACTCGTGCATCAATAAAATGTGCTTCAGGACAGAAGAGCCTGTGGGACGCCTTGCTACTGTAGCCTTCCATAGCTGTGCTCTTTCCTGGGCGTGAACCTGGTTTGGCGAGCAGTGTGAAAGTAAATTAAGTTTCCATGTAATAGGCCTATAGAATGATGTTACATCTAGATGAGAGTAAATTACTCCGTGTCAGAAAGGATTTTTGAGCTCTTTGTAAGTAGTGTCTTGCCATCAGTGTTAGTGTGATGCGTGTAAACTAGAAAGATCCCATGAGTTACTGTCTTTTTTTCTCTTTTCTCCATTACGCCATTATTTTTACTATTCCCTTTACTTCGTCTTCATTACAGCAATTCCTTTACGCTGGATGATTGCATGTTAAGTTCGGAATTGCTTGATTTAAGAGCCTAAGGTCAATAAAGACTTGGAAAAAAACTGGATTGTGTTAAAAAAACCCCAGAGAATACTGAAAATAGTTGACCAAAGGTCTTGAAGATTGTACTTAATCTAGTCAGACTTGTTTCAGGAAAGGTATACTGCAATATTGCTGAAAGGCCTGTGAAAGAGCTTTAAATATATAAATTATTTTGTTTTAAAGAAGAAACTAAAGGCAATGTACTAAAACCATATAAAAGAAGTTTTAGAAGATAGAAGGTTTCTTCAAGGTCTCAAGAATTGTTGTAAAATAACGAGTAATTTATTTTCAAAAAATTAATCTGTTGAAAGTACACCATCTTGTATATGTGAAATGAATCTGCTAATTTATAGTTGTTTTCATAAGACGTGAATTAAGATTTAAAGAAGAGCTACACAGAGATGTTATAATTTGATCTGTAGTTGCATTGTCTAGTTAGAAAATGATAAAAATCTCCCATTAGAAAACACATCAACCATTAACTGCTTGTGGTTGAATAATTTTTTGCTGGATGTGTTATGGTTCCAGTAGTCCATTGAGAAGGTCTGGACAAGGCCTCATTTGAGACATTGATTCTGGCTGCACAGAGCTCTTCTGTGAAGCAGGAATATTTAATTTTCTGTTCTATTTAGAGTTTTATCACCTTCAGACGCATTCATTTTGGTGGATCAGACTTTCTTTAATTAGAGGATGCAGCAGAATGCTTGTAAATTCAGCGATGCTGGGCATGTCTGTCAGTATACTTTGAGGTATTTTAGACTATCGTATTTACCACAAAATGCATTATTATACATGTCTTGAATTGCAGCTTCAAAGTTGTAACATGGACAATGGAATGAGAAAGCATTAGAAGGCACTACTGGTTTTTTGGCTCTTGTAGGTTGTATCATGGGGAGTCTTTATTGCTACTGACAAGGACTTGTGGAGATCTATCCCAGAATCTCCCACAAAATGTGGTTTGTTGCTAATATCCTTGGTAAGATCCAATCCATATCCTCTCAGTAAGAAATTAGGTCCATGCCAGGCACATGCTTTATGTTTCTAGGTTCCCTGCATTGTAACTTGCAGGTCTTGGCTTCCGAGCAGCACTGGAATGCTTTAGTTTAGCGAAGGTTTTTGTAACACTTCTCTTGAGCCCTTGCTGGCATCTGCCTTTCTCCAGAGTGTAAGAAGACCCACTGTTTCATTTGCCTCTCATTTCAGACATGTGGCAGCCATCCTTGTTGATGGCTCTGGGAAGTTGTGAAGATTATAGAGGCAGATGTTGTTTAGCTTTTAAGGGTTTGATTCCAGGAATATCAAGCAGAAAAAAAGAAAAATCTGGTTGTGGTTCAAGCTATTTTAATGGCAGGCAGTGCATCATAGAACCTTAGGCAGGAGAAATGAGGAATGTAAAAGAAGAGATCTGGCTAATTAGAGGACTGACTTGCTGGGCTTGAGAGCATGTGTAGTGAACACAACATGAAGCTTGGTGTTGCAAGGTAACAGATCTCTTCTAGCCCCTAAGTCAGAGAAATACTGAACTATTTTTAAGAGCAGTTTCACATCCTCGCATCTGCAGGATAAACGTATCCATTTGTAAGGATTAAACCATTCATTTATGTATGGCGTAAGCCCACCTGAAAGAGACTTGCTGTTATAGGCTGCTGGATAAACCATGTAAATCAAATAATTTCTTGAGGTTGTTCAGTAGTATTGTGCACTTAGAAAAAAGTGTATCATAACGTCATCGACAATAGGGTTGGAATAGTGGTGTTTGCTTCTGAAGCCATTTCTTTTGAGTAAGTTCTTGTAATGGTATAGTGTCTTGGGTCTACTTTTTTTTAAAATGTGCAAACATGTAGTTGTATTTATCCCTCCACAAAGTAGTTTGAAATGAGAAGTCAGTCTGGATGTGCAGCTTGTAGCATTCCTAAGTGTACTTGGCATGTGAGGAATTGTAGTTTTGATTTTCAGAAAATTTTAATTCGTTCTCGAATGCCAACCTCAATGAAGATCATTTCTTGGAACATCAAAATATTGTACCATAGTACAATATTGAAGTATGATAATGTTCTTGCTGTTTCTTTAGGAGACTTCTAGGCTGGCAGTCTATGCTTAACTCTGTCCCTATGACTTCTGTTAACTCCAGTTCTGTGTCATTGTGAAATACTGGTGAAGATGGCACCCTCTGCCATTTCCCAGGAGACATTTCCATTTTTCTTTGGCCTCAGAAAGATTAAAGCTTCATATTCTTATACTGCATTGTTCTTTACTGGACCGAAGAGCATCAGATACAGTTCTGGTTATTTTTTAAATGTTTTGTACAGTAATACTCTCATTAGCTTTGGTCTTTCCCAGTTAAAAGGAAAACCTCTCATAAAAGGTAGCTGTGGCACAGCGAGGATCAAGCAGTGTACATTTAGAGAGCTTGCCAAGACATCTTGACTTCTACTTCTATTGTGAGGAAACAAATTAATGATGAGAAAGCATTAAACAAAAAAAGTGATGGGGGGGGCGGGGGAGAGGTGAATTAGCCAAGCTAAATAATGCAGCTTGGTTAAACAATAGCAGCAGTATAAACCATCAAAAAAAAGCTTCCACACATGCTCTGGAACAATTTCCAAAGCTGTGGATGGTATCTTAATGAATTGAATAGTTAAGATCCCCATTTGATGAAGTTGTATCATACAGAGGAAACCAATTTTGCTTCATCAAGGAGAAATGACCACAAAGACCTCTATTTTGTGCTAATTTCTTTACTGGAGGCTCATTGATATCTATCCCATCTGTCTATAAGGTTCTTTTAACAGGCTTCAGACTAAGAAGGAGAAATTCTTATTCCTTAAAAAAGAAAAAAAACCCTTACACTTGGTTTTCATTACTTCTGAGTTAGAAATCCTTGGGTTAGTATCTTCGTGTCCTCATGAAAGTTGCAAAAGGATGTTTCCATTTTATCCTTCTAGTTGGCTGTGTAAGTGTCTTTTAAAAGAAAAACAAACCAGAAAGTAATGGAGCACTGAAGAATATAAATAAATTATTTTCCCTTCTGTATCATAATTATTTTCCTGAGAGAGGTGATATATTTTGAATTACTCAGACTAGCTATTTTACATTGTGGTAATTGTGCGTTACAATTTAACCAACCGTGATTAAAGACAAGAAGGCTGAACTTACAGTGTGAATAAGAATGATTTGCTTTTTTAACACCAGCTTGAGCATTACCAGTTAGCACTTTTCTTGCATAGGGATTTTGGTACAGGTGTCAGTGTCACATTTGACAGATTATTCTGGTTTTATATTTTCAATTATTCAATACCTTGGTTTTTATTAAATACAACTGTTTGGGGGTTTGTAACTGTTAATATTTTATCCCTGCATTTGACCTTTTATCAGAGGCACTTTTGTGCCCTTAAAGGGCAATGACATTTTGAGTGATTCTCCTTCTGTTACTGCGATTTTCTTTTTTCATAGCCTTGTCAAAACTTGTTCTATGATATCATTATTGATTAAATAACTTTCTACTTGTCACATGTTTAGGTTTCACTGCATAAAAGAATTAAAATAATAAAAATTGGTCTTGTCCTTGCAGCTTTTTTTTCAAAATGGAAACAGTAGCAGCTAGACTGACAAGATTCCAGGTTTTTCTTTTGGTAGGGGTGGGGGCAGATAGAAGATGGAATTGAATGTTTTATGTACCTTTTATGTACATTTTTATTTATGTGACTGCTTGGGATACTCTGATTTTGTCTGACACTCTAATTTCCATTGCTCTAAATCAGAAACCCCTTGTTTCCAAAAAAAAATTTCAGTAGCTTTACAGTCTTTCTATCAGAAATCTTGTTCTCAAGACAAAAGTACAGCCAGCAGCATAAACCTCTGTCTTCTGCCAGTGATGAAAATCTAAGCTGTAGTTCCTGCAGTGGTACATGTGGGTCTGTCATGTCCACATCCTTGTAAGATTCCCGAGCCCAGCATAATGGCCGGCACTGTGAAACTGGGGTCACCAGCCATCTTTTGCACCATTCTTGGAGTAGTTGAATAGTACATTCCTGTATGGACATCCAGATTGAGCAACTATTACCCTTTAAGAGGCCAAATTAACCAGCACTCCTTTGAATTCATCTTTTTCCTTACATATTCTTGGAGTGACTTGTTCTTAGATGGTCAGCGATTCTTGAGACTCTGAATAGGTACAAAAATGCAAATTCTGCCTTTGTTTATTCTGTTACAAAATCTTTGTTTATATGCTAACTGCTGACAGAATCTGGCCAGATGCAGAAAAGCACTTAGCTGCATAAAAGGCAATCAGCTGACATTTCAATACTTGTTTCAAATGATACAGTGAAGAAAAATCCCTCATAGTTGCTTGTATGTGTGAGAGTGTTGGTCACCTCTGTATTGGCTACTGTGTTCATTCAGGACTGCAAACAGTCCTGGGCTTTTTTATATTTTCACTGAAAGATAGATTGACAAGACGATGTTCGTTCAAGAAAAACAATGACAACAAAATCCTGTCTTCTCTGTACTTACTTGTCCAGGAAGCAAGAGATTTGGATTTAGTAACCTTACCACCTAGGAGCTATTCTCTCACCTTCCACCTCCTCAGAGAGGAAAACAGGCCCTCCATAACCCAGGCCTAAAGCAAGACAGCACATGCTTTTTTGCAGCAGAGATGTATCAGACAAAGCGAACCTGAATGTAGAGAGTAACACCAAGATCAAAGGGATGGACTGTGACGGGACTGAAAAATGTGCATCTCGTGTTCAGAGCAGCAATGTAATGTGTCTTCACCTTGCAGGTTGCCAAGACCTGCTCAAGGCTCGAAGGAGTTTGTTGTGCTTTCTTACTTAGTCTAGCATGTGAATTAAAAGTGGAGCTGTGTTTAGACCTGCTGACCTGCTTCCTTAGAAGCAAGTAGCACAATATTGGATGGGGTTGGCTTTTTTTTGTATTTTCTGCTACCATCCTGTTGCTTAAATTGTTTTCGTTCTTGTTACTAATTCATCGTCAGTGACAGAGCCTAAAGCAGGGAAGTTCAGATATGATACATGAAGAGTTACAAGGTCAACAAGTAGTGTAAGTAGGAAGCTGACAACTTCCCACAGATAAGTTGGCCTTAGGTTGATGTGTCAATAATTGAAAATTTCTTCATTCAAAAGATTCTTTGAATGACAAAGCAGGAGCTCTTCGGAGCATTGAATTTCAAAGGATTTTGCATTGGAGAGCAGTAAGTATTCAACAAGAGAATACATTCAGCAGTGAGCAGAATGCCACACATGTATGCAGTTGCTATTCAGTATAGTAACCTACACACCCTCCCCGTTTCTGGTCCTGTGCATGAAATTGAAGTGTGGAAGTGAAACGTCAATTAATTGTCTTTTCCCTTGATGTTTTCTATTAAGTTCTTTACAGTGCCTTGACTGTGCTGTAATTTTACAATGCTGATCTTAAATAAATCCACATAGGAAGGAGATTGAAAGAATAATAATGACACTGGGCTTTTCAGTGCACTGGAAGTCTTATTATTCTAGTTTACACGTAATCCCTATCGTTATAAATTAACTTATCTCTTTCACATCGTGTATTCATTGATAGTATTTGATTAGTGAACCTTTTAGTATTTTTTTACTTCAGATAAATTGTGGTAAAGGATGCAGTACAAACTTGAACTGGGTGGTGTTGTCATGGCAGTGATGGGCGATATGTATCACATGTAATTTCTTTCAGTCAAGATTTTAATAGAGTTGTAGTTTTAAATAGTAACCAATAAGGATTTCTTTTAAGGAGTGTCCATTAATAGAACTCAGCTGTTGAAGGTTGACTGTAGCATTAGGCTTAAGTTTAATCTCCTACATACTATAATTTACAGGGCTGTGTTTAGTGCATCAGTCTTTCGGCTGCTTCATTGGTGGAGGGATGGGGGTTGTGATAGTGGGAGAGAAGTGTAGTGAAAATTTTCTGTCATAATCTGTAAAAACCTGACAAAATTAAAATTTGGAGTATTCAGCTTGAAGTCTTCCATAGCATGTCTTACTGAGTAAGGTGGATGCTTTCCATCTTAGAGAAGGAGTGTTTTTAAAAATAATTTTAAAAAGACTTTATGGTCCTATTCCCAGACAAAGTCCAAAACAGAATTAAGAGCTTTTTGAAGTCACTGTTTGGAAGTGTTTTGGTGAGTAAAAGATAAGCAAGATCAAATTCCTTCTTATATCAAATTGCGGTGTACTCTAAAGAGAGAAAAATTGAAGTGGAACCTGAATTTGCAGAAGACCCAAATAAGAAGTCATTGCTTCTTCACTGCATTCAAAAGTACAGGAGTGTTAAGAGTCTCTGTATTCTCTCTCTGTTATCTCTTACTTCCTGCATGTGATTAGACAAAGAAGATGTGGTGGTGTTTTTTAGTGTGGGGCGTAGGATTTTTTGGTAATAGTGTTTCACTTTGCATGTGTTACAGAAGGTAATTAACACTTGAATTAGCCACTACCAAATACTGTAAGTTCCATTTCAAGTCTGCATATAGCCCTCCCCACTCACCATGACTTTTAATAGTTGTCTAAATATTTTGGGGTTAGTTAATTTTCTGAATGTAGCAATTTCTACTGTGTTGTCATGTAGCATTTTCTTTCAAAGCATATCACAAGTCTAGGAATTTCTTACTCTCCTTGTATTAAACTTTTTCTGTAAGCTGGCTCATCAAGTTGATTCCTGTCTATTAACTGTTAGGCTTTTCCTTGCATAAGGAGTAGCACTTTTTTGGGGTAGTGTCTTCTCTGGCAGCCGAACATCTCCTGTGCCATGAGTTGTGGTTGCTGAGCCTGCAGGAGAGGTGGCAGGTGGGCCTGGAGTTGCACCTCATCTTGGGCATTCAAGGGCTTCCTTCGGAGCTGGAGAACTGGGCCTGGGAGGAGGTTGGATGACCCCAGAATACAGCTGTGGCCCTCACAGCTGTCTTGTTGTGCACGCTGCCGAGTGGAAAGAACACTGGAATGGCAGTTTATTGGGTTCTGGAAGTACTGCGTCTGAGAGGCTCAAGTGCTTCTTTCCAGCAATGTTTGCGTTTTCTTTCTAACATCTACAGGCCACTTGGGGTGTAGTGGGGAATACCAAAGTCCATTGGCATGCAGGCAGATGACAGGGTAGTCTTATGTCCTTGTTCATAGATGTGCAATGGAGAGCAATTAAATTAAATATTGGGCTGTATTTCAAGAACTTTTTTTTTCTCAAGCTGGAAGTAGTTACATTAAATGCCTTTCACGAAGAAATCATTTTTTTATTTGGTGTTTAAAAAATCCCTTATTTTTAGTAGAGGGAAATCTCACCTGTGAGAAGCTCACTAGTACAAGGCTTGCAAATCACTTTTCCCACAGTTTTCAGTAGTAATATATATCCTAGACTTTGTATACCTGTTTAATTTTTAAAAATATTTCTTCTTGTTTATTTTAATGAGTTTTTTTTCATCTACTATGCAAACATGTTTGTCACAGCCCTATGTTTAAAATCTATTGAGTTCTGTTTATTTCACTGTAATAATAGTACACAACCTCTTGGTACCTGACTAGTGCCAAATCTATTCAAAACATTTTATTTGTGGGCATACAATACTGTACTCAAAGTTCTCATCGTTTCAAATATATCTGAAGCTCCTTGTGTTTCTCATTTCATTCCCCTGTAGTGATTCATATAATTATCTTAATGGCTTATTGCTATTATCTTTAACTGGTGATATTAATGTAATAATTGTCACATTAAAATGTAAAATATTGAATTAGGCCTTGTTCTAAAATGTATTTTATTATTACAGGTAGGTTAGACACACTGTAGGCTTCTGTTTTCAAAATAAATTTTTCTGCATTCATTCAGATAGATTAAAAAATCATATTATTCATGATTCAGTGAAAGACCTGTTTAAAACGTTATGCAAATAGTGATGGACTACTGGTTCACCTTATTGAGTGCATATTTTTATTATGATTAATTTTCAAATAATTGATTTAGCTTCCTGCACCAAAACCTACCTGTTGTTAAGATGCCTAAATAAAATTTAGAAAAGTTGCCTCACCCACTATTTATGTTTGTGATATTAGTGATGCTGTTAACTAGGAACATTTTCTTTGACTAGTGTTCTGGGAAATAACATATTTTTCCACCTGCTTTTTTGGGCAGACTTCTTGTTTCTGTGAAATACTCTTTTATCATGCCTAGCATCTGCTCTGCAGCTAGTGAAGTATAACTAATAGCATACTTACATAAAATATCAAGCATTGCATGTGAGAAATGTGTTTAAGGCAAGCATTAACGTATCATTATTTGATACACTTGCTTTCAGTTTATTCCCTCTGTCTTATAAGGTATTCTTTTCATGAGTATGTAATCAAATGTTGTGCTTTACTAATTGGGTAACTAGAGAATTTTGATTTTTAAAATTTTTTTTTTTAAATTAAATGTAGTTTCAGGTTTTAGGTTTGAGATTGGTGATTGAAAATCTATTTAACTTTTTAATTCAGTTGGTTAGGATTGACAGGGAAGAGTCTCTTTTCGGTGCCCCTTCTACCTTAAAATATTGAAGCAGGAATACATCTGTGTAAGCTGAAACTTGGGCCAGTAATTGGCCAACAATACTGTAAAGGTCTACGTTGATTATAGGTGTTTCAGATGGATTTAGTTTGTGTGTCATGGTGACAGGACTGCAGGAACTGTGGAGACCAGTGCGTCCTTGTGTGTTCTTTAAGCTTTCTCAGTCTTGTGGAAGTATTGTACATGTCCTAATGAGTCTGAAGACAAGCGTTTCTCATTCTGGGATTCTAGATAGATGAAAACTGTAAGATAGGAGTGAAAGTAATGCTTTTAAATCTGGCTAGGACAACAAAGGATTAGTTTGCAGTTTAAATAAATCTTTATGTCACTGTCTAATACCAGATGTATGTAGCAGGAATGCTGAAATGAGCAGTAAAAGTTTCTGCGTTTCTGCATGGGCAGGAAAGGCATAGTCAGGACCAGACAGATAAGGCTGTGAAGAAGAGCACAGTGCAGAACTGCACATTTGGTTAGATGAGTGTAGAAATAGTGCAGCAAAAAAGGAAACCTTGAAAAGAAAGATCTGGTATTTGTCACTATGCTGCTAAACAATTCTGTTGACAGTGGGTTTTTTGAACTTAATGGAAACTTGAGAGCTATGAGATCCCTTGGAAAGGATTCTTAAGACTTTAAAACTTAGCTGTATGCTGTGTGAAGAAATGCCTCATTTTTTGGTTTGTTTTTGAACCAGCAACAAACAATCATTTCCTGTCCATGTTCATAATAAATGTGCACCATAACCCTCCTTTGTCATCACTCATCCAGTTTGACAAGTCTAAATTGGTCTAATTGTCATTTGTGGAAACTCCCGATGTCTTTCCTATGTGTTTTTATATCTTGCCTAACTCTTCTAAACCAGTTTGAAGGGAGGGAAGCGGTGGCATGATGTGCTGTATTCCTTGCCTAACATTTGGTTTGCCTTTGTGACCACCACAGATCATTGAGATGATAATTTCATAGAACTGTTACAAGACCAGTGTTTCATTACTGTGTAATAATAATTGAAAGACCATCATTTTATATGTAAAAAGTGAAGATCGTTTTCTTCTTCCATGTCTGTCACTTTACATTTCTCTACATTGATTTCATTTACTGTTTTATTACACTGGTCAGTATTAGGTCTTTTTGCAATCTCTTGATTTTCATCTTTAGTACTCTGAATAATAATACACCAAAAATCTTGTTCTCTCACTAACCACCACCTTTTTTCAATTGTTTCTGGATATGCTGAATTGTTCAGGCACTAATACAGGCTCTTGCTGCATGCCATTGCTAAATTCTTTCTTTGAGGACCATTTTTGCCTTCTCTTCCTTGGCCTGTCAGTAGTTCTGTAGCCTTTGGGTGAGGGTTGCAACCTTCCATTCTGTCTCAACAGCAGGTCTCTTTACGCTAAGAAATGTGTGTACATGGCCTCGTTTCACTTGGATGTTTAAGTAGAGTGTGTCAGTTGGATTTCCCTTGTCCAAGCCACTAGTTCAGTTGGAGATGGGTTTTCCAAGTCCTTTGGGGCACCTGGACCATAAAGATAATTTTTTAGTCATGACTATAAACAAAGCAAAGTTTTATTTGTGCATAAGTTTCTATGTTTGCGTATGCATTTCTGTAGGTATTCACATATATTGCCTGACCTGTCCAGTGCACCCCAAATGCAGTTGTAGCCTTAATTCTGAAATAACTACTAGGGAGTGGTTTATTGCCACTTCCTGGGTAGTTGCAATTGGTAAAAGAATATGATTTTTTTCCCATAGCTTGCTGAAGAAGAAAACACAGAGGTTTTTCACATTAAAAAATGGCTTGAGCGTTAACTGATTTTTCTCTCATTTTCTTACCAAAATAATTTCCATGCCCGTAGAGGTGAAGTGTTGCACTTGGCCTGAGGTAAAATCTCTTTTAAGAGACTGGAAAAAAAACCCCAGAGGAAATTAAATTCTAAGTCTGCAAAATTATTTCTGTTCCTTTAGCCACTATTGTGGTGATTAGAACAGTTAATGTGCAACGTGGGACATTCTCTTTACACTTTTCTTCCCAAATCTCAGGAGAGTTGAGCACACCTTAGGCACACTACCTGGTGTTGATAGGTGTTTTTTCTCTTTTCCATAAAGAAATGCTAATGAGAATTGGGGTATCTCGTCTGCCAGGGTGTGGTGGAACAATTCTGCTTGCGAGGCTTTGCCTGCTTCTCCAGTTGCATGTTTTATATGGAAAAGGAATGCAAAAGATTGAGAGGAACAGAGTTACCTGCAGACTGAGGGCTTTTACTACTGAAAAACACAAGTTCCAGTCCACACTGATTTCTTCTTTCCTTTTGATGATTTATTTTGCATAAAATAACAGCTGTTGAACAGAGTAAGAGGGCGAATTCGTCCCTAACTTTGACAAGTAAGATACTTGGCATCCAGTCTGTGGTTCAGGAAATGTGTTTATAAAAGGCTGAAATAATTTCAGCAGGATGGAGAACAACTCCGTAACACCCTTCACAAGGCAGAGTCCTTTTATAAGAGGGGAAGATTTAGGTTCAGATAGATTACAGAAAGGTGAGTGCTTTAATCAGGGAAGTAGTCATCTCCCTTTCACCACCTTTGTCTTGTTTAAAGACCTAGCATTAAATGGCTTTCTAATTTAAAAAATATTATTTAGAAATACTTATGATTCTGTCAGAATTTTAGAAACTAAGCCACTCTCTGAACCAAGCCAAAGCAGCTGATGGTAAGGGAGAAATAAAGACAGTAACAGAATTGTCGGAGAATCCTATATTGATATTTGAGGGGAAAAAGCCATATTATATCAGCTGTTGTGTTTGCTGGTCCAGTGATAACTACTGATGTGTTATGAATATAAAGTAAGTTTGAGGACAGTCCGAGTGCTCAGGCAGCAGTTACCAGCAGTGAGTTGGTTGGCAAAGCCCGAACGTTCCCTTCTGATTCCATTACGTTGTTCGAGTCCGCTTGGTCCAGTAGAGAGCTATGGGCTATACATACACTGAGTTAAATATTCCCTAACATATGGCATCATAATCGTACAGGTGCCCTGTAATATTTGCCCTGTTGATGTCAGAGTCTTTTTCTTGCAGAGGTGGAAGGGGTGGGGAGGTGGGTAAAAAACAAACCACAATGAAAAACGAAATACCCTTTATATTGTCTCCCAAAAGCAGCAGAAGGAGGTGCATGAGGTCGTTACACACAATCCCAGTAGCAGAGTTCACGTGCTCCAGCTTGGAATCCTGGGAGTCATGAAAACTTCAACTGGTGTTTGTTAGACAGACTGGGAAGAACTGAATTTTGGCCTTTCTTCTCTTCCATGTCCCAGATCCCTACTGCTCCATAAGCATTATCTGGCAGACTGGAAATGAATTAGCTCAAAATTAGCCTGTCTTTGCATTTGAAAAGGGACAAGAATGAAAGGTCAATGGCAATCCTGCAGCAAGGAATGCCCTTAGCAGGGTTTGGGCGTTTTTTGTGGGAAGTAGGAAGAGAGGCAGATCAGGATATTTGCATATCCAGTCCATGTTACATTCACAGCTTTCACTCTAGTTTATTTTCATAAATTAGAGAAACGAAACCACATAGACTGGACTACCATGTCTCACAGACATTAGCAGTTTTGAGATCACTGTGATACTTATTCAGCCATCCTCCAATTTAGGAGTTCTTACAAACAGACAGTTGAAAAGATTTTATCTTATGGTTAGCATGGGTCAAGTGAAAATACTTGCCTATGCATGCTCTGAGGTTGTTCCTCCTCAGCACTTCGTGCCAGTATTTAGCCACGTGCTTTCCTGCCTTCCCATGGTGATTCTCTTAACACTCAGAGCGAATAGCTGGAGGGAGGCATAAGGGAACAAAGCTGAATTGTTGCTTCTGCCCTAATTTGAGGATGCCCAGTCATCTTGAACTTGTGAGTGGCCTGTTCGCACTCTGCGTGATGAAAAGTCAAAGGCAGATTTTGAAAATGCAGGCAGGAAGGAGTGAATTGTCTTTCTTCTTTGCACGTTCAGATCTGTGTCAGTGAAACCTGGCAAAGCTGGCTTCAGCCTCTTCTGCTTTGCTTTCATCTGCAGAGGGGTCCAAGTTGCTCAGTGTCCCCTGTGCTAGGACAGTTTTATTTCCAGTTGCTTATCATGTGATGCAGTTCTATGAAGGAATTATAAAGCTGTTGTCAGCATTTGTACCAGAAGCACTCCCTAAGAAGATAACTCGTGTTTAATTTTCTATTTTAACTCACAGGTTTAAAAGTGACAATGCTAGCGAGATAGTATCACTGAGATGAAATAAAGTTCAAATAAGTGATACATAGAGCTTCAAGTACCACATTTTAAAAAGAGAGCTGTAGAAACAAATTCATTCCACTGAACACTTAAATCCAGTTAATTTAATGCGAGACTTTAACTATCATTTTGCTCCGTGTTTGCATTTTATAAAACATAAATATTTTCAATTTTTAAACTTAGCTTAATGTCATTTTAGTAGAATTGCCTAAATGTCTTGCTTTTGTTGTTTTAAACTTTGATCTTTAATGTAGGGTTAGACTGACCTTTTTTTTCTTCCCCAGAACATACATTTAACACAAAAAAGAATATACAATGTAATTATTTTCTTTAACACTTAAAGAATTCTCTCTCGGAAAATTCTGATTAATGGGAAGAGAATATACGAATGCCAGCTGACTCTCTGGAGTCAGAGTTGCATAATATCAACTGTTAAACAGGTAAAACAGGTGGTGTTTTTACGTGTGTATGATCTAACAGAACTGTCTCCTCTGTTACAGCATCGTAACTTGACTTTGCAGCCTTTCCTTCTTTAGCTCTGGCAAATTGCAAACTCCACTCGGATCTATCCAGACAGGATTTGAGGGGTCCACTGCTACTTTCATTTTTTGAAAAAGTATTACAACCTTCATAGCTTCAATTAACATAGTCATCTGAAACTTGTGTGTGTCCATGGAAGAGTCAGCTAGCTGCAGATCTAACCTGGATGTTTTAGGTCTATGAAGGAAATTAATGCATAAAGTGTAGCTTAACTCGGCATTAAACAGCATACTTTGGAGTTGCATGAGATGCCAAGGTACCATTTCCTTCATGATCTTCTTGTGTTTTTCTTGTAAATTTTGTAGCAGTCATTTTGTGTTCTTAGGTTATTACAGGATCTGCTTAAAAAACTGATGTTAATTTTTATTTATGAAGTCTAAGTTATGAGCTATTTCATCACAAATAATCTTATGGAGCAGTTCAGGCAACAAAGATCTGAAAATGCTCATTCAAATACATCTTCTGTCTCTTCTAGAACTGGATGTAATACAATATGGTGTCGTTTTTGATACATACGTGTCTGTAAAGCTGATAGAATTGATGTTTGTGTTACTGCCAGTAGAAAGCATATTAAGTAAGTGCGGGGAGTTGTGACACAGGAAGGGGTCAGACCCTTGCTTCATTCAAAGAGGAAGCTGCTTGCTCCTCAGTATTTGTGTTGCAAATTGTTCCGGGCTTTTAAAGGCTCTATTTCACCCTGCCTGACCCTTCTTTTTTTTTTTCCTTCTTTCCCTTTCAAGTAGGATTCTTTTTTTAGTGCGATTCACGTAAGACATTTGCACTGGATGAAACAGCATCATTGTTGACCTAAGCTGGTTTTACTTGTTACACTTTGCCTTTCCCATTTTTCTGATGTGTTTCACTTTAAAGCTCAGCTTCAGCTAAACCACACAGATCAATCCCAATTGGTTTTTTAAATATTCCATTTAATGGTTAGTTAGTTTGAGAATGTCAGTTTGTTCTTAAATAATTGAACCCTTCAAGTGGAAGCAGAACCGTGGTTATAGCACAAGCATGTTACGTTGTGCAGGTATAGCTGACTTCTTTGAGATCCCCTTGGTTAGCAGGATGTATACTGATCTTATTTGGGAGAAATGGCTTGGGGATTCCAAGTCTGCAAAGTTTCTGCCAAGAACCTCCATGTAACTTTTCTAAAATTTGAGAGGATAAAGTGTCGTCAATGTAACATTAGCTAATTCTGCTTTTTATGCAATTAGAAACTGCAGTTGAATGTATTCAGGGTCTCGTTCAGATTACCTGAAGATATTCCTGGAAATTTTGAAACCTTGTCTATTTTTATTGTTTTTAAAAGAAAAAAGTATACCTATTTAAAAGAATTTTAATTCTGCTTTTTTAACTAAGAACAAGAAATTTCTTTAGATCATCTAGAAATATGCATGAGAAGTCTTGCTGGGTAAAGCTGCAATAATTAATAACTTGTTTAAATTGAAGAATGACAGCTACGGTAACCATAAGAAGCTGTACTGTGGCTTAAAATGTTTGATTTTCATGTAAAAAGGAAGAATGATGAAAGTTTGAGAATCGTGATTATTACAAAATTTAAGATTTTATCATGGGGGCTTTGCACATATTATCATGTGGAACAGACATGGAGACTTGGGCTTAATTTTCTTTAGGTGTATCCCACATAGACATCTATCTGTAAGAAACCCATTCAGTATTAGCTTTACATAAGGAAAATGAAGGGAATTTTCATAAGATTACACTGACATTTAGCAGTTTATTTTAATTATATTTTAAAAATACTACAGGAGGAAAGGCTGAGCAACTTTATTTGTTTTACTGCCCTATTTCTTTCCCTGCGATACAAGAGTATCTGTTTCACGTTCCCTGCAAGCGTTCCCTGGTATGCAGTGCCTCCCCCACACTGTGGGACTGAGCTGGCCGAGCAGCGCCTCTCCCCATTAGTCATCACTGCCTTCCCTGATGCTGTGTGCAGGAAAGGAATTCTTTAAAGCAGTTGCTCCTAGTTCATTTTTTAAAAGATTATTTCATAATACATCATTGCAGTAGTACCTTCTTGTAAGTATGGACCAACTCTTGGTCACTATGCACAAGCATTTTTATGTGAAATGAAAAGATACACTGCACATAAATCACTACTTATTTCCTTTAATCTAGTTTCCAAATTGTTTGACTTTTGCCATTCAAACACAGCTTCCATTCATGTGTTTGGGAAGCTTTTGAAAGCATATGAATGGTAATTTTCCCAGTTTTTCTGGAACTTTATGTAGTTCCAGCAATGTCTGCAGCTGGCTGCCTAATAAAAATGACTTGCATTCCTAGAAACATTGGGTTGTGCTGATGGCTAAAATGACTAAACAGTTTTCAAATGTAACCCATGCTGTTACATTAAAATATATTTTGGCTTAGTTGTTATTAATCTAAAGTAAATCGTTACCTGCAGTGATGTTTAGTAGTGGTTTTATTAATGTGGATTAGCCAGTTACAGTAAAGGTCTCGTCTTATAGCACTTTGCTTTTTTAACATTGATTGTAATCCATCTATTCTTACATTATCGAAAGGCTTCCACATGTCTCTTGCTTTAGAGATTTTTCTTTTCCTGATGTGTGGAATATTCATATAGTGTTGTAAGAAATGCAGTAATCACTTTGCTTGTGCTGCAAATGAACATTGCTAACAGTTTTACACTGTCTTTCACAGTTTTTTTTTCTTTTGATGGGCAACCTATGTTTTATTTATTCCATGTTGACTATTTTGGTATAGTGAAACTTTGTTTTAAAATAGAACCTCATTTTAATGTAGTGAGATTATTTTTGTTAATTCCTTTACTTTTAAAATTATTTAAACGAAAAAAATGAGGTTGAAGTAACTAAGAGAAAAAATAAATAGTACAACTGTCGTATTTCTAGTTCATATTTTATTTGAAAACTTTGGGGCAAATTAAATATGCAAAATGCTTTTATTTTAAAGTTTAAGGTATAGAGAATTTTCATTGTCGGGATTAGATTTTTTTTTTAAATGAACCGTATTAGTCTCTCAAGGAAGGTACTAATATTATAATAGTGTCAAGTCCCAAGTCATGGAGAACCGTTATGACAAATTCCTCATACTCTGTATTACTTCTCTAATAGTCTTTTCTTAGCTATGCAGAAGTCACTGATGAAGTAGGTCTGCAGTGTCCAGTAGGCTCAGCAGCTCTAAGTTTTTCTAGTATTTTGTTCTTGAAAATGAAGTGTGCTTTTTCTTGGTGATACACAAAGATAGTGAGTGAAGTTTCTCTTGGTTTTTATCCAATTCTTTACGGACTCTTGATCATATTTCTCAAAATATTAGTTAGTTGCTCATTCTTACTGTATTTGTCACATCCTCTCTGCTGCCGTAACTGGAGGCAGATAGGTTAGCTAAGACCAGTCAGTGTGGTACAAGTATCAGGTGATTGGTGCCAGATTATCACACTTGCCATTGCTTCCCAGAATAACACTGTTAGAAGTAGGACAGTGGTCAGTGATGTTTTGTGAGAATAAACTCTTGAGCCTCAATTGGTAAAGATTGGAAGAAGACAGTGTGGGTCAGGGACTCAGCTGTGAGAGCAGCCACAGGTCACGAGGTGCAGCGGTGCTCTTTTACGGTGAGGACTGATAACCAAGTGACAATCGTGGTCCTTGTAAAATAAGCAAGAACCTCTTTCAACAGCAGCAAAACCTTCAGTAGCTTTAACACATTATCATCTCTCTGGGATGTTTTCCCTGTCGGTGATATCAGTGCCCTTTCTGCAGCTCTGTTGACTATCACTGTGGCAGGGTGTCCCAAATGGATCTGAAGGCACGCTGCTGCAGAGGGCAGAGCATGCTCTTCACACCGTACCCTTTCTGCCCCGTCCAGGGATCCTCTTCCCCGCTGCTCATCTCACCCTGTAGTGACACTATTCAACTTATTATCGAATAATAATTCACTTTGATTTGTTTGTGATTTAGCAACTTTTCCTTCTTTCTTTGGTTAGTTTTCTGCTGGTTTAACAAGCTAAGATTACCCATCAGGGCAGCAGGTGAATGCCAGAGATAGTGCAAGGCAAAAGCAGGGAGAATGCATGGTTCAGAGTAGCACTTGCAGAGGGAACAGCAGCTGCAATTAATTATTAATTCAGCTCTGCCTGTCTTGTCTAAACTACAATCTTAAAAGCATATCTTTTGAAAAGGACACCTGACCTTGAAGATGAAAGATTTACCGTTTGAATTTATCTTAAAGTGGTCTTTTTCTGGGCTGTGCCTGTTCAGATTTGAGGGTTTTGGGGTTTTTTTTAAGTTGGTACCTACAGACTGTTGCCATAACTATATTGATATATTGGCAACCATACCCTCAGCTGCATCAAAAGCAGCATGGGCAGCAGGTTGAGGAAGGTGATTCTCCCCGTCTGCTATGCTCTCAGAAGACCCCACCTGGAGTACTGCATCTAGATCTGAGGCCCTCAATATAATGTGGACATGGACCTGTTGGGGCAAATCCAGAGGAGGGCCACGAACAATGATCAGAAGGCTGAGGCACCTCTGCTGTGTAGACAGGCTGAGAAAGCTGGGGTTGTTCAGCCTGGAGAAGAGAAGGTTCTGGCAACACCTTGGGGCATCTTCCAGTACTTGGGGGGAGGTTACAGGAAAGCTGGAGAAGGAATTTTTTCAAGATCATGTCGTGACAGAACCGGGGGGAATGGCTTCAAACTGAAAGAGGGCAGGTTAAGACTAACTATTAGAAGAAATTCTTCACTGTGAGGGTGGTGAGACACTGGCACAGGTTGTCCAGAGAAGCTGTGGCTGCCCCATCCCTGGAAATGTTCAAGGCCAGGTTGGATGGGGCTTTGAGCAACCCATCTAGTGGAAGGTGTCCCTGCCCATGGCAGAGGGCTTGGAACTGGATGACTTTAAAGGTCCCTTCCAACCCAAACCATTCTGTGATTCTATGATCTAAGAATTGGTGGCAATATGCAAATTTTTTTTGCCCAAAAGGGCTCTTCTGTAACAGAAATTCACAGCCCTAGAGAGGGATGTGGCGAAGAGTAGGTTTTAATGTGTGAAGTAAGCCTGTTAAAATTACCAAAAGACATAGAAAGTCTAGAAGACAACTCTATAACTTCACACATTCTGACTGATTAGGATTAAAGTAAAAATTGTGTATTTCAGAAAATTAGATTTAAGTGGGGAAAAAGTGGTGAGGACTGCTGGACTGCATGTCCAGAATATTACCTTCTGCAGCGCTGAATTCAAGAGAGACGAGAGAACAGATTGAATACAAGTTTCTGCAAAGACTTTGTGAACTCTACGGATTGCTTACGGATTGCTTTTCTTGTATGTTATCTGAGCAAATGTATTTAATGAGACTGCATAGATGTTACAGTTTTTCAAAGGCTGAGGATCAGAACAAAAGAAGTAAGGAAATTTTTATGTTTAAAACTTTTTAAAAATATTTTTTAATTTTAGAAGTATTATTTTATAATATCCATTATACAGAAAAAAGAATTCTCGAAGTCTGAGGTGATACATGTGGTCATAGAGTAAATGATGGGCAAAAGCTGCAGTGTTTGATTCAGGAATTAAAAATGTAGCAATAAAACCTCTATTTCTTCAGCACATGGAGATGACTTTAAAATGTGTTTTCTGCATGTACTTTTGTATGTTCAGATAAATCCACTCTGGACTATTTTTGAGGTACATGTCAGCAAGCAATTAAATACTGGTTTGACGGTTTCAATCAACTTCTGTGCAACTTGCAGCACATTCTTGCAGTACTGTCAAAACATGCATACCCACAGGACGTGAAAATTATGTGAATTTAATTTAAATCTAAATCACTGATTCTAATGTGAGACTAATTGAAATAAACCCTTTATTATCAGTTGAATTAAGTCAGTAAGAGATACCAACTAGTACCTGTGGTTGTGGAATTTCACAGCTAAGAAATAGAATGTTGGGGTGCTTGCGAAGGTGTATGCAGCATTGCACACATCAAGCAACAAATTTGTCCTTGTTTGCTGTAAGTAGCTAAGGGATACGGCTGAGGCCCTGTAACACCTTAAGGAAGCAGTATGTGTATGAGGACAAAAGAAATAAACTTCAGAAACCACTTCAATGTACAGCAGCATTGCTCCTATAAGAAATACTATTTTTGCATTATTTTCTTGTGAATTCATTAACTCTTTGTGTCTCCTTTAGCATTATTAAATTATTGAATATTATCAGTAACTTATATTAGTAAATATTATTTTAAAATACTCAAAACCTTTTAGAGCCATAGAGCAGTGGGAAGAGTTGTATGACAGAAGTACTAAAAGATCTGTTGTCTCCATGAGCTCACTTGAAGAATTGCAGGTTTAAGTGTAGGAGGAGGAATGTATGTTCCTTGTTGGGTTAGTTTCATTGGTTATCCTAGAAGTACCTGAGCGAAGTACCTGAGCCACCTGCAGTGGTACTGCTGAACCCATGGCACTGGTGAGGTGCCCAGGTGTTTGAAATCATCATTTACAAGCAATTGAGAACAAAGACTGGGTTTTACATGGTTGTACAATATTAACTCTAGCTATTTTGGAAAGTCTGTGGGATCACTTCTTGGTACTTCAACTCGCCTAGATAGTTTAAGTTAGAAGATTTCCAGCAGGAAAGCCGTGTCCAACTCAAAATGGAAACAGAACTTTGTTCTTAATTTTGTTGTTATGATAGTTCATCTTTAATAAGACAAACTGGACTTTAGGAGCCCCTAGGGAGCCTGACCAAGAAACAAGAAATCCTATGCTAGACATTAAATAAACACTTTCTGAAAAGATTATATTTTTCTAAGAAAGCAGAGGGTAGGTTGTCTTTTCTTATGCTGTTAGAAGCTGGTTTTAAAATGTGATTTGCATACGTTTTGACGCCTAAGTGGACAACACCTTCTTGGCCTGGATAGAGAATGAAAAGGGAGAGAACCCTGTTTGTCATAAATCTCTGTATGAGTAGGATGGAGCAAACTTCATGCAAGGACTGACTGAAATCAAGTGAAAGGGACTGGAGTAGCTGTCCGTTGCCTCAAATATGGACAAATTCTGATACGTGGAGAGGATAAGCAGGAAAAAAAGGGATTATCTCAGGGTATGGATACATCTCAGTCCTTTTAGGATTTCCCAAAAATAATAGTCTAATTTATGGATTTAGGAGTGGATTGTGCAGGACTATGGCACTCCCCAAGTAAACCAGCGTTCCTAATTTTTCCAAGAGATTAAACACGAATCCAGAATCCCATGGGGTTTCTGGAGGAGCTGCTGTGAAAAGTTGGCACTGCTGAGGCATTAGTCTCGTCTGTAGGGTAATGTAAGCATAACTGAGTGTCTGTCAAGCACCACTTGTTAGTCAGAGCTTTGTACTCTTCCTCAGTGCAACAGTTTGATTTGTTTATGAAGGTCTGTAATGCTTCAAGAGTAAAAGGATTGTCTTATAGGCCACAAACACAGCTTTGTATAGTGTGTTTCTGAAAATGGATCAGATGTTTGATCTGTTGGAGGAGTTGAGTCAGGATACTCGGAATTCATAGAAATCTGGTTCCCCTCTCTTCTTTTCTGCCGAATGTGGTTTAGATAAGATGTCTGCAGAAACGATCAGCTAGAGCTTCAGAGATTCTTCTGAAATAATCTCCACAGGCAAAATCAGTACAATATTGGCTGTCCCAAGCATTCTGACTTGCATTTCTCTAGCACCCCTCTTCTGTCCTTCAGTGCTGAAATATCCACGGTACTGAAACATAAAGAAGCCTGATTTGGGGTTCAGAGTGAGATTAGCGTACAGTTACAGAAAAACCCGAAACACTTCATACAGCTGCCACTCAAATATACATGCTGATGTTTTATTGGGTTAAAGTTTTTTGCCTGAAGTCTCTTCTGGTTTTGCTGGTGCTGAATTGCCGAAGCTGTAGCCTTGTTTCTAGGTGGGGAAAAAACCCTGCATGTTGACCTACCTAGCAGTACAAGGAAACAAAATTAATTTTAGCACTATTTTAGGCCCAGACAGCTTTAGCAGGAAACGTGTATACTCCCAACAGATTGGACTCTTGTTTCTGCATTTTAAAGTTTTAGTCCCAAAACACATTTCAGGCTAGGTGGTCTCTGTGTGTTGGGTACTAAGAAATGTTGCTGGGTTCAAGTAGCTTAAATGTGCAAAGCTGCCTGATAATGCCAGTGTCCATCAGGAAAGCACTTAATATTTAAATTTGGGGCCTCCTGTTGAAAATTCTATGGAAGTATTCTGATGCACAGCATAAAAGGGTCGCAATAAAGTGCTGCTTGCATGTCACTTTTTTTTCTGCAATAGAGACAAACCCAATTTTGTCAGTCCAATACTAACTACAGAGATTAGATGTTTTCTTTTCAAGATAGGCTTAAAAACACCCTGATATCCTAACTTCAAGCTGACATCAGGCAAGTTAATGTCTATATCTAGGCTTTGGAAAGTAGGCAGTCTCATTAATGTTTTTTTATGTATTATTACTGTAACCAGAAACACATTTATAGCCTGAAAACATCAGGTTACAAAAGAATCGTTCTTAGCTACTCCTTATTTCATAGCCACTTAATTAAAGCTTGCAAGATGAGCAAAGAAAACGATCCTTTAGCAAAAAAAATCCTTTCCCCCATATTACCTACAATGAATAGTTCTTTTAACTATTGACTAGTTTTGTTCTTAGCCTTTTTGCAGATTGTGGGTTCTGTGCAAAAATTTCTGTATTAAGATTCTAGAGTTAGAAAATAATTATTTACTGTGCAGTTTTCTCAATATGATTGAATGCAGAACTTGTCTGTCAGTTAGCACGAAGTATCTCTGTTAGTATCACATTGTATAAAGAAAATCGTTTACAGAAGTTAGTCTATAAAGTAAATGTCAGTGGTCTTCAGCTCAACTGTAGAAGGCCTTTCCTATTTAAATACATGTCTTAATATTGTTGATAAATTTCCCTTTTTAGATTGAAAACTAAAGTATTGGTTATCACTTCCTGAAACATTTGGTTTAGGTGATTTATTGATGGATCACTTGAGATGCCCGATATTAAGGTACAGAAAACTGTCAACATCCTGATTGTGCCTTAAACGAAAGCTAACATCAGCCTTGGTTTTCAGATGAATTTTTATTTTCAGATAGTGAAAGCAGCACTTTGAATTTACTTCTGCTAGATNTTGTTTTGTTTCTTTGTAGAAGTTAACCCTTCCTTAATGTTACCGTGTTATATTTTAAATATTCATGATCACTCAATGCCTTACTGGCCGTTTAAGACCTGTGATACGACCTTTATCACATGCTGACGTGAGGCAGCCATCACCATTCACTTTGCAGCAGCCTTGCAGCCCCGTGGATCCCCAGGATTATGTGTTACAACATGCTTTGACAGCTGCTCCACAGGCATGAATCTGAGATACACAAATAGGTATTAGCAGTGTGTAATGTCCTCGTCATAAGGTGATGGAGGTATCCAACACAACCAGTAGTTTCTTTCAGCCTTCTGTTTCTCAGCTTAGCTGCAGCTTTTTACGAGCATACATTTTTGCTGCTTTTTTTTTTTCCAGTCAGTTTTAAACTTTTTACCTATTTGTCTTGTTATTTATTTGCATGTTGATATTACTTGCCTATTATTTCTATACCTATTATTGTTTCTCTTCTGTTTATTTATACTTCCATATTTTATTGTGTCTCATTATTCCTTGGCTTCGGTGATTGCCTCTTCTGTGAGGCATGTATACCTGCGGTGAATGATTTCCTCCACAGGAATCCCAGAAGCATTCAGGGCTATTTTGTTTAGGTAGACTTATGCCTCAAACATAGAGTGTTTTAGTTTTTGCTTCACCTCCCCTGTTCAAGTTAAATTAACAACAAAGCAAACAAACAAAGCTACAAGCCAACTGGTTATGCACCTTCAAAGATCTGTTGACTAAATTTCTGGGCTCCATTTTTGGGTCCAGTGGGTCATGATGTCTTGAATCCAGTTCTCTCTTCTGTCCGATATTGAAATCACTGCCAGAAGGACCCACACTGCCCTCTGAAGAGCTTACTTACTGTAACTGATCTTTGAGAGTTCTGGTTCTGTCTTCACACTCCCTGTCTTCTTCCAAGGCCTCAGGCAGAAGATTCTGTGATTAAGATAGAAACTTGAATAAATTAGGGCCATTCCTGCTCCTGCCCCACTGGGATCCCTGCATAGTCAGGAGGGTGTGGAGCCAGGGAATGCAGCACTCCAGAGGACATCTTCCAGCTTAATTTCCTGAGGAACACCACTCCATGTATGTGTTCAAATATATGGAATTTAATCCTAAAACATTGTAAAATACCTTGCAGTGTGAGCTTGCATTTTTTGGTGTGTTTCGTGTTAGACACAGCTGTGAGAATAAATTTGCATTTAAACTGAGGTCCCACGCTGGTCTGCTGCAAATTGCTGGGTTTGGCTGGGTTTAGTGGACAAGCCAACAACTCCTTGGCTGCAAGAGGAGTTGCATGTATGTGAGAAGAGCTGAGTGGCTGCCCTTTTAAATGTAGTTGAAACAAATTACTTGTAATGGTATCAGGTAAACATTAAACATACTGCCGTTCCAAATCTTGAGAGTTATGCCAAAGGAAGTATTTCTGGTTAATGTGGAACCCACCATTTCCAGCAGCAGTCAGCTGGCTGAGGGTTTGGCACGGGGATGCTTTAACACGCAGAGCTGTGCCACAGCGAAGCTCAGCTTGTTGACTGAACTTTTTATTTTGGGTGGTGACACCCTAGCTCTGATATCTGCATACTTGTGAGTATGGAGTACTTGTAAGAAGAAAAATAGGTGATAAAGACCTTTGTGTTTATCCAGCAGCTGACTGTAACAGGATCTTAATCCTGGGTCCCCTTGTATTCCACTGTGTAAAAATCAAAGATAATCAGATCCTCAGAAGCTTAACTTTTTATTACCAGTTACCATACATTATTGTGTGGAGTTCAGAACCTGAATTTGGAGTTCACGTGGACAGCGTGTGTGTATCCTTGCCGGCAGTGGCTGAAGCTGTGACAGTGTTGGTCGAAGGACTGGCTCTCCCTAAGCCTTCCAGAACTAAATTAGGAGTTTGACAAGTTTTCAGGAGAAAAACCGTGTGATAAGTGAAACGAGTTTTGCATTTAACTCTGCTGATCCTGAGCTTTTCGCGGCTGGGGCTTTTCCTGCTC
>VZTA01002998.1:151546-207255 GCA_013398855.1 Mohoua ochrocephala
CCGGAGCCCCGCAGGCGAAGCTGCCAGCGCGCCAGGGGAAGGTGCTGCTGGTGGGTTTTGCAGCGGGGGGGGCTGAACGTGAGTCAGGGTCGCTACAGATCCTGCCTTGCTTTGTTGCTAGTGTGGTCGAGCGGCGTGAGAAACCTGGTGTAGGAGCCGCAAGAGGTTGTAGGACACAGCTGTTGCTGGAGAAAAACATCCCCAGCCTCACATACCTGCGCGGTGCGGAGGGAGGTGACACGTGTTGAAGGGCTGTCGGCAGCACCTACGGTGTCCGAAGTAGCTGAGGCGTTCCAGGGTGCAAGGATGCCATCCAACCCCCGCCCCGCTCCGGGAGGGTGCTCCTGGGCTGAGCCTTGTGCAGGAAGCCCGAGCGCAGCCCTGGCCTGCGTGACTGGTTGTGGCAATGCCTCTTGTGGACCGAAGACCTTTTAAAACTGGCCTAATGGTTCACAGTAATGTAAGTGAGCAAATCAGGTATAGATATACGAAGGTGGGGAGAGAATAGCAGCTCGTTACTTTAGCAAAGAAGGACAAAATAGATTTAATTATGAGTATTTTAGACTCAGAACAGGAAGTGCCAATACTGAAACTTCATGCATAACCAGAACTTTGACCCTTGGTTATCTGTACTGTGATTATTTTTACTTTTTTTCCCAACTATATCAGCGTGCTGTTGTGCAGATATGATAGTTCATGTTGCTTACAGTCTTGGAATCTAATATAGTCTGTGATTTTTATTTTTATCTGCACAAATCTACACCAATTATTGCAAAGATTTTTAGCTTGAGAGCAGGCACTAAGCTCTTTTTGCAGCAGTCTCAGAAAGGTTAAAGAAAAATGGATGCAGGTAACTAGAAACTTAGCAAGACCCATATTTTCAAGAAGTCGCCTTGATTTCTCCATTATGTTTTTATGTTCTGTGTTTTGTTTTGCCATTTTTTGGGTATATTTCACATGTGACAATGTGGTTTAAAAAATAATGCAAACCATGTCTGATTACATTGGTGATAGGTAGGGGTTTAGAAATACGTAATTCATGGGGGTTGTTTTAAAATTTGATTAATAACATGACAGTGGTACCGAAGTGGTTTAAACAAAATGTGCCTCTATAGTGGGAAACTGCTGACTCTTGAATTGGCAGCTGTCAACTTTTTTATGCTCTCTTTTATATGTATTCCGTGGAGCTTTTTAAGTAAAGCACTAGGCAGTTGCTGAGCGTTTGCTTTTGGAAGCCTCAATATGGCTCTAGATGTCTAGGCTTAATTTAAAAGGAAGTGACTACTTTCATGATACTGAATTATTCTGTAAATATATCTGATTTCTCTCAGTGTGGAGTTCTTGGAAAGAGACGGATTACCTGCAAGCTTTAAGGGCTAAATAGTATCAGGTTTAATGTCGGCATTACCGCTTTACCTCTGCTATGCTGTGGTATGAATTACAGCTGGATTACTTGCTGTGTGCATGGATTACAGCCTCCCTCTATTTGTTCTAATGAACCTAAAAGAAGAAAAATTTAAAGTTCTGTATCTCTGTTACATTTTTCTAAATGGTTATAAATCTAAGTGTCACTAGAAAACTTCATTGGAGTTTTCAGAGGAAAAAATAAAACCTACTTGTTTACTTGAAACAAGTGTTATCTGATAGAGGTGTCTGTCTAAGTCTGTGGAATACTTGGCTGTTAAATGAGCTCTGATTTCTGTAAAGCGAGAAATGTCCTGAGGTATCTAACCAGTGTTGCTTTATATTTAATTAAAATACGAAACCAGCATAGAATGATTTGTTTAAAACTCACTGTGTACCAGATTTTGACAGGTAATTATAAAGAGGAAGACAGAAGTCATACAAAAGTAGTCCATGTAATTCTGTGTTTAATAATTTTACAGTTAGCCAGGAAGGGGTGGGGGAGCATGTAATAATTGTAACTCATAAATTGGCATAAAATTACTAACAAGAGAGAGGTCCCTGATACAGGATGAATCAAGATTGCTTGTGAAAGAGGGCTCAGCAGGCCTATTTCAGTATACTGAATCTATGAGGCTGCATCTGGAGACAACAATACACACTGTACTTGCAGGGCGAAGCAGCCTATTCTAGGAAGCAATTGCTGAAAGACTCAAGGTTATGTTATGCAATGTACCCGGTCTCCATCCGTACACTGTAATTCAGCCATGGATTAATACCAGATTGAAGCCAAAGGTGTGCCAGGAATGTTTTGAAAGGGAAGAAGAGCAGAAAAAGAAATTGCATCTCTCTTTGATTCATGGTACAACTGCAGCTGTGACGTGCGATGCCCGATGCCAGCTGCCACACTTTGTTCTGGGGCCTTCAGGCCATAAAAGTTCACTGTCCTTTTGTAAGTGCCACCTCTGATATTCTCTGAAAGTGTTTCATAGTCTGTTGCTAATCAAGTTCTTGGCTAGAATTGATATCTTGGAGTGGGAGGAGCAGTAAGGGAGCAGAAAGTTTATGTAAGTGTGGTTCGCATGTATGTGCTTGACAGATATGCAGCCGATTAGCTGGAAGTTACAGGCTGAAATTTACTGTGGCAGTAGCCCCCGATACTTTGGTATCTTTCCGATACTTTGAGCAGGGCAGGGAGTTTTTTCAGTGAGTGAGTGAGTTAGTGCAGTGATTTTGTTTTTATGGTCTTCTCTGTTTTGATGGGGCTAAGAGGCAGAGGGGAGTGTTGACCTAATCTTGTTACAGTAAACAAGTGGTAAAGACTTTTAAACTTTCTGTTGATGTGATTGTTGAATGTTTAACAGTCTTTTGTTCCCAGTTGTTTACAGTAATTGAGTCTTTTCCCTTCTAGTGCTTGTGCTGCTGTCCTCATTAGTGTGTATTCCAAGATAAATAACATACACAAGACTTGCAAATACTCTATAGCAGAAGGTTTGTTCTCTGGTTCTGTTTGCTGAATGTTACACCTTCCAAAATATGTTAGTCCCTAATACTGAGAATAGACTTCGCGTCCTTAGGTAAAACAGCAAAGACGGACGGCAGACCTTTTGTAAGTGCCACTGCTATCACCTTTTAGGCAGTAGGCATTTAGGAATCTGAAATGCAAGGAGAAATAAGAACAACTAAAACTTGCAGAGTTCTCTGATAAGTAATATCTAGCATAGTGAATTTGCTTTTGAAGTGTTTTTTTCCTTGAATTACTTTTTTTTTTCAGACCTTAAGCAACTTGGAAAGTCAAGGCATTTAGGACTAGGGAGCAGGAAAGGAGGGGGGTAATAAGGTTGTAGATTTAGAAACCTGCAGATTTCCTCAAGTGTTACAATGATCTTCTGGTGGGATAGATAACCCTCTTCCTCTGTCTCATCCTGCGCTCCGTGACCCTCCATTTCTAGCTATCATTTCAAACTGCTTGAGCTATTCAGTGTAAATAAACCTTTTTCTCTCAGTATTTAGATACAGTAGACAAATCCCAGGGATGATAGCTCAGGCATGGTTAGTTTTGGTTCACTTGTTTGCCATTGCTGGTTAAATCTGCTGTACTGTCTAGCTGACAATTGGCAGACTCAGCAAAAAGCTTTAGAAAAGACTTGCTCTGTGATCCATTTGCCAAATACAGAGTTTAGTTCCTCCTCTGTAATCAAGCTGGAGTCAGTTGATTATAGCTGAGATTCATCATGCCAGTATCCTGCTTGTTGTCCTTTCCCTGCCTCTTTGGTCGAGTGACTCCCATTGCTGGAAAAAAAAAAGTTAAATCTCAAATTCCTCCAATTTAGAAGTATCTCTTGTTATCTCTAGACAGTAGGATTTCTTTCAACTATAGAACGTGAATGTGATGAGAAGGGACAACTTCCAGAAGGTCATAGCCTCTTCTGGAGTTTGCTGTCTCCTGACAGATGGAGAAAGGTTTCAGTCCTTGAGCAAGAACACGGATAGTCCGATTCAGAGGAAGCAATTGGTAGGTAAGAAACATAACGTTGGATTTTTTCCATTTCCTTCCCTTTTTTTAATCTACCTTTGTATTTCACTGTCAATTACACTTTTGGCATCGTGGCCAGGAAAACAGCTTCAAGCTGAGTTAATATTGCTGTGGCCGTGTTTTTCTTAAGTTAGAAAAGTACTTGTTTTATTTTTTCTCTTATTTAGAATACCTGGTTTAAATGACTTAACTTTAAATTGTAATCTCAAGCGATCTCACGGCTCGGTCCCTCTGCACGGAGGCCACCCCAGCTGTATTTGAGGTGCCTGCTGTTTGCCATGCTGGCTGGTGCCTGGCTCCTGCCTTGTCACAAGTATCTGGTGCTTGTCTGCACCCAGCTCCCTGGCGGAGGCCGCAGCCTGACACAGAGCGCAGGAATGCGCGCAGCCAGCTCGGGCTTGACGCTGTGCCTGAGTTAATAAAATTTCTCGGGACCCAGAGCGTGGGGGTAGCACTGCCAGGTGGTGGCTTCGGCTGAAGTCTTTGCCACTTTCCCCAGTGCTCTTGCCTTCGGAAATGCTATTACAGAAACAACCGTAGAGACTCATTTAGATTGAAAAAAGGACTTCAGTCTTATGCTGAAAAAAAGATGCTGCATAATTTTTGAACCCACAACGTCCCTAGAAGTGTAGGAACATTTGCACCGAGCTGCACCTCTGCTAATGAGCCCAGCTGGAGCTGATTTGTTTCTGCATCTCTGGTACAGATAATCTGACCATGGATAGAGTGTTGACTCTATAAATAACCCACTTTGAAATCCTTGTCTTAAAATTGTTTTCTCTTCTTCCTGTTAGCTTCCAAGCTTACTCTCTGTAGTCATTTCTTGGCTGGCCAAGGGTTACTCTCATCTCTTGACAAACCTATGTCCTATTCATTCTTCCCACCTGAAGTGAAATGTTACACCAAGCATGGATGAAACCAGGTCCTAGCACTACAAAAAGCCGGCTAAGTCCTGGTAGGAAATAATCATCCTAATGTTTTTCCTATGCTCCAATTGACTCTTGTGGTTTAAACTAAAAATGACTGACACACACGAAACATTTGATACCTTGGAAAGATACTTATTGCATGCTTCTTCTCAGAGACATCCTGTTGCATTTACAATAGTTAAATATCTTCAGGTAAAACTGGTTCATTTGTATGGACTTGCTTCAAGCTGGACTTCTAATCATCTTGGTTTGTTTGCTTACTGTCCATATTAAAACTCACAAGAATTGTTCTGAGTTGAGCTGTGCCTTATTTTAATGAGATTTTTTTCCCCAATGAGCTTATAGAAGTAATTATAGAAAGTAATTAGAATACCTCATAGGAAAAATATCCTGTATCTTCAGCTGGTGAGCACCTACACTTCTTTTTTTACCAAAAGTTTTTCTAAAATATGATATGTCTGTGCTTCTGAGATGATGCATGGAAAGTTGGAACCACCCGCACTGGATGACAGGTAGTTCAAGGCATTGGAAGTGGGAGAAGAGAAAACAGAATTGCACAGCTGTGCTGTCACAGCAGTTCATGCACCTTGGTAGGTAGTTGTACTGGAAATCACCTGTCTCTTTCACCTGTGCCATTCCTGCCACATTAATCTATAATAGAGACAGCATCACTGGGTGAATAAACTTGGAATGCTTCAATTTAAGATCTGCACTCTAGTGGCTGTGTGGCCTTGGAAAATACCTTTCTTCACACAGCATCTGAAACACTGACCATGCTTCAACAAACTTGGGAAGTCTCAACTTGAAAAAACTGCACAAGTGGCTATCTGAGAAAAAATCATATATATATATATATATATAAAGGTATAGCAGACTTTTAATACTGTAGACATAAAAACCTCTCGTTCCAAGCAATGATGGGAAATTTGTTAAATTATGAATGGAGAAATAATTTTTCCAAGAGAAGTAATTTGTAGTATGAGAAGTTCATTGCAGTGGTGAATGGTCAAGAGGTGCATGCGGAGACAGAATATGAAGCAGTTGTCCCTTGGACTCTCAGAGGTTGATTTGCATTTATTTCCTTCATGTGCATTTAAGTCTGAGTTTCTTTAGTTTGCACAGTTAGAAGTCATAAATGATGAAAGTTAAAGTGAAAACCAACTTTAGAACTAAAAAGCGGTATGTAAATATAGAACTAAAGAGTTCTTTAAAGGGAGAGGAAAAATGCCCTACAAACCCACTTTTGTATTTGGGTATGTTTTTCAGTGTTGTCTCTTGAGTTTTTTTCTGTAGAAGGTTAAGAGTTTGGTTTCTTGTTTGTAAGAGCTATTGTATGTAATGAGGGAAACATGAACAAGTGACCTCTTCAGGATTTATTTTGCACATTCACTTTGGAGGCTGTGTATTAAGGGGTTATCACTTGTGGTTATTCATGCAGCATTCTAAATAATAGATTTTCTTACCTCTGGCAAATAACGTGCCTCAAAGATGAGTGAAGTGATTTATTTAAAATGTCTGGAATGAGGAAATACTCTGAACTGACAGTTATGCTGTTTTTGTAAAGCCAATTGAAACTTAAATGTAAGCTCATTCAATTTCTAAAACAAAACAGTGTCCTTAGTTGGGCAGATCTGTATGGTTACCTGGACTTTGAAAAGATGTCAGAATATTCCAAGGGAATAAATTTGATGCCTGGGAATACCCATGAGGAGTGGCAAACACAGAAAAGCAAGTAAAAAAAAATCATATATAGATTCTAACTTGGATTTCCTAAAATATTATAATTATTGTAATAATACTCCTAGTAATAAAAATAATAATAGCAATAAACCTTATGTGATCATATCTATTATCTATTTTGTCTGAGAATTTTTAGCTCTTTGCTAATTTGGTTCAAAAATCCAAAGTTTCAGTAGTCTTGTGAAAATCAGCAACTGTGAGGAGACACTTCAATAATGCGGCCCAGAGAAAAGTATTCCATGTGCAGTGGCACATTTGCAGCTTGTACTGACAGCTGGCACATGTCTACCTGTGGACCATGCAGAGCTTATCCTGTCTCTTTGGGGAGAGGGACAAAGAACTGTGGATACAGGATGAAACGATGAGGGTGCTGGGAGACAAAGAAGCTCGGGATAACAGAAATGGAGCAATTTAGCATTCAAACCTGCGTAATTTTAGGAAAAAAAAATCCGTTATTTCTCTGCTTAGAAAACAGCTTGTTAAGAAATACATTGATTCACCTTTGGATCGCAAGTAACAGAAAGAGCCAGAAGGTTTAAACAACAGATTATATGCAGGTCCTGCAAAGCTATTATTCTGGGCTATACTGTTTCTCTATAAGTTATTTGTAAGGAATGATAAAATGAGATGGTGATATGTGATCTTGATATTGAATAAAATCTGATGCCCTGTTTTGCACAAAGCCGGATTAAGAACATGTCACCTAAAAAGGATAGCCTGTTTTCTTGGAGTCATAGTACAGCATTGTTTTTTTCCAAACCACCTCAGTAGTCCCATCTCACTCTTTGATGGCTTGTCTTTTCTTATCTGTAAAAAGAAATGGCATTATATATTTTTGGATTAAGTAAAGCGTTAAAGAGGTATCACTTTTCTGGTTCATGATACATGAAGGGAAGCAATTAGTTCTTAAAACAATAATGTACATAAATTACCTTTTGTTGTTATTGTTATGTAACTATAATTAAAGATGGAAATAGAGAGACAGTGAAATATTTTAACTGATAAGTACATAAATAAAAATATGTGTCATTAGATGACCTTGAATGTGAAAGATCTGCCTGAGGAAACTTGTCTGTTACATGGTACAAAGCATGAGAGGATGACAATACTAAGTTTTCCTCTATTTTGCAACAATCTGGAGTGTAATTATTTAAGTTGGGTGTTTGAAAAAATGAATAGGTGAGCTGTTTGTAAATTTGTACATTTGGCCAAATAAAAGATTTCTCTTCACATATAAAATCACGCACAAAATTCTGATTTGTTGGCAGTATTTACCTTTGATGGCTTGATTGCTAGAAATATTTTAGCATTTCACCTGATGTGTCTGACCTAAGTTTAGGACTGATAATGCATTTCCATCCTCTGAGTACAAAAATGGTGGGAATGCGGGTCAGGGGTAGATGCTGGTGCAAAAGGATGGTGAGGGCTGTCCTTGTGGTGTAAGCACTGGACACAAGGTTTGAAGTGTTGTTTAGCTCAAACTCTCGTTTCATGTTGGACTTATCTGAGCATCGCCTCCGGCAGAACATGAAATTTCTGTGCATAAGCTTTCCTTGCTTTTCTTTGGTAGGGTGTCACTCAGAAAAGTGTGTAGCCAGGATTCGCTTGCTCTGTTATTTCTTTTTTGCCTGGGGATTTTTGGCCTTGCTGAGCTGAGAAATATGTGTGCCTTAGAGTTGAAAATTGTCATTTTTTCTGCAGTAGCAGTGTGTCAGGTGGCAAATGCTGGTTACACGTGTGGAATTGTGTCATTACAGGAGTGATGAATTCCTACTTAAGTCTTCAATTCCTTTTTTAATCAAGTTAATACCCTAAATCATTAATATCCCCTTTTATAGCTGCAGAAACAAGCCTTGACACTACAGTTAAATCTAGGTCTTCCTGTTCAATGATGTGAAGACTGACATTGTCACCGGGGCAGGGTATTCACACTTCTATTGTTTTCCTGTCTCTCTGATACTTCAGTGATACCTTGGAGCTTCATATTTATATCTCAGAATCCTTGTAAAAGAAGCAGGCAAGTACCCAGAAGCTTCAGTTTACATTTAGGATAATTAATTGCACTCTTTGAAGCATTTTTTGACGTGCTGGAGTTCCATTTGACCCTTCTTTCTTTTCATGCTTTTTACTCAAGAGGAATGAAAGTGTTCTGGGAAATGCTTGTGTGTGGCTCTTTATGGAATTTTGCCATTTTTAAGATATTTGGCCATGTAAGTGTAAAATAGTGATATTTTAGAGATTATTTCTCGTGTCTTTTGTAATTGCCCTGACAAATGCCAGGTTATCCCATAAATAAAAAAATTTCAAGGAAAACATCAGGTTCATCCTACTGTGATTGCACACAAACACTCTCCTTCTTTCCTGGATCAAGGAAGTAAAAATTCAGTGTCTTCCTCTAAATATACACTTGTGGGTTTTGCTGCTTTTAATTTTGCACTTTGGTTCATTTCTGCAGTTACTTGAGTTGTATCAACAATTATAAAAAAAAAAATAGAGAGAGAGAAAAAAAAAACCCCTGCAGCCGTTTTCAGCTCGTGTTGTTCTTGGCACGGGTTCAGTTCTGGTGTCCAACTGGTAGGACCGAAACTTGGTGCTTAACAAGTGCCTGTAGTCAAAACAGTTGGTGTGTGCGAGCTCTGATCTGGTATTTGCTGCGGCAGGTCATCTGCCGGATTTTTCCCCGTGTGCAGAATACCTAATCACATTGCTGTGTTTCTCTGACGGCATCTGTGGCAATGTGAATCGCTTCATGTTCCAAAAGTACATGTTTACAGTCGTCGTAGAATCAGATTAAGTTGGCAGCCTGCTCCTCTCTGTAAGTGGCTCAGTTTACATTTCTTCTTCTAGCAGGATGTTTTGCATAATTTTGCTGATCCTACTCACTTGTAGACTTTGTGAAATGGAGAATCGTTTTAGTGGGTTTCTGTCAGAAAGCGAAGCTTATGTTTGTTGTAAATAAACACCAGCAGAACGGTGGTTATTTTAGCACTTGATAATTTCCCAATTATGTCATTTGACCTGGAATGAAGCTTGTGATTGTTGAGCAGTGTTTTATGCAGCGGATCAGTCCGGGGGTTGGAGCTGGCAGTTTATTTCCTTTGTCAGTTTACAAGAAGTATCAAAATGAAACCGACTGTGCTGTTTCCTTTCCAGTGCGCAGTGCAAGAAGGGTGGAACAGTTTGCGGATATTATTTCAAAACTTTTTCAGCTGGACTTGGAATAGTGTTTTGTCAAAAAAGCTGGTAAAGTTATCCTTCAATCTAGCAACATTATGCTGTAGTTTGCTAACATCAAATCCAATTTTGTTTTTGTTTAACCTCACGTACCGGGTTTTGCTAGTGTTTTTTCAGACTGTGGCTGCAAAATGAAAGTGCTTACAAGGTGTTTATGAATTCTTGTTATGAACCAGCTGCCAGTTCCTGCAAGATGACACATTTCTGCAAGAGTCTAGGTTGTTCATTTTCTGTTTGCTGGCTGTTGCTTTTCGGGCATGTGTGGGGTTTTTTTCTGTTTTGGTTTTATTAGGATTAATGCCAAGTACATTTGCAAACTTTGAACTGGGATCAGTACAAGGTGGTAGGTTTCATTTACTGTTTATTGAAATCGTAAGTGTACATTGCTCAACTTTGCACAGTGAAGGGCTGTGCAACAAAGCACCTCAGGATATAATGTAAATAGAAAAACTGTAATTTGTGCATAGGCGGTGTATGAGTTACCATGAGTAATATCTTCATCGACAAGACTATGAGATACTAAATTTCATTACCATCTGCTTAAATATTGTAAATGGGGAGTAACAGTATTCATATTGTGTTAAGGGCAGTTGGATCAGTTACTTTATGCTATTTTAAGTAAAAGGGCTGTGAACTCAAGTGTTGTGATGAATACAAGCTTAAAAAGGAGTTTTATTATTCTATAAATGTTTACTAGCAGCAAATAACTTTCTTACCTTTCTGAGTTTTAGCAATTATATTTTGTTTGTTTTTACCAGGTGTAAAATACCAAGCTATAATCCATAACACAGGGTCTCTGAGTTATTCATGGGTCAACCTAAAATTGACTTTTGCTTTAGGCCTCTTGTACGCAGGAAGTCAGATCATGCTAAACAAGAGCAATGTTTCAAAATGACTCGTGCTGACGAAGTTTTAGTGTCTGTCTTCAGACAACATTAAGGGGTTTTTTTTCTTGTTCTGTTTCAACTATCCGAAAAAAAAAAAAGCACTGCAAGACAAAAGACTTATCTTTCTCTGTGCTCAAACTATATCATTACTTTTTTCCTCCACGTCTGTCATATTGATGGAGAAGACACTAACTGTGGGCAAGAACCATACACTTGATTTGATCAATTTTGAGTAGCACATGTTGGGTGAGAATGTGGATGTCGGTGGGATATACTAAGAAATGAGTTTTTGTTTCTAGTCCAAATTAGAGATATCTGCAGTTTCAGGATCACATAAAGATCTTTTTTTGGTAGAAAATTACTATGTTTGACATATTTTACCGGCAACATGTTTGTTGTAGTGTCATTGTAGGGTTTGCTGAGAGCTAAGTGAGTGCTTGATCTTGTGTGAAAGAGTCGAGGCAAAAATTTGAAAAGAGACTTTCTACTCAGAATGTGGTTTTGCCTCATTTTCCCACACGCTGTGCTTGTGGCTCTGGAGCTCGTGTTGCCCCTCTATTGCTTTGCTTTTTTCGCTTATGATTAGAAGGAGATGTGGCGTTTCCTGCAAAACAGCTGCTAGTATTCCCTGGTGGCCCATCAGAGAGGATCCAGTGGAATTACAGATTTAAAGGCAGACCTGGAGGACTTTGGCAGCTGCAGCAGAGATCTGGGGAAAGGTAGAGGGTTGCATTGTGCAGGATGCTGGAAGGAGGATTAAAAATGGAGTACGAGGGCATAGGAGAGAAGCTCTGGAGATTCAGGGACTGTTAGGTCTCCAACAACATAAGGACTTCACATCTACAAACAATTCAGATTTGGCTGAGAAAGCTGGACTATATCCATGTTTCCATAGGACATGGAGAATCTCCTGGAATAGTTTAAGATCATTTGCAATGCCACCGATGCAGAGTTTGCAATGCGCCTTAGTACGTAGCACTGGGCTTTTAGACTCTTGCCACAAAATAGAAAAAAATAACAGATATTGGTCTGAAATTGATTCTATAGAAAGTGAAGTAATTCAGTAAGAGTGTTAAACTTTCCTCCGAGATTAATGCCATTAATACATTAACTGTTTGACAGCAGAAGTCACATGTTGCTTGTCGCTTGCTTGCCGTGGCTGTGCTGAGACAGCTGAGAGGTTGCAGAAGGATTAATGTGGTAAAGAGGATTGTAACTTTGCTTGTGCTCCCGTGCTCTTGGATTTGACAGCACCTGGTATTTAGAAACACAACAGAATATGTGTTGTTATTTATGGGGAATGTAAGCATCCATTTGGAAGTATTTAAATGAATCAGAAAAATTATCTTTTAAACTAGAGCACACATTCATAGCATTGCTCAAAAGTGTGCAGAATTTAGGTTAGTATCTTATCAGTGATGATAACTGGTTCTCTAGTTGCCTTGCAGTGTTTTATCATTTCTAGGGGGAAAACTTTCATTCTTCTTTACGTTCATCCATGTCCACTGACAGTGTCACTGGTGTGTGTGAACAGGGGCAGCCACGTCCACAGCTGTGTGAATACAAGTTCACCTGCTCAACTAGATCTAATCTGTCTACATATGAACTGCAAATGAGCATAGAAACTGTTACACAGATAGCTGATTATCTCCTGGATATGTTAGTATGTGAATATTTAATTTTATAACAACTATTTGATGTGCAAATGTCTTTTATTCGCACATTAATTTATTGCATAGGCTGTATAATAGCAGATTTGTACATTGTGTGTCACTCCTTGTATATATGTAAAATAGGAACAGACAAATTAGTAAGAAATTTTTAAAACAGACATGGCCACAAAAGTCAATTTGATAGAGGAGCCACCACCACCCTGGTTTAAGCAGTTGATTCTGACAGCTGATGGCCGCCTTCTTTTGTCATACATTCCCATTACTTCTCTGAAACGTATCACCAGCGTCTAAGGGTGATTCACTGCCACATACGTTGTAAGGAATGAAGAAGTGAGAGGCAACTTGATAGTTCTTGAGAAGGAATATACTGATATTTGGTTACAATTTATGCCCTCACCATCAAGATTTGTCTGAGAATTCACACCTTTGTCAAATACAGCCTCTTGCGAGCACGCTTGCCCAGCTCAAACAGGGATTTTCTGCCCCTTTGGAGGGAATTACTCTTCCAACTCTCCACTATGCCAGACCTGCAAGGTGTTGCTGCCACCTTCTTCTGCTGACATTGAAGTGACATTAACTTTTGTGAGGAAATGTGCAGGTTTTACTTGTCCAAGCGGTGTCTGAGAACACCTATGGTTGTGTGGCACTGGTTATTTACATTCTTTCTCCTGTTTGACTTTACAGAGGTCACAGTTTCCATTGCCATTCCAAGAAATTTGAAGAAAAGCTGAGTAACGCTGATGATACTCAAATGTGTATTAGAGTCTGTCTAAGAGGTGGAAGATTTTCTGTAGCCATGTTTTGGGGGAAGAGGGGAGGTAAAAGGAAATGCTAATTATAGCAGTTGGTTCTGATCACAAGAATGACCACCAATCTGACACACTCAGCTAAAATAAGTAATTTTTTCCTTCCCTATCTCATAAGTAAACATCTGCTTAAAGTAGTGGGATGCACTTTATTATATCGTTATATTACAACAGTGCCTCTTCCACCATATTCTGTGTCAGAGTAGAAAATCCAAGGTTCATGTACTGGTTTGCTCTTGGGAGCTAATAAATTGAGAAAGTTGTCCAGGGAAAAGCACCAAACATTTAGCCTGACTAAAAATCCAGTACCAAAAGACTGTTAGAAAACAACTTGCTATGCCATGTGATACTTAGATGACTTTAAAATATACATTTAGATAATCGGTATCTTAAATGTTCGTCTTTCCAGAAGATGAATTTTAATAACAGAGTAATGTATTTCATTTCCAAACATATCCATAGAGCTGATATTGATGGCACAGTTTACTAGAAGGCAGTCAGGCTTGAGAAAACCAGTAGCTGTGGTGAAAATTGGAGTAGTTAATCCTAAGTTTGTATATGTGTGTGGAAACCATGTTTTCTCCCAAGTTTTTCTTTATATATGGCTTGATTTTGTTGGTTGCATAGCAGTTCCTTTTCATTAGTCCTCAAGTAATTAATGGGAAAGTTGCAAATTTTGATTAGCCTACTTAAAATTGATTAAATAGTTGCTGAGAAGGTTGGTAAATCTTGAAACGGTAGCTGTTATTTAATAAAATAAATAGTCTGTGAATGGAACTGTGCATTTCAGAATCAGATGTGTAGCTTACACAGGTGTTACCACAAATGTGAGGTGAAATGAATGCATCCTGCAAAGGACTTTTGAAGGCAGAGGCTGCACACTGAAGTGCGTGGTGGGGTGAAAACTGGCAAATGATAGGGGACATTTTGGGAGTGAGGAGAGATACTTTTGTATTTGAAAAAAAATTAAAACTGTTTTGTTCATCAGTTGCAGGAGAATCTGGAGGGAATTTCAGCATTGGTAATTAAAGCTGTGAATGTGAAGATATGGAAATGCTTGATCTTAAATAGAAAATGTCTCTATTTAGTCATTGGAGATCTAATAGAAACAGTTTGGAATATTCTTTTTTTTTAAGCATTTCCCTTTGTTCTTGAGGTATTTGCCTATTGCAAGTTAATCATGGATGAATCCTTGTGCTACTGGCAAGTTTTTACTTGTGAGGATACCAGACAAATGGTCATGTTTTGATTCTCTGTGGGAAAATTTTTCTTAGTTGTCCTTGAAATATCAAACTAGCAAGTGCAGGGTTGATGATGCAAATACAAAACCTTCCCATGTATTAGCAGGTCACTGGTGCTTCCTTTACCTGCTCTTGGCTGACTGGGTGATGCTGTTCAAGCTCAAAGAGTAGCACCCACTTGGATTCTTCACGTGCTGAAGGCTTTCAGCAAGGAAAAGTTGCTGCATGTTGAATGAGAAACTCCGAGAACTCCAAAGTTCTCGGTCTCTGATTGCCTTCCGCTTGCTGCATTTGGTTACCGTGTTGATTGTGGGGGTACCTGGCTGATCCCTGCTGTGGAAGCTCTTGGTGTTCGGGCACAGCAAACTGGAGTCAGTGCCAATGAGCCAGGCCCTGCTGACTGGAAAATTCCTCTTACCCCAGCCTGTCCGTGCCGCCCGCTGCTGCCTTTGGCTAGGGAGCACCGGGGCTGGCTCACTGCGGGGTCAGCGGGCTGGGGAAAGGGTGCTTCACAAATGGGGCTGACAGGACTGTTCAAGATCTATAGCACCCCTCAAAAATCTTAGAGCAAAAATCAGCTCCTGTCTCTTGGAGTATTTTGTAGTTGTGCTGAAGTTGGCAGCACGAGCCTGTTGCTGCACACTGATGCAGCCGGCTGGCCAAGCACTGGCGCTTCTACCCTGGAGGAAGATATGATTTGTAAAGAATGGCCAAAACAGTCTTTTTGCTTAACAATATGAGGGATAGGACATTTATATTTTAAAAAATACTAATAACAACCAAACCAAAACAATTTCGCTGAGGCCTGTCTGTCTTGTGCGTGGTCACCCGGGCCTTGATTTTTTGCAGCGCTCGAGAGGTCTCTGGTGCGAGCGCAAGCAGTGCTGACCTCCAGATGCCACATTTGTTCCTGAGACATAAACTTCCTGGGTTTTTTTGCATGTGCCATTTGCTCTGTGTGGGAGAAAAAAAACCTTTTAATTTGAATGGTGCTTGGAGATAACCAAGTGAACCGGGCAGAGCCCGCCTCTCTGGAAGGGCCAGGAGCAGTAGACCTTTTGCTACTTTTCAGTCTTCCTGTTGTTTTCCTTATAGTTTCTCATTAAAATTGAAACAAGATAGTCATAAAGTAATAATAAATAACCAGGTCACATGAATTCATCATAAACCATTATAGGAGCAATGTCATGTCTGTCACAGAGCATTTTACTGAGTCGTCTTAGCTGTTACATACTCCTTTTTGGCGTGAAAGAGCTGGGACACCAAGTGCACCTCACACAGATTTTCTGGTAGATTATTGCCATTTATTTTACTATTTTTAACATTTTTTTCAGAGCACTTCATGGAGCTGATTTTCTCTAATTATCATTTGGCTTGATTACATTCACAACAGTAATGAACTGGTGTTCTTTGGAGTGATGAAAATCATTGTAACTAGCATAGAGAACGATTTCCTCTTTCCCGACTTGTATTTTTAATTTTAGCCTATGACATGTTGTAAAATTCATTCCTTTTCTGTTACAGAACGAAGACACGGTTCAATGTGTAAACCTTCCCCTTCTCCAGCTTCTCCAGCCTGTAATTCCAGGACATCCCTAGTACAGATGAAACCGAAATCCTGTATCAGCGGCCATAACCCTGTCAGCAGCAACTCAAAGCCATTCAAAACGCCCAAAGACAATCTACTTACCTCCAGTAGCAAACAGCACACAGTCTTTCCTTCAAAAGTGTCACGGGATAAACCATGGTAAGTACCAAAATAATAGTTACCAAAGCTGTTGGTATTCAAAGCATCTCTATGTATATATCACAATCACTAAAAAAATTCCGTATTCTCATTTTACCTGAGTTTACAGTTTAAGCCTCTGCATTTCTAAGGGAGGAAACTGGGATATTTTTAAATGAAGAAAAAAATTATATGTAGGAAGAGCAAGAAGGACTGGATTACTTTTTCAATGTTCCATCAAATGTGTTTTTGTAAGATGCATATAGCAAGTGAGGTATTGACCCAGTTTGCTATCTTTAAGGTCCATCTTCCATTACACTATCACAGCCCTTAGAACTGATGCTTTTAAACAGTTTAACAGGATAATTTTTGCAGAGTTCTTAATATTGGCTTAACTGATGTTCATGAAAACTTACTGGTTATAGTCAATTATCTTCAATAGCAGCTGCTGTTGGAGTTCATTCTGTATTTTGATAATGTTTGGTGCCTTATAAGATGACAAGAAAATTCTGGCTGCAAAAATCACTATTTTGGGGGTGTCTTACATCATGTACTGTGATATATATACACATACAGGCTTCGAGACTGCCGTGCCCATCCTCCCGTGACTGTGATGATAGCAGCAGAGTTGCAAAAATATAAATGACAGCAGAACTGGGTCACTATTTTATCCCTTAAGAAACTGTTTTGTCTTTATTATCTACAGGAAAGATGCTTTGTGATTAGGCCATTAGGTTGGTGACTTGAGATCTGGGTGCAGTTCTTGGTTCTGTTATGCCTTGGTCTCTTCAGCTTCAGTTCTCTGTCTGTAAATTTGAGATAGCGAGACTTCCTTTTTTTTAAGATTTATCTACTTACTTTATAAAGATCCTTTCCTTTTATATGTAATATCTAGCATAAGAAGGTCATGATTTTAGGTAGCGTTTCTGGACACAACTGCCTTAAAACAGTAAATCATTTAATGCAAACCGTTCAGTCATGAGACAAAGAATAAACTCAAATTTATAAAGGAATAGCTCGTGCTTTCTGCCTGAAACGTGCACAAGTTGGCATGATTTCAAAGACAGCAGCTTCTGCCTAGCTGTAGAATTTACCTTGCACTGGAACAAACTCGATCAAAATGTATTCTTCCTATAAATCTGAACCCACCATCTTTTTAAGCATGATGAGCATTGTGGGCAATTATGGTATAAAATTCTGAAAATAGAAAATCTGATTGTTTAGACTATGCACTCACACGTTAACTAGAATAGCAGAATAGCCTCTGTCTCATCTGTGTGTAAGTGCCTCATTTACTACTTGAAACCAAATATTATTGACTGAATAGTGACTTTTTTCTCCTGAATGTTGGAGGGGAATTTTATACAAGAGAGGATTCTTTTATAAGTCTGATTAAAAGAAAATCAGAAAGGACTTTAGAGTATTAACAGTATTGACTATAAACCTATTTCTCATCCTGTTACAGACAGCAACTTGCATATCCACATTTCAGCAGACTAACTGAATCTATAAACAATATCTTCCGTTCTGGCAACAGATGGCATTCTGGCAGTCAGTAAAAGCTGGAAGGGAACAAACTAACTGAGCATTTCCACCAATCCCTTTTCCCTTTATTTGGAACATCCTAAATATTACTGATGATTAGCAAGGTAGATTTAACCATTTAAAAGTGTTGCATTGCTCTGTTGATTGTTTGGCAATGAATATGACAGTAGTTGTACCCAAGAATTGCCTAATTCTTGGAGCCCTGCTGGGAGATCGTACTGCAGTTTTGTTTTGTTTTGGGGGAAAAATGAGGCATATAGTAGTTAAAGATACTGTAATTACCACATAGCAAATGACAAACAGTCTGAAGTGAAGATCAATGAAATCGTCTTGCAAAATATAGTGTTAAGTGCCTTAGATTACATGGCTTGTTAAAGAATAAAATCTGTCTGATAATCATCACAGGTTATAGGGAGCTGACAGCTGCTACAGAAGAAAGTGTTTGTTCCAATTCCATTAGAGGATTATAATATTTATTTAGAATCCTAGCAAATATTCAGCAGATCTGATTTAAGGTGAAATTATTCATAAAATTTATTATCGTTTAAGATTCTGACTTCCATTCAGCTGCCTGTACACGCCATAGAATTTCTTGTCTTATCTTTTAGAAAGAAATACTCAATTGACACAGAAACATTTGTCTCAAAAATGCAAATAGGATTCACGGTGTATCCAAGTGTGTTGTGCTTTATCATCCTCAGAAGCTTCCAGTTCTTCAGTGCTTTTGTCTGTTACATTGTAATCTCATACCAAGCATTTATTTGACATAGGTTCTTCCAGACAGTTGTCAAATTAGCTTATCTCAGGAATTATATCACTTTAATGATTGCTTTTCAGACCTGTTAGGCTCGCCTGATTCTTTTGTACAGCATCTCCTTTAAATTTTAGTTGTTGCAATTAGAATTTTGGGAATGGCCTCTGCAACAGCAAAGCCCGGTAGATCTATCTGTTGCTGTGCCTGCCTTCATGTAGATCCAGCTTCTGTTGTTGAATTTGTTATAGTTTGGGTTGAGGCACCATCTTACCCATTGACCAAGTAGCTCTTTCCCTTGTTCATGTCCTGTGTTGTTCTAAGATGTGCTACAGAGGTTCAGTTTGCTCCATGGCTAATGCTGTAAAAATCATGATTGGGATGATCAGATAAAAGGGATCTGGAACGGTTTCATTTTTTAGCTGCTGTTTTAATACTTCCCTTCTTTTAGTTGGAATATAAAGTATTATTGTGAATACATCATCCAGAAATATCTGTCAGTTCTGATTTTTTTCCCCTGTATCTCTACCATCGTTGCTATTAATACAGCAGTGCTTAGAGATGGAGCAGATCTGGAGCACCACTGCACTGTGCACAAGATAAATGCAAACCATCATTTTCTGCAGTTTGCAGTCAGGGTGGTAAGAGGTATAGCAGGAGGGTAGAAAATGGGGAGAAAAAGGCAAAGAATTGGTAGTAGTAACAATAATAATGAACAAGTGATCATAATTAGTAAACATAGCTCAGATGCTTACCCTTTATAAAAGGCAGTCCTGCAGCCAGGAGCTCTCTTCCTCGTTGCTGACCTGCCCAAAGGATGCTGCTTTGCTTATTGTGCCCCAGCACAGCTTCTGGGTGCTGCCACGGAGGATTTAGGCGCTGTGATGCTGCAGGATGTTCATTTCCACCTATCCATGATCCTAAGGCAGTGTAACATTGGGGTAAAGCGTTGAAGTAAGCCAGCCCTGAGATACCAGATGAAGCAGGTCTCCTGGGCCTCCCTCCACAAAGTTTAGCCTGCCAGAAGTTCTGAAAATGAGAAAACTGGGATGGCAATGATGTGGTTTTCATCAACACAGAGAAAACTGACTCTTTCTGTAAACAGAAAGAGGATCCCAAAGGTATACCTGTGGGCAATCCTTTAAAATTTATAATGTCACTTTTCAAAGTATTTTTAAATAATCTCTTGGTCTTTATTTCTTTGTGTTAGGAGATACCGTTGTTCATACTGAGGCTGAGAAAGTGAAGATAATCATGATTTAAGGGTATTCCTATTGCAGCATGGAAACAAAACTCTGATCAGAGTTAACTTGGACCATATAATCTAACATAAAATCACAAACACTTCGTACATTGTAGAAGCAATCCCAGCAATGTAGAATGGAGCAATGTTTTATGTTTTTCAATGTTTGTGAATTTTTTTTCTCACAAATTTGAAGAGTTGAACGAGTGGCTGAGCTTTTAGAATTAATATAATTACAAATGATCAAAACATAAACCCAGCAAGATTACATAACAGGAAGGAGAAATAATTTTTTAAAGCCAGGAGAAAGGAAAACAGAAGTAAAAGGAGCTGCAGGTATGAGAAGTGTTGTGACATACTACAGTTATTTTTCTTGCTTGCTGGAAGGGACCTACAATGATCGTCTAGTCCAAATGCCTGACAAAGCATGAGAAAACAGAAGGAAATGTTACCTTATTTGAAAAAGAGAATGAGCTTCTAAAGCCTGTCATGATCATGCACTTTGTGTAGCCCTCATTTCTGAGCCTTTTTCTGGTTCCCTTCTAATTCATCAACATTGCTATTGTACCGCTGGTCAGCAGCGCTGGAAGCCATATTCCAGTATCAGTATAAACATGGATGTGTGAAAACGATTTCTTACGTGCCATATCCCTTTTTTGATATAAGCACTACAATACACTAAAACCTCATATTGCTTATTCACTGCGACCACTAAATAATTTTGTCACTATTTTCCAGTGTGTTGTTTCCCTGTATTTCACTGCAGACTGAACAGCTTATTTCATGTGTAACTTTACATTCAGTTGTATTAAAATGTCTCTTTGAGTTAATGAACTTTACCAAATACTCCATACTGCTTTTTATAACTTTATTTCTTCATTATTTAGTTCCTCTCCATCCTGATTCCATCAGCAAATGTGACCAGTAATCTTGCCTTTATTTCTCGAGTCCGCTGAAGTTTTTGGTACTGTCAATCTTGGTAATGATGGCTAAAAATGCCCCTAGTAAAACACCCTTAATGAATCATAAATCTCAGAAAAACTAGGTTTGAATTTCATATTGTTAAACATTTGCTTTTAAATTGTTCTTATTTGTGTTATATAATACCTTTCAAAAATTGGAACATTTTCATAGTTATGTTTGTCAGCTAAACCGGTAACCTCATCAAAAAGTGAGACCATATTTCTTTGCCAGGATCTGATTCTCAGCAAAATCATGTCAACTTATTGTTTATCAGTTTATTTTTATTAACTTTTCCATTATGTCTTCCAAGACACTTTGGTTTGGGTTTTCAGCATGGATGCAAGAGCAGCACTCATCTAGCTTCTCTAAGATTCCAAGATTCAATTAGAAATTAATATGCTGAGACCCAATATCTCTCCAACTCTTTTGGAACCCATGGCCACATTGTGCAGATTCCCATATGTAAAAAGAAAAAAAACCAATCATTATTTTTTGGCTGGCACTTTGCACTTACTGAAAGAATCAAAAAGCATTTTTATCTGACTGGAGGGAGGTATCTTATTTCCTTCTTAGTACAGAAGAAATAATGAATGTTCCTGACATGTTTGCTTTGGTGGTAACTGTTTTATTGTCTTTTAGGTAGATACTGCTATTCTTATTGGAGTTTCTTTTGTCAAAAAAAGTAGACTTGTCTGTAGTGAATACAGATGTTTTTCCTCACTTTTTATGTTTGTTGCATGTTGTTTTTCTAATTGTCCCTTTCAACAGCTGTCTTTAAAAACATCTAAACAAGCTTTTTGTTCAAAAATACCTTTTAAAATACAGTAAATAAGACTAAAAACCTGATTTTTATTTTCTAACTAACTTTTAAAATAAATCCTCAATTTCGACTTGAAAAACCCTGTTTGGGAAAAAAATTCTTTCTAACCATCAAATACAAATATAAACATTTGTGATTTATTTAGTTTTTTAGGCCTTAGTAGTTGACTATAGTCACTGGTCCAGTGCACCTCCCAATTTGCCATTTGGTTATAAATTAATCTTTATGTTTTATGCTAAGATGAAACTAGAGATCGTCACTGCTGAATGCATTAAAAGAGAGAGAGAAATTATCATCTGTAGCTTCTGAAATCATAAATAATTTACTATAGAGTGCCAGGAATCCTACAGAATGTGTGTGTCCACAAATACTGGAGTACTTCTCTATTTTCTTCTACACGACAGTGAAATGCGTAATGAAGGTTGACTTGTTAATCTGTGACAAAATGAAGCAAAAAGGTTCCCTCCCCTGGGCGTTTTTCATTATCACAGTGATCCATCCATACGTGCCCTAGGATTTGAGATTCTGAACACTGCAAAACAGAGAAACCCTGTTCATATTTCACTACTAGACCAGATAATACACTTGATTTTTTTCACTGCATATCAGCATTTTGAATTAAGATTGATCTTAGAAACTGGGCATGAACATTTGTTCATATGTTTTTGTATAGTTTAAATATAGTAGAACTACTTAATGTAGAGTAAAATTCTCCTATTTTCAGAAAATGTTATTGCCGTCTGTTTCAAGACAAAAACCAAATAATTCCTGTGCTGAGATGTTGCAATTTTTGCCTGCCATTTAACTTCATGAATTCAGAGCAGTTCAAAAAAGGAGAGGATCAAATCCTCCCTTTCATAGCTCCATGTTTGCATTCGTTGAAATACTTAACACAGTTCTGATTTTGTGAGCAAGGTACATTTTTTGCTTAGTTACTGGCCAGTGCTCTACACTTTACTGCATCTACATTCTGACTAACTGACTGCTATGTTCATGGTACCACAGGAGATAGGAGTTTTATATCATTTAATTCCAGCTCCAGAAGATGTCTTGGTGTCTAAATCTTCTTCATAATTGTGTATACTTACTGTTTCTATCAAAGTTTGTACGTTTTCCTATGCTAAAATACCCTTAGAATAAGGTTTATCATCTTCAGTAGCTACAGAGAAACAGAGGTTTGTAGGAGCCCAGGAAAGTCAAGACTTGAGTTATTTTGGACCCTGCTCGATGTTTCCAAAGTGTGTCCCATGGAGAATGCCATCTCAAAGTCATCTTTTTCTGATTGTGAAAACTCCACACCTGTTAAACATTCCTTCTGTAGAAAGGTGCAGCAAAGGTGCCATTTTTCAGACACAAAAGACTGAAATTATGTGTGAGTTGTGAATGGGGGGAAGTCCCTAACCATACATGTATTATGTAATATTTTTTATTTGGGTTTCTTTCAGTAGGGAAGGGTATATAATTTATATATTCATTGGTAGTCACGAGACATCCAGTTTTGGAGCTGTTGAGGAGATAAAAAGCTATCACTGGATATTTCTTCATGCAGATAGAACCCAGAAATGTTACAATACTGTTGCAACTTGTTGAAAATCACTTGTCTCAATCTCTTTTGCTGCCAAATTGAGAAGGTAACATTTGTTAGTGTCACAAATGTGCAGTGGTGGTACTTAAGTTAGAGTAAGTTAGTCACTGCAAACGTTACTCTGAAAAGAGCCAACAAAGTTAATAATTATATTGAGAATTTTTATTTTTAAGTCCCTAAGATTTTATTAAAATACACTGTAGTAATGCTCAAGTCATCAAAGATTCTAATACTTTTAAAGGGACAGCTGTTAAGATTTCTGTGCTTAAAATCTCTTTTGTCCTTGTTTCCAGAACTTGTATGTCATTCAGATGCATCTGAGCGAATTAATTATTTTTGTGTTTGTTTAAAAATATTAATATTATTAGCAAACTGCTTTGTTATCGTGGTGAGTTTACTACAGCATACACATATCTGGTATGTGCTTGTGTTAAAGGCATGAGACCGTATTTGTAAGGGGTATGTTTTGCTTAGTACCAAATACTGATTTTGCTTACGAATAGTAGGTGATTGGATCTTAAAAAAAAATGCAAAGGTTCATTTTCATAATTCTCTACATTGCCAGGCTTTACAGATGCCTGGCTTTGTAAACACCTGATTGAACAAAAACAGTCAATACTGGTACCAAGTATTTCATTTTAGCCTGGTCTTAAGACACTATGTCACAAAATTTTTGTATCTGTGGAAGGGGATTGAGTAACCGTAAATCTTTGGTACAGAAAATACCACTTGAATATTTTTCTTTGCTCTTGCAGTGTTCCTGTTCCAGTAGTGAGTCTAGAGAAAATTCCTAACCTAGTGAAGGCAGATGGTGCCAATGTTAAAATGAATTCTGCAACCACTACCACCATCACCTCCTCCTCAGCTTCTTCATCCACCATACCTGCTCCAACTTTGGTTAAATCTGGTTTGACATCCAAGTCAGTGCCACCATCACCAGAAAAGATTCTGAACGGCAAAGGAATTGTAGCTCCATCAATAGACAAGAAACACCAAAATGGCACTAAAAGCAGTAACAAGCCTTACAAAAGACTTTCAGGTGAGTGATGTTGTAGTTCACCTTTTGTGGTAGTCTGTCTTTCTTTGTTAATGCTTCTATAGCTCATAATGCAGCTAATGAAATGCTGGGTTTGGTTGGATTTTTTTGCTGTGAGATGCCGGTTTGCACGTATGAAAATGAAAGCTTTCGCACTCTTAGCATGTGTAAAGTATTTTCAAAGTACACATTCTGTTTAGCTTGAAATTACTGGTCAACAGGCCAAATACAAATTTTTAAGGAAGTAAATTCATTAAAACAGAAAGGCAGTAGACTTCTTCAAGCCATTATGGGATTTGGGACTGTTTACAACAAAAGAAAGTGTGCCTTGGTTGGGTGACTTTAGTTCAGTCATGATCACGTTGAACAGTTGAACAGGTTTAAGACATTGGTTTATCCTCCAAGTCACGATTTTTTAAAGAATCTTTTTTTGTTGTTTTAGATATGAGAAAATTCTTAAGGAGACACAGGAAATGCTGGGCAAGTGTTAAAAGTCATAATTTCCCCTTCACCCCTCTCCCCCTGCAATTCACGTGTGAGTGGCAATGTTTCTAGCATGAAGATCTTGATCTTTCTCAGGAAGACAGGACAGCGGAGTTGAGGAAATGACATTAAATGGGAGATGCCCTGGATGGCCTTAGGCAGGGTAGTTTTGAGGACGTAGGTCCCTGTCCAAACCTGCCCCCAAAGCACAGAATGCCACATTGTGGGAGGACAGAGGCTCCATTAGAAAGGTTGCCATCCACTGGGAGGAAGAATTATTTCCTGTGGAGTTCCCCAGAGGTGACCCATGCCAGCTGTTGGGCAGCAAGGAGAGAATTTGCCCCCAAAAGCTGAAAACAGATTTTTGCTCTGAATGACAGGAAACAAAGTGTTTTGAGGGATTTTATTTTATGGTTTTTTTAAAGCAAAAATAACTGACTCAAGTTTATGGCTGCAGAAGCTGTGCAAGGTCTATTCATCAGCTGGCAGTACTTTGTGACTCGGGCAGGAACTTCTTGTGTGTACTGAAAGGCTAATTTTGCTAATGGCAGCATGATCCGCATTAGATCGTCACTTTGGCACAAAGTTAGTTCACATGATTTCTAAACGTGCACTAGTTATGAACCCGTATAAGTTGTACAAGATAAATGCTTTCATTTCCAGTTATTGAGTGTGTCCTATTTTTTGCCTGAATATCAGGTTTATTTTTTTCATTTTCTCAAATTTGGCAGTTAGCCTATGGCACTGCTACCTTGGCTGGGGTTCAGACCAGTGTGAGGTGTTTGCTAGGGCTGTGTGGGGCATGGAACAATGCCATTGCCTGAAAGGATTCAGTACACTGATTGCTTTCTTAACTAGTTAAAGGTGGCATATTGGAAAACAGAACGGTTGTTCATTTATAGCTTTTCACAGAATGAAAAAATGTTACAAGAAAGTAGCTTAAGATTAGGCTTTAACCCTTCCATTTCACTTTTTAAGATCCAATATATTATTCTAATAAAAACTCTATACATTTTAAAGTTAATTTAGAATATTGCTTCCTTTTAACCTATTATTTCCTGTAATGGTTTAGATGCTTAATTTAGCTAATTTAGCTAAGCAATTCAGAATTCCTCCTTGAGCAATTGAAACTGTCAGTGGTTTTCCTCATGCCACCACTTATCACTGCGGGGCTGTAGGTGATACTTGCACATTTTTGTACAAGTGCTTGCAGAAATGTGTTCATAAAGGAGAATCAGTTCTGTAGGGCCTTCCTTCACCTTGCTAGCTTTTTCCGTCAAGGTGGCTCTGGCACTGTTCTTTCTCTAAGCTCTGACTTGCAGTGTCTTCTAGGCTGGAGAACATAGTGGAAATCTCTGCACAGGACTGATTGAGCACCTGGATAGGCATGTGTTTACTTTCTTATGGTTAACAATTACACAGAACTGAGACCTTTTTTTACAGCTCTTCTGTCATGTTCAGATTTGTGATCTGTTCAGTCTTGCTTCCATTGCCTTGAGTATTGACACAGCAACGCAGTAATTTAAGGATGATGCAAATCGTAGAAGTCCTGAGAGCACTGGAGATTAATTGCCTGTAGATTGTGTGTCACTATGATGGATTCCTCTCCATTATTATACAGGACTGTGCAGAGGCTGAGAAAAAGATCTTGGAAGGTCAATGAGATGATTATTTGAGATAAGGATGAAACTGCAGCTAAGGGATTTAGGTTTCCCTCAGTCCGCTGCCCTGGAGCTGTACAGATGTTAATTTTTGGAGCTCCCTAATAAATTTGGGCAGTTTGTATCTGTTTCCTTCCCTTTTTAGCAACCTCTACTCTCTCTCATACCATTTCCCTGACTGTGATTGAAGTTTGGTTTTTTTCTTTGCTGAGAGCTGGTGGTTGTTTGGGTGATGAATGAACCTGCCCTCTTTTCAGGAGCACTGTCCTTGTTGAGAGAGAGGAAACAGCTTGCGGAACCACAAAAGACAGTCTGTAGCTGCCCAGCATAAGTGGATCAGCGTTTCCTAGTAGCAAACTGCAAAAAAATTATTTTTTTCCTAAATCTTCCTTGGTTCTTGTTCTCTTTGGGATGATGTTAAAGAATGCAGATGCCCAGCTTACACCAAGAAAAACTGTTGCGTTGCAAACAGGGGCTTGTGACAGTTCGGTTTCGGCTCTTGCTCTTCCCTAGGTGAGGTTATAACAAATGCTCTTCACTTTGCCCACTGAACGTGAAGAAGTGGAATCCATTCCAGAGAAACAGCTTTCTCAAGCTGTGCCTGTGCACAGGGGTCTGGGGGTTGCCACACTCCACGTTTCCTAACACAGTAGTCAGAAGCGGCATTTTTTTATTGATAAGAAGGTGGTAAGTTTCATGTAGTGTGGTGCCCAAACCAAGCATATCTGTAGCTGGCAATTAGATGTTCGTGAATTCTCTGGAACAGCCACACACACTTCAGCCAGGAGAAGGGGTTCCCTATTTGCTCAGTATTTTCTGTTTCTCAGGCAGAGCATGTTATCTTGTTGTTCAGTCAGTGGCAGAGGCTTCCACTCTTTCCTCTTATAACTCCTTGTGTTGATTTTATCTCTGTATATTTTCTTAATAACTGGCTTTGCTATTATCAGTCCTGCAAGCCTTAGTTGGTTGGGCCTCTTACTGACAAGTACCAGTGTGGAGCACTTTTGATTTTTGATGTTTCCCTGTTGGTCCAAAACAGTCCTTGCTTGGTGACTTTCAGAACATGTTCCATAGCCTCATAATTGCCCTCAGGACTTTCCATTTGAAGGCATATTTATTAGTCCATATTGTCTCTTTAGTGTATTTTTTTAAAATTTGCATTGAAGGTTTTAGGTGGGTGATTCAGGAAACTGTAACTGGAATATCTTACACTCAAATCCCAGGAGTAACTAACTCCTTTACTTCATGAACATGTGTTTTCATCTATTAAGTAGAAAAAAATAGTTATTCTGTTGAGTCATACACAGCTACTTTTGTGTTTCTGTTGCCTTGTAAATACCAAAGAAACTACAACTGCCTATAACATATTTTAGTCCCTTTGTAGATTTCACAAAAAACCCTGTGCCAGCTGGTTTTTCCACGCTCACTTTTTTGTAGGGCTCTGCTAATAGGTTAATAACATAACCATTTAATGTTTGCAAAAGCATTTTAGGTCTATATAGCAGAATACATAAAAGTGCTCGTAATTGTGCAATCTGGAGGACGGTTGCTGTCTAACATAAGCTACTTGTCCTTACTTTTCTTTTTCCAGCTGTTCTACTTGCTGTGATACTGTCATAACATTGTAACACAGCTGTGAATCACTGTCTTCCTCTTAGCTCCCATTTGTTTGTTTATAAAGTTTTTTTTAATCCTCTGATTAAATGTTGTATTTGAGTGCAGGATGTTTATTATATCTGAATGTACTACCACTGTATAGTTAAAATAGGATTTGGCAAATAGTTTGTATTCCCTTATCAAACAAAAGCAAACCTGTCTGCCAATTACACCATAATTTGTCAAGGTGTGTGAAGGTAATGGTAGAGGGTTCTGATGGCATAAAATAAAAAATGTATATCCATTGTTTTCTTACAGCGCTTAGTGCAAACCCTAAAATTATATTAACATAACTTAAAGGAGGTGATGCTATCTGTGGTATAGAAATACTAAAATATTAATGAAATTAAATATGCAAATACAGCATATTAAATATTAATGCCCTTTTAATGTAATCATGAGTAAAACTCATGTTAATGCCTTTTTTCATAATCTCTGCAAACTTTAAATTCCATCCCTCCCTTCATTTAGGGAAATAAAAACTAACATACATGTTATTTTTATAAATATTTTTAGGGGACAGATTTAGATAAATTTTATTTTTAAAATGCCACCAGTAATCAACCACGGGTTGTTTTCTAGAGTTTCTTAAGTATGTCAGAGAAATGTTGTTTGAAGCATTGTGATACCATTTGTGTCTTAGCCCAGCTCAGGAGCCAGATCTGCAAATGCTGTATTTCGTGGCCTCGGAGGCAGCCAGTTAGAGAGGGAACTGAAGTCACAGGGACTTGGTTTAGTCCTTCGTTTGGGCCACTCCGCTGTAAGCAGACTTATTTTCATGAAGTCTTCGGCTGAAATCCTGCTCTAAATGGTTTTAATCACGCAAGGACAAAAAAATGCACAACTATATGAGTGATGCACATAGCACTGTTACGGGATGCTGGGGTTGGGGTCAGTGGTTCAGGTCGAGCCTGATTAAATTAAGTTCTAACTGGCAAAAATTGTAAGCTACTCTGGTTAGAACTTCTGTAATAATCTATTTTTCTCTCGTTTCTCATTCTCCCATCAAACAGAAAGAGAATTTGACCCAAATAAACACTGTGGAGTACTGGATCCTGAAACAAAGAAACCTTGCACAAGATCGCTCACCTGCAAGGTATTTTTCTTAGAAGATAACATATCAGATGCTTTGTTATAGTTTAAATCCTACCACAGTAGTTTGAGAGGTCATACCTGCTCCTGTCTTACAGACAATGGGTATGGTATTCAGGCGCTGTCTTCAGGTAATTCTTTTGTGTAATTCTGTTTCTTTGAATCAGAGCATCTGCATTATTCCACTGATATTTCTAAAAAGATTTTTTTCTTGTCATTTTGTTATGCAAAAAGCATTAATGTTTCATTTAGAAGCCCAAGTGTTACTTTAAATGCTCCTTTTTTGGTTCATCTGTGCAACAGTGTTGAAGTATAGTCAGTTTTTAGTAAAAAAAAATTACCATATTTTTGTATAATAAATTACTTGGAGGCTGCCCTTGTGATAGTAATAACTCCCGTGTCAAAAAGTAGCTGCAATGTGAGACATTTCTAATGAACATTTGTATGTGTATGTGCTGCCTGTCAGTAGAGATGATCAGCTAAATTTGCTTTAAAATGTATTCATGTTTTTCAATCCAATGAAATCAGTTTTTCATTGTAAGTTAAAAGCTACAATGATTTTCTTAATATCTTAAAATTACTGGAATTCTATTTTCCGTCTTGGAAAAGGTAAGTCAATAGTCTCTATTATATAAAAATTGTTGCAAAAAGTAATTTTAGCCTTGATGTTGGCATTTCTTAAGAATGACTATAAATTATCAAAGATAATGTGGAATAGCAGCTTTATTTCCATAACTGTGGCTAAAGTTGTTTGAAGTAGATTTTATCTTTTAGAGTAGTGGTGTATCAGAAGTATAGAGGACTCATAAACAATGTCATGCACACACAAATGCTTTTTAACCACCCTATTTTTAGACTCATTCACTTAATCATCGACGAGCAGTTCCAGGCCGTAAAAAACAGTTTGACATCCTTCTAGCTGAACACAAAGCTCGATCCAGGGAAAAAGAAGTCGCAAAAGACAAAGAGCATCCACCATCTGCAAGGGAAAGCTATCAGAGCCAGCCCACACCAGCACAAGACTCTCTGTCAGGATCCTCAGTGAACTCTGGGCAAGAATCTAAAGTAACATCTCCTGCAAAATCTAGACCACCAAATTCTGTACTTCCAAGGTAAGCAGTTCTTCAGTGTGGAATGTTGCATTCTGAAGGTGCTGTAAGACATTTCTTAGTCTTTCATACAACTCATTTTGTAAGCATTTGATACTTCTTTAGGTTATTGCACAATAAAACATTAATATAAGAATTTCTGCTAGCTTATGTTAACCTAACTCTGTCCATGGTAGCCTGCGATCTGATTGGGAATGAGGAAAGGAATAGTGTCCACCTTTGGCTCAGAATCTCAGACTAACTGCATTTTTTGGCTGAAATTGTCAGTAATAATTAGGAAAGTTTACATTCAAGTCATTTGGTCACAATTGAGAATAAAAGTCTCTTTACATGAATCAGTGTAGGTATTAGTGGTAAAATTCTACACGTTTATGTAGAATTTTTCTCCAGAAATGCTTTGCCAATTGCATCAATGGAATTGTTGTGAAAAAAGGTGTAATTTAGTGTTGATTTAAAACTATTGAGATGAAACTGTCCATAGTATGTCTTCCCTTGTTTTGAAGATTTTTCTTAGAAAGAACAAAAACAGTCTTCAGAAGGACAATGAAAACTTCTGAAGGCATCCTTTTGCAAAAAACAGTGTGAGGTGTTTGAGCTACTGATTTCTAATTATCCACTGGAAAACTTCCCATATGTTTTCTCTATTTGTGGGATTTTTTGGTATTAATCTTGGCTGGAGTGCATAGAGCTAAACTAGTTGGCTTTGTTCATATTTGTATTTTTTCATCGTTCATTTCTTGCAGAAACCTTGGTCAGGATTGGGTGCTCATCTTGGGACTTTCCTACTACGATAGTCCCTATTTCAAAGAGATATTTCTTGTATTTGCTGTCTCAGATCTTACAGAGACAGCTGTTTCCAATGTTTTCTCTGTGACCACCAAGCCCTAATGAAGTTTTATTCCTGCAGTGGCAGAGGTGGGCCTTGCAGGGTTTGAGTGAAAAGACAGTGAAAGAATAGCCACAGATGAATTGGTGCTTCTCTGCCTCATTCTTGTGAAAGCAGTGACCTTACACAGCCCTTCACAGAGAGGAGCACAGACAGAAAGGTAGAAATGGAGTTTAGTAGGTGTTACAGTCAAAGAAGCAAAACTGGAATGCAATTCCGTGAGAGTCAGCTGCAGAAATTACAGATGTAGTAGTACTCGAGGAGGAGGATTTTAGCAGTCGTACATTGTGTTTGTACAGCCTGCATTTCTGTTTCTGCTGCAGTGTCTCTCTTGGGTTGTCCTGCCTGGTTTCAGAGCAGCCCTGGCAGCCTCTCTGCGGGGGCCAGCAGGCCTGCGGCTCTGCTGCCGCGGGTGGCACAGCCCGCCGGGATCGGCGCGGGGGTCAGCCGGGCCCTCGGGGGTGGCACAGCCCGCCGGGATCACCGCGGGGCTCAGCCGAGCCCTCGGGGGTGGCACAGCCCGCCGGGATCACCGCGGGGCTCAGCCGAGCCCTCGGGGGCTGCGGAGCTCTCGCACATCCCAGCTGCGGCCTTAGTCCTGTGCTGGTGCCATCCGTGAGCAATCCCTGCGCAGGTCAGGAGAGGGCTCCTGTCCCCAGGCTGGGGGGCTGCTCTGTCCTGAGAGCGGGAATTCATGAGATGGAAGATGAGCTGCAGATTTTGCCCAGTGTGGACATCTCCTCCAGCCTCAGAGCTCTCCATACAACCAGAGTCTTGGTTGTACAGACTGTAATTGAGAACCTTTTCCACCCTAGTCTAGTCTAGTCTAGTCTAATCTAATCTAATCTAATCTAATCTAATCTGTTTTCAAACTACTTTTGGTGCAAAGACATTCCTACTTTGTTTTATTGAATTTTAGGCAAAGGTGAAGAAAACCTACACGCTGTGAGGATTTCTCCCAGTTACTTCACTCACTAATCTACCTGTAGAGGGTGTCAGCTAAACACTCTTATATTTAGTACATTAATTTTAGTAGGATTTTGGTATGAAATATAATTTCGTAACTGGACCCTTGGGATTAATCAAGTAACAGAGTAATGGTTCAGTGTATAATTTTATGCACCAGATTTTTATTTGTGTCTTAAATATACTTTGCCTCTTTCAAGATCTGAGATCCAACTTCCTGACAAATTTAAAGTTTCAGGCAATAGAAGGGTGCTTCTGCTAACATTAACTTGATGACAGCCGCACAATATATTTCTGACAAGACCTAATGTCAGCTATTCAATGTCTTTTACTGTCCTCCTTTACATTGATCATTTCTGGCATCATTTGCTTTGTTGCTTGATGCCAGCAGGTAGGTTTGTAGAGCCTTTGAACGCTGGTGATTTAAATGTATATTCTCCTTCTAGACCTTCATCTGCAAATAGCATAAACAGCAACAGTTCTTCAAACCACAGTGGGTACGTACCAGAACTGCCACTGCCTTCCATGGGAGGAGATATCACGAGCAGATTGTCCAGTGATGAAGGAGAAGCGGATGGAGCTGAAGAATCTGAGAAATTAGACTGTCATTTTTCTGGACACCATCCCAGACCTCTTGGGGTATGTGTCAGTCTCGGGCATGCCTTCCCATTGTTCTTGCATAATTGGAGAGGGGAGAACGAATAAGTAATTTAATAAGAAGGTAAAGAATGAAGACCTTACATTCTGAAAACTGTTCTAAAGAGAAAAAATACATTTAACAGAAAATGGTAAGGATGGGATAAGGTAGGAGGAGACCACTGGTCAGTACACACGATACATTGATGTAGGACAAGACGGGCAGCAGAAAATCAGAAGTTCTATTTCTAGATTGTCCTCTCAGTAGACTTCAAATTGGGTGTAGTTCTGCTAAACTGAGGCAAGTTGCATTGCTTTAAATGTGACATGAGTAGATATTCTCTTGGTTGGTGTCATTCTTACAAAACTGTACCTTGCAGTTGGTGGCAGAAGGCTAGTACAGTGCTCCTTTCATTTTTGCAGTCTGGTTTAAAGCAGTAATTAAATATTTATGTGAGTGTATGTGGACTTAGAAACTATTGCTTCATTCATCTCAAAATGGAAAGGCTCTGGTGGTGGCTTAAGTATGTGTTTAAGCAGCTGGTTTTGTCTTTCTCCTGTGTTAGTGAGAAATCTCATTGTAAGTAGTAAAAGCTGCTTTGTGGTATTATCTCTGCAGTGTGAATTTGTTTACACTGTTCAAACCAAGAAGCAGTGGAAGAACTCTTTAACTTCTTAGGGGTTGGTTCTCGTAGAAATTGAGCCAAGGAATACACTTATGTGTTTTCCATATGATATGGAGAATAAAACAAACATTGCATTGGTAGCATTGTTTGTATTCCCTAGAGCAAAGGAGAACTTGTTACTGTCAGACACCAGGAAAAAGTATGGCCTGAACATAAAATGACTGTCAGATGAAATCCTGTATTTGGTTCATACAGAGAAAATGAGAATTACTGTAGTCCACATAATACTATGATATGCAGGAACATCCTGTTTCCTTGGTACTCTTGTATGCTAGTTTGGTTTTGCTGACTGCTTCTCTATGAATTGAAAACTAAAGGTTCACTGCATGGGTGCCCACACAACTTAAAAAATAATCTAAGTGCAGCCAGTTCTTGCACATGCCTCAGCAGTGAGGCGTGGCTGTCAATAGCCATTTTGGTTTAGGATCCTAGTTCTGTTTCAACGCAAACCCACTGGCTCATCTGTTCCCTGAAATCTTAGCATCTCTCAACTGAAGCAGTTACTGGTAGTGAAACTTCTTAGTACGTATCAGCATGAAGCTGGAAAAGATGGTGTAAGTCACCTCCAGCTCAGTTCATGCTAAATTGCTGAATTTCATATTCCAAATAGACTGTTTTCCTTACAAAGTCCCTCTTCCAGCCAGGTGGTAATAATTGATCACGGAGAAAGTCAGCAGCCACTTAAATTGCCTCTTGGTGGTGGTACCTGATGCTGGTGGTACTGGGAGGTGAGGCAAGTGGTGGTGGTTTTAATTAACCTGTTTAACCTTGTCATGAAACAGGCCTAGAATGAACAGTTGCAGGCACCATGCAGTCCCTTGTATGATGGAGAGTTGTATTGTTTTCTGAGGATGATTTGTAACAGGTTTCTCTCCTACAAACAGGCATTGTAGCAGTTCTCTGCATCATGTAGATCAGTAAGACTGATCTGAAGCAAGAGCAGATTCCTGATTGTGACATTTCAGTGTAGTAGGACTTTTCAGGAAGTTCTCCAGAGGAAGTGGTGCAAGTACTCCTGAGCTCTGCAGAATTCTCAAAATATTTACTACTCCTCCAGCTGATTTTCATGCACTGTGAAGAGCGTATCCCATGTTCTGTCATAGCACAGATGCCATGGATGATAATTTACTTTTTTACTGAAATGTCGGTGGTTTGTTTATTAAGTAGATACTAAAGATGTTCCCATTGCACTTTTCTCCCTCTTCAGTTATATTTTTGTTCATGTCATGCAATTATGAGATTTAAGATACACAGAACAGTGTAACTTGTCTTTCTGAGGCAGTAAGAATTTTTTCTTTAAAAGTACCTCAGCAGTTACATTCTTCCTCTGGCACTGATTCGTTAATGAAGTATGAAATATTATGCACATATTTCATAATTCATAAAAAAACTATTTATGCTGCAGATAGTGAAAACCACATTTAAAAATAGGTTTTATATGCATGATACAAATTACAACAGTGTTCCTTGATCTATCAATAAATCTTTCATAATGTAGAAATACCTTTTTATAAGCAACATTGAAATACCTTTTCTTTCAGTTCTGTTCATATGGCAGTCGCTTAATGGGAAGAGGGTACTATGTCTTTGACAGAAGATGGGACCATTTTCGATTCGCACTGAACTCCATGGTAGAAAAACACTTGAACTCACAGATGTGGAAGTAAGTGGGATTTTTACACTTGCTGGGTCATTTAACATTTTTAACTCTGTAAAATTTCTAAATTAAACACTCCATGGCCAGCGTTTGTAAAATTACCTCTGTATTAAGGTATAGCAGTAGCATGTGTACAAATCTTCTCTTCTCTGTTAAAGTATATACAGCCCACCAGAACAATCTCCTAGGCTGATGTAAATTTCTGCCAGATTTTTAGGACTCTCTTTAGTCCCTAAGAATCCAGATTTTTGCTTAGAATTTTATGCCTTTGTCATGCCCCTGTGTCACCCATTCAGGCTTCGCTGTGTAAGGCTCATGAGTTGTAAGATAAGGAACTTGGTGCATATATTTGTCTGTGTATAAGATGGAATATGATAGGTTTTTAGTCCCTAGTGCCCTTACTGCCTTTGGGATCTTAAAATTCTGATTATTAGTCACTCTTGAAGCACCTCTATATCACCTATGCAGGTTCCAAGCACTATAAGTTTTGACTACACAGATCCGTTAAAATAGACTGCACTTCTGAAATAGATGTTAATTCTTTTTTTAAAAAGTAATTAAAAGTTCATGGCATCTGCAGATAGGATTGATTTTTTTGGGGGTATTTTGCTACAGAATATGCATTCTTCTTCCAATGTAATGACACTAAAGTGCAGTGTTTCATGTCACTGTTTATTATCAGGACTGTGTTATATTCATTGGATGCCAGCCATTAGATAAACAAGGTTTGATTTTTATTTAAATATATTTTTTAAGCACTAAAACTTGGCTTGTCTGACTAACCTGGTAACTTAATGATAACAGTGCCACCGTGCTAGGAGATATAGTTCGGAAATGGTTGGTTCTGCCATAAAAGGGCCAGTTTTATGTCTGTTTCGAGACTGATATGCTCGATCTGCTTTGTAAATTTGTAAACTAGTGTCTGTCACCTTCCACAAATAAAAATATTTTCGTTTCCTTAAATAGGAAGATTAAAATTTGCTACCTATTGGCTTTGTTTGTCAGGAGAAAAGATGCTTGGGCATCTGACAGAACATGCACCCCTACTAGTACAAACTAGTACAGAAAACAAAAATAACCTCTACGGTAGTTATTTGATACCAGAAGTAAACAGGCCTTATCCTGCTCCCACTAAATCTGATTTCAAACGTTTTCCCAAATTCTAGCTGTTTATGTAATCTCTAATATTTTAATGAACTCCAGCCATGCTCACTTGTCTATATAACACAGGAAGCTGACAGTGCCTAACCCCTGTTTTATTCCTCTGTTGTCCTCAACCCACTTCTGGACTGACCTTTTCCTGTGCTCCCCAAGCAGGGCTGGGTGCGAGGCTGCTGTTCTATAGCTCTGCAGCTGTGGCCAGAGGTACAGAGATGCAGGGCCATGTTTTCAGAACTGTGACATTAACAAAGCACTTTTAACCCTAGTTCTCAAAGTACTTTGCAAAGATGGGTAGGGGTTGTTGGTCCTTCTTTCAAAGTAACCTGAGGAACGGCTCTGATGAGCAGCTTTGTTTGCATTGCAAGTGGCAGGCAGTAGGACTTCCTCATTTCTGGCACCATGGACTGTGTGTAATCCCTTATGTAACTGTGCCATAAAAGTGTTCTGGCCAACAGAGCAAGTCTCCATAGGAGGAATACCTGGAGAGAACACTTGTAATTAGGATTCGATTTATGATAAAACAGCACACCCAGGGCTGCTCTTTTATCGTGCTTTGTGAGGGCAAGAGTAAGCCTTTAAAAATGGGAAAGGTGTCAGTAGTAAGGATAACAAGGACAGAGTTGTGGGGCTGTACAGCTTCTTAGCAAAGAGAAATAGGATTAAACTGTGAATTAAATTTAAGTCTAAATAATGGGAAAAGCTCACGTAATAATTTTTCAAGAGACGTTATGGAGGTCTGGTTCTTTGATAACACCACACTACATAAAATAATAGATGATGGCTGAATGGAAAGGAATTTGAATACATTCTACTAATTTCACAGGTAGTATTATTAGATTTGCTTCTCAGAAGAGTATTCAGCTGTTTATAAAGCTCATCGAGCTCTGTTTAATATTTTATCAATTTTTCAATATCGGTGAAAATTAATCAATAATTTACCTGTTTAATCCCATCTAACCAGCTCTCAAATGAGCTGTTGGGAATAGCACTGCATTTGGAAAGGGATGATCTTTCCTCTTTAAGCTCAATGATTAAGTGCTTCACAACCCCCCAGACTGGCTCATTTACTACCTTAATGAAATCTAACCCTGTGAGTTTAGGTTGATATTGAAACTGTTCCGCAACTTGAACTTTGAAGCAAAACGTATGCAATTAATGAAGCAGAATGACTAGGATATGTGTAGGTGTCAGGCATTTTATTTGCATTTTTTAATTGTTTGGTAAAATAAGAGAGGGGAAAAGGAAATTAAATTTGTAATAATGTGTTTAAATTGTAATTCTGTGCACTTAATTGCTGTATGTGATTGGTAGAATAGAATAGGAATCAAAATTATAATGAACTAGGTTTGCCTTTTTGAATAAGTTAGTCCTTCATGGAAATTATTTCCTATCTGCATTGTTTGGATGGAATTCTTTATGTATCTGAATCTCTTCTTCTTTTTTTTTTTTCCTTTCCTTTCCTTTTCTGTTTAGGAAAATTCCTCCTGCAGCAGACAGTCCCATGCCTTCTCCAGCAGCACATGTCTCCACTCCTTTTCCAGCATCAGTCTTACAGCCCTTCAGCAACCCCAGTGCGGTGTATATTCCTTCAACACCTATCAGTTCAAGAATCACTTCTTCTTACATAATGACGTCAGCCATGTTATCAAATGCAGCCTTTGTGACAACAGCAGAGACGAATTCCATTGTGTCGCACACCACAGCTTTTCCTCACGTGGCTGCAAGCCTAAGTATCATGGACTCAACTTTTAAGGCGCCATCGGCTGTGTCACCAGTGCCAGCAGTCATCCCTTCCCCATCCCACAAGCCATCCAAAACAAAAACCAGCAAATCCTCAAAAGTGAAAGACCTGTCATCTCGGAGTGATGAGTCTTCAAGTAACAAAAAGAAAAAGCCGCAGTCGTCGTCTTCGTCGTCGTCATCGTCCTCATTATCTTTGCAGACATCTTCCTCGTCTTCATTTTCAGGGTCCCACAAAAAGAACTGTGTCCTGAACCCCAGTTCAACGTTGAACTCCTATCAGGCGACATCCTCCTATAACAGTGTGTCTGTGCACAATACCAATAACGGAACAAGCCCACTCAGTGCCAAATCGGAGCCCTCAGGACGGACTTCATTGTCAAGTAGTTCAACAGACTCAGTGAAACACATGAGCATGGTAGTGAGCAGTATTGACTCTTCTAACCTGTCTGTATCTTCTCTCGTGCACCACTCAGGGGACCACTCCCTGGGAGCACATAATGCAGTGTCTTCTCTACCCCTTTCTTTTGACAAATCAGAAGGAAAAAAACGTAAAAACTCTAGTTCTAGTAGCAAAGCCTGTAAAATCACTAAAATGCCTGGTATGAATAGTGTTCATAGAAAGAGCACTGCCAACCTTATTTCTGCGGTGCCAGATCCTACAAGCAGCTCCATCTCTCGGCAGGTAAGGGACTCTTCCAGTTATTTTTTTGCAGATCATGTCTGACTTCCTTGAAATATTTAATGCATTCTGAAAAGAAAATACCGCATTTGCTTCAGATTGGTTTTCATCATACAACTTACTTTCTAGGTTAATACAGAAACGTATTTGTATTTGTTTTGTACCAGTCATAGAAAGATGTTTTGGGACTTAAAAACCCTATATATATATATATATATATACACACACACTTTCTCAAAATATTTTTAAGAGATTTTTTTATTCAATTATTAAAGTAGCTATTTGTATATCTGAAAGTAAAATTGAATGTCCAGAATGGATAAATAATTTTAGAAAAAATTTTTTTTCTTAATTCTCATCTCTCTGAAATAAATTGTGTTATTGAAACAGGAAGATGAGAGTCAGAATTTCTGTTTATTTCTTTTCCCAAACTGGTTGCTGGTTCATTTCCTACTGTTATGCAAATCTCTTCGTATCTCTTCTGTAAAACACATCTACCTTTCTCCTGGGGAGAGTCTGAGGTTGTTTCAGATGTTGTCTCAGATGTTGTTTCCTGTTTGAAACTGGAAAAATTAAGAAATTAAGATCTTAACCAGATGACCTTTAGTGGACATTCGGTTATCTTTTTTGCTGTACCTGTGTTCACAGAATATTGAAGTCAGTGCAGCAGATAAGGTTACACACACTTACTTCATTGATAGCGACAGAGCTTTGGCTTCTCTTTCAGTGGTGCTGTGTAAGGGCAAAAGTATCTGTGAAGTAAGATCCGGTGGGAAAACTGCCAATACGATCTTTGTAATGATCTACTGTTTCATTCTGCCGCCGTGTCCAGTGCTGTGCAGTGCACACAAAACAACGCTTGGCCCTGGCGTCTGGAAGGCAAAGCCATAGAAAGTAGAATACCTCAGAGAATCCAGAGAAGGTAGCTTAGGATTTGTTTGTTTGTTTGTTTGTGCAACTCTCATTTCCTAAGGATATTGCACGTAAAAACAAGTGGAATTTGGAAAAGAAGATGGTAAGGGCAAAGCAATCCATGAGTAATATGGCAGAAATGGGAGAGGAAAAAAGGAATAAATTAATCCTAAAGCTGGTATAGGAGACAGAATGAATCTCTCAAAGAATGGCCTAGCAGGTATATTTTCTCTTTCCTACTTCCAGCAGAGGTGACTTGTTTGGCTTTTTAAAATGGGTAGTGGCATTGTCTTTCTATTGTAAGCCTCTTAAATGTTGTGTCTTGCAATCAGAACTGATCTTCAAGTAGCTTAAGTCAGCAGAGGGTGCTGTAAATTCTTCCTTCTGTCACACAATCTGATTTTTGAAGCATATGTACCCAGAAAGATTAAATTGCCCTGAGGTTTATGGTGCCAAATGGAAAGAAAAAGTAAGTACAAATTGGTACTTTGGTACAAACATGGGTGATAGGAAGTGGATTGTATCATCTTTTCACAGGACATGGACTGTTTCTGTAGCTAATGCAGTGTGAGGAAATCTTCTGGCTGCATGCAGGGGGTTCTGAGTTCAAATTCTGAGCCCCCTTGGGATCAAATCTCTTCCCGTGTGTCATTTCTGTTTCAGTTTGTGATGTATTTCATCATGTTGAACAGTAATAGAAGTAAATAAACCACAAAATCAATCAGAGGTCTTTGCTGAATATTTGTAAAAATGTAATTCTGAGTAATATTTTTTTCTTGAGTAAGAGATTAAATATTTTTAATGAGTGTTACAATATACCGATATTTAAACATGTTTTTTATATATCTATATGTCCAGGTGCATACATACATACACATATATGTATACATGCATATATGTGTGTGTGTATATATATATGTGTAAAAGTTGGTCACACTTTCATCTTATACTGCTGTTTTTTGGAGCTACAGCAGTAGTCAAAAATAGGAGGTAAAATGGAGTCAGTTGTATTTCAGAAGTCTGTCTGGCAGCTAATTGTGACAAGGATACTGTATGCAATACGAAATAAATGGAATTTGTACCCATTTAAGCATATGGGTCAAATAATATGACATACTCTACATGGGTTTATTAAAGCTCTGGAGAGCACAATACTTAAATTTCCTTTTAAGCTGTGCTGTTTGACTTGCTGTGTTCTAGAAATGCAATTACAGTAAAAATCCCACCCAAAAAAAGGGCATGGTTTAAAATCTTTCTCCTGTTCCTTCATGTAATATGGCAAATTAAAGAGATTAGGAACACAGCAACAGGTGATAGGCTCAGGTATAGTTTTCTTATTTAATTCAGCTCTGGACTGGATAGATAGTAACTGGAAGTGTTAACCATTAGGTTTTGAAGTACAGTTTATTTTTAAAAGAGACTGGGAAAAAAGAAAAGGATTTGAGTTTTGGCCTCACAGTAATACTTTTGAAATGGTGTTTCCCATCATTAAAGACCCAAGACATCTTGGAACCTTTCTTTCGTTTCAGAGTGCTGTACCTGTTCAGCCTGTGTGACTATTTCTCCGTTTAAAAGGAGGACATGTATTTATTATGAAGGGGTTTATGAATGCTGTCATAGTGGTATGTAGAGAAGAGAAGTTTGCAGGTGTGGCCCCGATGTTCTGAATGGCTAGGAAAGATACAAGGTTGTGTAGTTAAGATTTGTATGTTGAAGAATGTTATCTTCTAGAGAACAGCTGTGGCAGGCAAAACAGCAAGCTGAAGGGAGCAGGACAGGCAAAGACCCACCCTTTTAATCTTTGTGCACCATGGGAGCACCTTCAAAACTGGCTGTAAATAAAAACTTTAAACATTTATTCTGGACAGAGTGTGAACAGAAAACACTGTTTCAAAAGATCTCTGTGTGAGAAAGGGCAAATGTGGAGGAGAGGAAGAGAGAGGCTACCTTTCACCTTACGTGAAATGGCAAAATAACAAACAATGCTGCGGAAGGGAAGGAGAAAGCTGCTCTTGTGAAGGCCCTGCCAGCCAATGCCACAGCCCCACCAAAACTGGGTACTGCATTTCTCACTGTTTAGAAGACAGGTCCTTGCTTCCTCTCTGTCAAAGGACTAAAGTGATGTTACTTGAAGTCAGTGACTTTGTAAACAGCTATTCACACTGCAGTCATCTGCCATTTGCAGACAGATGTCCATGGTTAATTTTTATCAGTCTTGTAACCCCTGAGGAACTACTCCTCTGACTCAACAGCCGTGTCCTTTCTTGTATCGCAACAGAATTATCTACACCGTGTTTACAGGTCATTGTAGAAAAACTTATGACAGGCTGCTCTTGCAGAGTGCTGTAAACTCACAAACATTGAAGCAAGCAGATTGAATATAGCAATATTATAACTAAGTACTTTTAAAATGTATGTATGTGTACTACAATTTACACTCGTTCCCAAATAAATTCTCTGATGCAGTAAATGGATACAAATGCAAATTTGAACCTCTGGAGTTTGGTTCTTGTGATTAATATTTGCTTTATTGAGCAGTGATACATGGAAGCAAATGGAATAACTTAGGGCATGCTCTGGTGCTTGGCCACTTGGTTTAAGCTCCCCAGGAGTGGGGAAGGTCTCCTGAGGAGGATCCCATGACCTCGAGCGCTCCGTGCTCTCTGAATAGCTGCTCCAAGTGACTCCAGTAACTGGAGAAACCAGTATTTCAGTCTAGAGAGGTGGGGGGTTACAGTTTATGTTCCCTCAGCAACTGTTTTGGGTGTTATTTTCTGACCTGTAACAGTGTTTATGTGCCTTTTAAGACTATTTAAAGTATACAGGCTCTGAGAGGTAACGATGGTTCTATCTGAAGCGTATCTTTTGCAGTAGCAGAATACCTGTGTTCCAAATGCGACGCGATTAGCACCACGCTACGTAGGAGAGGGAAGGCCATCACCAGCATCTGAATTCAACTGACAAATATGCCTCTCAATACTGCTCAATTAATGTTTTTCAGATTGGAAAAAATAGCAGTGTAGCTTTGTCACAATCCAGTCCTTCGAGTACATCAAACCCAGTACACAACAGACAAGTAAGTTGCTTTACAAAAAGTGCACTTAAGTAGTCTGTAAGCAGTTTTGAAACATTTTGTACTATAAAACCTTAAAATACAATTTCTTTATGAATACAGTTCTGTATAGAAGCTGCCTTTCAGTGAACTAATACTAGATTTCTCCTTTCAAGTAATTTTCTTCCAGCTATTTTCCCCTCCAAGAATTATGAATTACAAATTTTTTGCTTGTTTTTCACCCACCTGTGTTATAGCTCAGGTTGGCTCATGTGCTGCTCACTGGCTGTTGCTTTGGTGATAGAGGCTCAGCAGCAGCAGCAGATCTGTGTTGGTTTTTCTATCCTACTTCTCCTGCTAAGCAAGATGGCACAGCAGAGTCCCCAGACTGGCACAGGAGGGACAGCATTTAAAAATAGGCCAGAAGTGAAGCAGCAAAGGGAGAACAGAAACAGGACAGAGATGATGAGGCACTTGACTATTCAGAGAAACTAATCTGAAAGGATAACTAACCCATGTGTAATGTGAGTTCTTCTTAGTCTACGAGTTGGATAATGATAATAAATGCTGTAACTCAGCTTTTTTGATCCAGTCCTCATCTGTCTGGAGGACTGATACACTAGTTTGTTTTAATATGGTCCCTACTATTTGACTCTCCGAGTTGAGTACTTCATCAGGAATTTAATATCAAGTTCTTTAGTGTGAAAAGGTTTCCCACCTCAGCAAGGTATAGTCACAAGTAATCCAGAGGATTTTCCTGTACAACCAGCATCTTAAAATTCTGTTATGTATTCTGGCTAAATTATGCACGAGTAGTTATTCCAAATGGTTGTGCTGCTTAGTTTCTGCTGTGTTGACATGGGAAAAGAAGGGTAATGATAACCCACCACTGTATGCCCATTCAGAATACTCTAAATCACCCATATTTTGAGATGAACTGCCAAACAGTAAATTTTATTTTTTTTCTCTCGCTGCTGAATGCAAAGCAATATATGTATGGAAGAACTACTCTGAAGGGAAAAAAGTGAAAAGTTTCTTCATACTTCTAGGGAGTGGCATTTTCCTGTGTGAGACACTGTCATCCAACTGCCAGTGACAAACTGTTCTGAAGTGCAAAACTGTTTTTGTTGTAACATCTTGCTCCTGTTTTAGCATAATATACACACACTACCAGAGGAGCAGAACTTGTTGGGATCTGTTGCCTAGATCCCATGGGAGAAACCTAAGAGTACAAAACATTAATTTTGTGTCAGCTCTGTGTAAACTGAGATTATTGCAGAGCTTTTCAGCTGCCTGTTTTCATAACTTTATCAAAAATAGAAGTGTTTGCTTGTTTTAAGCCCCACAAACTCTTTATTTTAAAAAAAAATGTTTCTGTCAGTTTGGTGGTTGAATGTGGAGTTCAAAGTACAAATACAAAAAAAATCAAGTTGATACTAAGTTTTATTAAACTTTTTTTTTTTAACTTACATAGGATTTTAGTATTTGGAGCCATGAATAATGATTCTCTATTTAATAAATGCTTGTCACTGTCAAATCTGAGCTGCTTTGTTGGCAGCTTTCATCTCCAATCTAGCAATTGAATAGTCTCTAAATAAAATTTCTGTCTTAAACTATGCTGTAATATTTCATTATAAAGGTGCTAATAATTAGGTAACAATAAGTGGATCTACAAGTATATGCTGTGTCAGTAGAGATATTACTGTGGAAGCTGAGCTCTCTCGTTCTGAATGTTAGTGTTGCTCTAACCACGATAATCAGGGAGTCCAAGTGAAGCAAGGTCTGTCGGCAGAGACAATCTCTGCTATACACCAGGGTTTATAGTTGGAAAAATCTGGCAAGTTTTCATGAATACATCACAACAACAGACTTCTAACAATGCAGTTGGAAGCAGAGTTGCAGCTGCCGAGCTAAATGTGCATATGGAGCAGTTCCTCCGGACTGCCTCCTCTGTGTTCCCTGGCCAGGCAACCTGGAGGGGCTGTGTGCTGGTGCAGAGGGGGAGCCAAAGGGAGGAGGAGATTGTTGTTCTCGAGAGAAGGGAGAGAGGTCCGTAACTCATCACAAGGTTGAGTGGCTGGATGAGAATGTGGCATTTGGAAAGTTGTGTAACGCTGTAAACTCAGTTCTGTTTGCTCCTGTGGCCGCCTGGGTGCAGTCTGACCGGGAGAGCTTCCCGCCGGCCCTCCCAAAGCAGCCGGTCAGAGTGAGAGGACACGCGGCAGTGCTGTGAAAGTCGCCTGCCACCCGTAACTGAGTGTTTCTCACTCGGTTATGAGTTGTGAGCTGAAGGTGGCCTGTGGCTGTTTTGATGTCACAGGAGCGGTTCCTTTTGGTCATTTGCTCCCTGTGTTGAAGTTCAGTCGGGTACTTCTGTGGGACTGGTGGATCGTGAGAATTGCTGTGGGCCTGTCAGTTCTCTCCCATTGCATTAAACTCCATCAGGTTAAATTGGATTCTTCTCAATTAATGTTTATATGAATATTGCTGCCTCTCTTTGAGGCCTGAACTAGGGACTGTATACATAAAAGCGTGCCTGTTTTTCCAACTATTGTTGTTTTAGTAGAAATACTACTTTTCCCTGCAAAAACTACTTGGTCTTTAGCAAAAATTAATGGAATGGTAGTTTTATAGTCAAATTACTTGTGCCTGTATGTGTTAAAAGTTTGTTTTCTCCAGATTTTGTCCTTGTTCTAGGTTTTTAACTAATCAAGTGTTTTTGTCTTCATAGTGCTTTTAGGTGCCTGAAAGTGTTAACACTTCAAGACCTCAGTATGCGGTGGTTTTTAAATACTGAGTAACTAGATCATTTTATTAAGGGAAGGTGACAACGTGTGTGCTGTGTGAGGATTCCTTGTGCATGAAAACATGCTGTGTAGAGGAAAAGATTCTTCAGAGTTGTCGTCTAATTGCTGCTCTTTATTTGTAATGATAACCAAGTTAATGAACATGAGATTCACCAAAGCTTACTAAAATCAGACCGTCCCGAAAGGAAATGCGCTGTTTATTCAAAGCAGTTCCTTTTCTTAAAGGTCTCATGTAGTCAGTAAACAGGGAGGCAATTTAGTTCAGGGACTTGAAATAAATTCCCACTTTGAGTACTGTCAGCCACAGACTTTATTGAAGTGTTTTATACCAAAAGACATTGTGTGATTTTGAACCTGGCTCTGGTTTCTCTTTTAGAAGACATCAAACCGGACTGGTAGAATAAGGACTCTTCCATAACAAGGAAAAGGAACCAGCCTATAATCTCTAGCTCTCAGCAGCCCTACTCCACAGGGTTTTTCTTTTCTATGTCCTGCAGATGGATTTAATCTTTTATGAATTTGTGGTTTTAAAGAAAATTAAATTTACAGAAAACTGTAATAGTGATTTGTTTAGTTTTTCCACTTGTATTTGCCACTGATCTGTGCGTTCTGCTTGGTTATGTTTCATGCCTTTTAAAGCTGTTAGCGTTGCAATGCTCCCTTTGTTTCCTTACCAGAACACAATGGACATTCAAAAAAAAAAGTCCAGATCATGATACGAATTTATTTAAAGGATCTCCAAATTTTTTCATTCAATAAAAATTACAGTAATTCTGTATTTAAGCTTGTCCTATGGATAAAAATTGAGTGCATTTCTTAGTAATTTGCAAACAGCTGGGGCACTGCAACTTTAGGGACTAATCCTGATTGGTGCTCTGTACCTACAGCATTTAATAATTTCAGTGGGAATTCTGAGTGTTCAGCCTCTTCCAGGATCAGGCTCTTAAGGAATCTATACTTCAATCAATGCATAGCAGAGTTTTGCACCAAACTGTAATTACTGTTATCAGGGGCCCAACGTGTAAAATCCCCGTATCTTGGGGGGATTTCCAGACCCTTAACAACACAGCACTTGATAATTTCAGTGAGCAGTTTGGGTTTGAGAGGACAGGAGTTGAGCAGATTGGCTTGCATTAATAGAATTGCACTGACAGTGTTTCTTATAGGATTACTGAATAATTTTTTAATAAAATATAGATTTTATAATCAGGAAGCCAATACTAGGTACTGGAACAATAGTACAGAGGAGTTAATTTTTATTTCTACAGTGTTAAAAGTGCACTTATATGCTGGTTTATTTACATCTTGGGGAAAGGCGAGAGACTGCAAATAGGGAGATTATTACTACTTTCTTTTTTAAAAAAAGAAGGCTTAAGGCAAATTTTAAGACTAAAAATGTTTAAGCAATTATAAACAAGGCTAGACCCTTTGAAAAAAAGTTTAGAAATATTCTTAAAATAAATTTTTATAGTGTTAATTTTGTAATAATTTATGTTTTGCTATACTTCAGAGCTAACTGACCGGTATAGTTTCAGAAACAGTATGAAACTTAGGAAAGTTTAAGCAATGTTTATATTTTTAAAATGTTCTTTGAATTATGTTTTTATTGTACATTTCTTCAGACTGAAAAATGTGTACATATCTTTGTTATTTTTGCACAATTTTTGTCTTGTTCAGTTTTAGGAGCAGTACTATGTTGATTTTTTTAATTTATTTTGAGTTATAAAACTGCAGGATTTTAAAAATCTCAGTAACAAAGTCATCCTCTGTAATCAATGAACTGCTATTTCTAGTTGTTGAGGGAAAACAGTGGTCGTGAGATTCAGTGGTTGCTTCTGAGAAATAATGCTAATCAGTGACTGAAGGAGCAATTTTGTAGTTTTAGGAAGCTTTAGCTGTTTCCATGCATCTTTTAATTGGAAAGCTGAATTATGGAGCCTGTCCTTTGAATGCTGCTTAAATTTTGTTTTCAACTGGCTTACACCTGACAGCATTTCAGGAAAGTTAAGCACGAAGTAAAATCCCGTGGTGTTCTTTCATCATCAAAGAATCATTATTTAATGAAATAATTCATTAAATAAATGAAATTTTAGCCTGCAAAATGAAATGGAAGTCAACGTTTGGGAAAAAATGGATACAAACTGGACCAGCCTATAATGCATTCTTAGTGTAGCATTCACTCGTAGTTCTTTTTCTTCCCCATTTGCCTGAAAACCTTGTGATTTGTTTCCAGCAATAGAGGCTCAGAAGCTTTGGTTGTTACACATACGCAATGCATAGGCCCGTCAGCCATAAAAAGCGACTTGGATAACTTGTATGCCTTCTTTTGTATCGATGTAACAATTGTAAATAGTGCTGATCGACCTTTGTAGAGAATAGTTTATACAGCATATTCTATTATTGCTGATTCTCAGTGAACTATTGTTTTAAAAAAAAAGAAGAAAAAAAGAAATTTTTCTATTTACACCTTATATTTTGTTATGCTGTTGACCCATGGCACTTTAACAAAACTCTGTGGGTTTTGCATAGCTGGTCAGTCATGGGATATATTAAATAACTGTTGTTGCACAGAAATAAATTTGCACCTGCTATATTGTGCTTTCCTACTACAGATTTTAGAACCTTTTCCAGAAGACTTTTGAAGAAAGCATGTCCAATCATTCTAAGAAAAAGAAAATGCCATACTTGTACAGCCAATTTCTTTTCTACAATCCATATTTTGTAACACTAAGTATTTTCATTCTTTGTCCTGCACCTTTATGTATTAGCAGTATCAAATAGAATTCATTCCATGCTTGTGATAATTGTAAGCAGAATAAATGTCTAAAGTAGGTGTAAATAGTAAATTCTATGGCTTACAGTTTAAAAAAGGAAAACCAGAACAAACATGTATCTGATTGATACTGCCATGGTTCAACACCGGGCCTGGAGATATTCTCTAGTGAGCGATTGTATTTTTTGTTTTTTGCTTTATTATTATTTTTTTTTGTAACATGGCTTTGTAAATAAAATAATTTATATGTTTGTAAGAAACAGACGGTGTTTGTCATTATTTCTCTTTGCAAAGCAAAAACGGTGTGTCTTGCAAGACTGCCCTTTCTCTTCCCAGAGGCTGAAATACGCTGTGTAGATACCCTGCGCTGAGAATTTCACGGTAGTTCAAAAGATCTGCCCGGCTTTCTGCACGGGGCTGAATTGCTGTGGGATTATTTTTGGCATTCATGTCTAAAACATTTCTGTATTTACATGTCAAGACACGTGCAGCGATCAGCTACTGAGGTTTTTTGCACTGATAAACCATTCTTAAATTCCTTTGCTTAGCTGAATGCATTTTCTCATTCCTTATCAGTGTAAGAATTAACTTTGTTACAGCTGCTAGATTTAGGAATTTTCACTTCAGTGGGCAGTACAAATTTATAACCAGTCTTTTTATCATCGTTAATACTAAAAACGCAGCTCTTATCTAGGCGTTAAGATTCTTGTTCTGTGTAAAGCCTGTTCCAATTACAGATCAAATGAGACTTAAATTGTTCATTGGCTCGACAGCTCTGCAGAGAGGATTGCAATTTTTTTCTCTCACAGCCACCCTCTTCTGCAAATCTGGGGAAGATGTACATTTTTATGCTCCTTTTATGAAGTATCTGGAAACTGTCTTGGAGATACTGTAGGGAAGAGGCTCACAATTACAGTATCCTTTTTAAAAGCAAGCAGTTTGGACTGCAAACTACATTTCTGTGTGCACACGCTCAGAACTGGCAGAGGAGACAGGAAGCTGGGCTGCCTTGCAGGAAGAGGGAATCAAAGGAGGGAAATTTTACCTTCTAGGTAAACAGCTTCTGATACCTGTCACAAAAGCTAATCCTGAATTTCATCTTTACTGTCCAATTAATGCCTTCATCTGAGTTACTCTGAGATACTTATATTTTGAAAGGTTTTTTTTTTTTTTTAATCTTTAGTTTATCTTTTCCAGTATAGAAAAAATGAACATCATGAAGTAGCAGTAGCTGCTGAAGTTTCATCTGATACAAGTGGTGCCCATGTGTGGCTAAAGAGTGACACTGTGTTTGTAAGATGCCTTGCTATTTCTAGCGGCCATTGGAAATTAAAACTACAGCCAAGAAAACAGAATATTGCTGATCTATTCGTTGCTTGCCATCACTGCCTGTGGCCAGCAAAGGTTGAAGACCACTGACTTTACTTCCTAAATATGAATCAGTAGTTTTTTAGCTCTTGTGGGTTCGTTGGAATGATCTATAAGCTGTTCTTGTATTTGGAGTTGGGTTTCCCCTCCTTTTCTTGGTTGTGCACAAGTATTTTGCTTGTAGCACTCCTCTCCTGCTCGTATTCTCTAACATGCTCTAAATACCGCCAGTTTTAGAGGGAAGCAGATCACACTGTAACTTCTTTATTCATTGCACTCTCATTTTTATGCTTCTGTTTTTACCATGGAACTATTTATTTTAGAAAAAAGTCATTGCTGTGTGCAACCAGGATCTCTTTTATTTTTCCAAATCTGTCAGGATTCACAATTGGAAAAAATGCCATATACTGATTCCAGGAATATTTGGAGGAGAGTCATACAACAGATTCAGACTTCAGAACACAAGAATGTTTATTTCATGAAAATTTTTCTATGCTGTTTTGCTCCTTGAATACTTCCTGAAAGCAACTACTCAAAACAAGTGCAGATCTCTTTTAAAAGATATTTTCCTAAGTAGAAGAAAGCTAAAGCTGATCATTCAGCAGCAGATCCCAGTCTGCCCTTTGACCGGAGCATCCGTGGCAGTACTGAGCTCTTGTTCTCATTTTGTAATGCACCACAAGTGACACACGCTGGATTCTTTTGTGTGGGGGTTCTGTTGTTTATGGCTGGCCCAGAAATATTTAGCTGTAGTCTGTGATCTGTTCTCCCTACAGAAAGGAGAAGAGAAGCTTTAGGGGAAGTTTGCCAGTAGTAATAATCAGGATCCAGGAGACCTTGATTTGAGGGTAAGGACACCAGTAGGGATTTGAGATGGGGCACTGCTTTCAGCTGTGCCCTTTGCAGATTTCCCAAACCTGATAGATTTAGCTCTGAGATTCAGTCTGGGTTTGAGTAACTTGTAGCAGTTGCTAACAGGGTTGATGTGACACCGCAAGGGTAGTTTTTCAGAAAAGCTGTCTGTCACGGACAAAATGCATTTACAGAGTCCACAGGTGTGAAGGCCTTTTGGTGTAAGTACAGAGAATGGCCTGATGAACACGAGTGCAGCCCTGGGAGTCCCATGTCTGTGCCAGCTCATTTCCAGCCTGGCCCTGCTGAGGCAGCGGATGAAGAGGTGATGGAGGAGACGTCACTGCAGAAGAGAAACCATCATCCCTTCCCAGTGGGAAATTTCCTCAGTGCTGATTTGGAGAGCTGTGGCACAGGTGAGTGAGATAGGTCACTACTGGGAAATGACTACACAGGCTCAACCTCTTTGCCTTTCCCACGACAGGTGCAGAATATATATATTTATATATATATATCTACATATATATATATATCTACATATATATATANCCTTTCACAAGACAGGGACAATATATATATATATATATATATATATATATATATATATATATCTACATATATATATATATATATATCTCACCTTAGTTCTAAGATGCTCTCAACAGTCTACACAAGAAACTTTCTTCTCTGGTCAGCTCCGCTCTTAAATTGCAATTATTTGCCTTCCTTTTTCTTTAGTTTTCTCTTATTTTGACCCATAATCCTTTAGAGGGTTTTGTGGTGTGGTTGCTTGAGCCTTTTGGGTTTTTGTTGTTTTTATAATCTTGCCTTGAGCTGCTCCTTCTGTGTTGCTTTTCTTTAGGATTTGTGTTACACAAATACTCACATGATCTGAGCAGTAACACCAACAAGGGCTCTCCCTGGTACCTCTGCTTTTACAAAGTACTGACTTTGTGACTTCTGTTAGAGTAGATGTGTGGATTTGCATTCAAGAACAGAAGACGACCGGGGTTGCTCTTCAGAAACACGAACCTTTGGAGATGCATAATCCATGCTTACTTCTGCTTCCTAACTGCATGCCCACCTTTTCGTTGCTCAAAATGTCTCTTTGAACTGTGGGGTGTCAGAGACACTGAGGCGATGGAGATGGGTCTCTGATCTCCCCCACCCTGTGTAGTGTGAACTCATTCTACAGAGACTGCCAGAATAAAAGCGTCTGTGCTTCGGAGAGCTATGGGCTCAGAGCCACACTCAAACGGGCAAATATAGTGTATGTCTCAAAGAATGCAAGTGACTCCTGCTCAAGTCACTTCTTTTTTCCCCTTTGCCTTCAGCAGGAGTCCAACCACAGTTCCAGGAAATCAGTTTCCTGGCTTTTCAGCTCACTGAGAAGTGGACAGTTCTATAAGACAGCAAAGTCTCCTGATACCAAACTAGCCTTTTTGTGACCTATTCTTACTTCTCCTTGACTCAGGAGCAAGAGGTATTTTTGTAATTCCTGATTTATTTTTTTCCCAGTACATGATTTCTGACGGCAGATTTAGCCTTTATTTTGCAGCTGACTGGGAAAAAACAAAAAAAAAGCCAACATTCACAGCTTAGACTGATGACTACAGGCTCTCGTTCTTGTGGAGAGGACTGGGATGGCACAAGTGGTGATCCAGCTACCTCTGTAGTACATCAAGGACAATTTTTTGACAGAAGGGCTCAACAAGCCGAGTGGGGTTATGCTAGACATGCTGCTCACACATGAGGAAGGGCTGCTGGGAGCACTGACACTGGTGGCAGCCTTGGCAGCAGCAACTACAGGATAGCAAAGCTTAAGATTCTGAGGGAAGTGAGGAAGATAAATAGTTGAACCTTGGAATTTAGGGGAGCAGATTTTGTCTCCTGCAGACATTTTGTTTGCAGAATCCCGCGGAAGACTGCCCTGATGGGCCCAGGAGAGCTAGCTGAAGCACAGGAACAGTCCATTCTGGTCTGCAGGAAGCTGAGCAGACATGGGAGAAGGCCAGCATGGCTGAATGGAGAGCTTCTGACTAAGTCCAAGGCAAAAGGCAAGTACACGGACTGTGGAAGCAGGGGTGGGCTACCCTAGAGGAATAAAAATTGCCTAGGCATGCTGAAACAGAGCCAGGAAAGCCAAAGCTTAGCTGGAGTTGGAATTAGTGAGGGATGTGAAAGACACTTCCTGTACATTAACATGGAAGGAAAAGTAAGTAAAATGTGGGCCTCACTACATGGGGTAGGTAACCTGGTGACAACAGGGGACAGGCAAGTGACAGAGGTACACTCATTGCTGCCTTTGCTTCAGGTTTTAACTGGAAAGGTCTGTGCTCAGAGCTTTGAGCACAGTCTGGGCAGTGAGGTACTATCCCCAGGACGTCTGAGGGAAGGACTGCTTATCCTGAACCTACAGAAGCCTATGGGAAAAGCTGGGCTTGATTCAAGGATGCAGGCTGATACCATTAATTGCCACATAGCTGAGCACTGGAACACGGACCAAATGATGTTGTGGAATCTCCATTCTGGAGACAGCAAAAACTTGACAAGGCTGTGAACAACCTGAGCTGGTCTTTGAAATTGTCCCAGTTTGAGGAGGAAAGGGAGTTGACCATATGATCTGCAGAGGACCATTCCAACTTAATTATTCTGCTGATCTATACAGTAAAAACAACAAAAAATAAAAGTGGTTCTGGCTGTTGACCTAATTAATACTCAGAAGCTCGGTATTTCTGTGGTTAAGCACTTTCCTCTGAAAATGTATAGTGTAAAATCCCCTGATGAGGAACTCACCTGTATCTTGGAAGTCCTTGGGGACACAGGGAAGGTGCAGTAGAGCTCTTCCAAAGCAGCTACAGCACTGGCAGGACCTATCCCTAGAGCTCACTCTTTGCTCCCTAGCAGAGTGCTTCCCAGTGTCCATGTTGAGGAGCAGCAGAGGCAGTAAAGCCTCAAAGGAGCTGCTCTCAGCAGCTGTGTGCACAGGAGGCCTAGGACACACCTGGAGATCTCTCCCAGATCCTATTGCTCCTGTCTTTTCCCACAGCCCAAGGCTTCAGTCTTCTGACACTCTCATTTGAGAGAATATGTCCATCTGCCTGTTTTTCCCCTGCAAGACAAATAGTTGTTCTGGAGCCAGCTGCATATCTGACCTGCAGTCCCTGTTTCTCTTCATTACAACTCTTAAAGACTCACTGTAGTCTATTTAGTCCTATTAAATTAGATAAAAGGCTTAAATTACTAATGATATTCTGTAGAAGGCTCAGCTTCTGTCACAACAGGTATTAAGCCTTTTAAACAAATCCAATTTATATAACCAGGACACTTTAAACACATGAAAATAATTTGGTCCTTTAGCTCTTTATTAAAACTCGTTTAGCAGCATCTCTATAATGGAACCAGAATACTTTCAGATGTTTGTCAAACCTTGTTTTTCTCAGCCACCAGAAGTTCAATTTCTCCTACAATAGCCCATTAGAGCTCCTTACAAATTATCCTGAATTATCATACTTTTAGGATTCATATATATAGCTGGTACTATCATTATATGAACTGAGGATAATTATTTATTACGTAAATAATAATACATGATTCATTATCAGAATATTTTTTCAAGTAAATAAGTTGTGCTTCCTTAATAGGGAAATAGAATTTTTAAAAATACATTTCTAGTTGTAAATCAGTTGGGGTTTGCTCTGTTTAGTGGGGTTTTTTTAACCATTCCTCAGGGAAACACACTTAAATCTGTAATTCCTGTACTTACTCTTAAAATTTTAGCCTTAACGTGTATTTCATACTGGTTATCTTCGCTGACCACTAAAGGAGAAACCAATGCTGTTTTCCTTGACCCAAACATTGACCTACCTACCAGTATTTCACTTGCTCCTTCTTTTCCTGTCAATCTTCCTATCCTTAGGTTCTCGTTTTCAAGAATGCATTTTCCATACCTTTATTTCTCCTCTGCTGACCATCTCTTCTCCTGTTTGTACTTCTCCACATTTCAATCTGCACTTCATCCTATGGTTCCTTTTTAGGAAAAATTTTTGCTAATGCTTTGCACACTTTGCAGAAAGGCATAGAAAGACAAATGCAGGAATGGATTGAGTAACTATGGAATGTTTTACTTAGGAAAAGGAGGTTTCCATCCCTGCCTGGCAACTGCCATAGGAGGCAGCTGTTAGAAACCTACAGCTCCTCTAGCCCTAATTGAGACTCAAAGCAGGCAGCACAGTCAGTTTAAAATACTAGAGCATACAGGCAGCGCATGGCTGTACAGTCTCTGCAGCTTTGGATGCTGCCTTTCTCCCACTTTATCTAAGAAAAAATAAGTGAATTCTATTAATGTCTTGTGATATTTTAGTTTTGGCAAATAGTTAAGTATATTTAGTGCTAGACTTTTCACAGGAATACTATTCTTCTTTACTATATGCTCATTTATTGTTGTCTGGTTTTATTTGATGGCAGATAGTTATATCTTTATAGATTTCCTTAATTTTTTTTAGTGGGATGCTTTACTTGAATATCTTTCTCCTGCTAACAGTGCATAGTACAGTCAAAAGTTTCTTTGATGTCTCTTCTCTGTTTGCACAGGCTACGCTGCAAGGCTCAATAGTAGTTTTAAAATGTAAACTCTCTTACTCTCAGTTGCTGGCCACTGGTTTTGCACCTCGTATCGGTGTGGAACACTGGGAACATCCCGGCATCCCCGCACACGGGGGGATGAACCAGGGCTGTGCCTGGGGAGCAGTAAGAAGTGAAGAAGCTGGAACCGCCGGCGGAAGGAAACGTGGCTGGAGGTGAGAAAAATCACAAAATCCTTAGGGTTGGGAGGGACCCCTGGAGATCATCTCGTCCAGGGATGCCAAGGCAGGGACACCTGGAGCAGGTGACACAGGAACGCACCCAGGCGGGTTTGGAACGTCTCCAGAGAGGGAGGCTCCCCGACCGCCCTGGGCAGCTGTTCCAGTGCTCTGCCACCCTCAACATAAAGAAGTTCCTCCTCATATTGAGGTGAAACTTCTTGTGTTTTGTTTTATGGCCATTGCTACCCGTCCTGTCGCCGGCACCATCGAAAAGAGTCTGGCACATCCTCTTGGCACCGGCCCTTGAGATAGTTATATGCATTGAGAGGGGATAGCATTAGTCTTCTCCAGACTATCAGGCCCTCAACACCTGCATACGCGTTAAAAACTACCGTGTGTAATTTGCTTTCCCTACGAACCAACGCAGCGCCGGGGCCCTGCCGGGAGCGAGGCGTGTCTGTTCCGGTGCTAACGTGACGACTTCCAGGACAATCCGTTTTTTCTTCCCCCTTCCTGTCCGCCTCGGCGGAGCGTCCCGCGGCAGGAGCCGCTTTAGGGAGCGCCGGCCCCCCGCGTCCCGGTTCTCTGTGGGCTCTCTGCTCGCCC
>VZTA01002998.1:207316-220661 GCA_013398855.1 Mohoua ochrocephala
GAGCTGCTGCACCGCCTCGGAGCGCTGCTGCTCTTCCACCGCCCCGGTGCGCACAGGCCCGGCCCCGCCGAGAGCGGGGAGGCAGCGGGGGCAGCGGGGCTGCGCGGCCCTCGCTCCCCGGCTGAGGGCCCGGTGCCCGCGGGCAATCTGACCTCGTTGCAGAAAGGCCGCGCGAGTTCCTGATCCAGGTGCTGGAGAGGGTAAAGGCTGGGAGACGAGCCGAGGGCGAGTACCCGTTCCTCATGGACGAGGCCAACGTGGACGCCATGTTCAGCCTGCTGGATGTCCTAGGCCAGGGCCACATCAGGCCAGCGCAGTACAGGGAAGGTGCGTCCACCTGCACCCCAGCAAACTGTTTGCTTGCACAGAATTATTAAAATAGTTTCAAAGTTACCCGTCTGTATACTTTAGAATCGTCCACACACCTGCCCACACAACCTGGAACTTGGAAAGTTGAAAAACTTACACGTGGTTAAGTTTCCTACGTTTAAGTTACACGCTGTTAAGCTACACACGTTTACCTTTTGTTAGATCTAGGCACCTTTAAATTTAAATTTGTCTTTCCAAAGACTCACATAAGAAATTCTCTTTTGTAAACTTTAGCTCTTAAAACTTTGGGACTGAGCACTGAGGATTTGGAGCTAGAAGATGATGTGAATATCACTCGGGATGTATTCAAGGAAGGAATGTAAGTCTCATTGAAGTGGTGGGTGTTTGGGTTTTTTTGTGGGGCGCATATGCATTGGAGATATTTTACTGAGATTTATTTTTTATTTACAAAGCTACATAATTAAAGGACTTGCTGTTTTAAGCTTGACGGTGTCACTTTGCATTGCAAGATTAAAAAAAGGGCAGTTATTGCCTGACCTTCTTGCCTTGCTGGAAGGTGATTCAAACTCCATGCCCTCCACCAGCTCAGCTCCAGGATCCTCTCGCAGGAGACCTCTCGTGGTACCTGCTCCCCAAGGTCAGAGCGAAGGTCACCAGGCAGCCCAGGGGTTACAATACTGATCTAGAAATGTGGAACTGTGAGGCCCTGATGTTTTCTTTGTCAGGGCTGGTACCACAGCTGGAGAGGAAATAGGTTCAGAGTTCTAATAATGTCTCATAGTCAAGGTATGGTTCTAGGAGCAATTTTTTAGTAACTGTTGCAATCACTGAAAGGTAATGAACTAATTATCCTCTTTATCTAACTAGAGATTTTCTTTTTTTGTCTTAGGAAGAAAAAGATGCTGGAGAGCTGGTCTGTGTATTAGTTTGAGCAGTGGTCTGCTATATATATTAAAAATAGGCATCTTCCCCAATTTTTCTTCTGGTTTGTCAGCTGTGAATAGTGGATTTTAAGTGGTACTCTCTTTTTCTCATCTTCCCCTGCCCTTCAGAGGAGCAATCAGCTGAAAAGGACAAATGACAAGAACTTGTTCATGTCTAGCAGGCACTGGAGGGAGTATCATTAAGAACTGCTGTTCTTAATATAATTAGATGGTTAAAAAAAAAAAGTAGAGATCTCTTACACAGCTGAAATAGTATTTTGGAGTTTCCTCCTTCAGGTTATAGTTTGCTGTAAAGGATTGTTACCTGTTGACTCATTACCGCTGAATAAAATTAAATTGGTTTTTGGGCTTTGTGCTGTGTTTTGGTTTTTGGGGTTTTTTTTAAGAAAAAACCAACAAGTTATGACAAATGTCCACAGGTAAGGGTAGGCAGCAATTCCAACTGGTATTTTCAAACTTAGCACACACTATGCAATTTATAAGGAGAAACTTTTAAAAAAATTAGGAGATAGTCTCATACAGAAAAAAAATCTTAATTTGTATGAAGAAAACAGTGACATATTCCTTGCCTCTGCATTGATTATATACATTTTAATACAGAACATCCATTACCTGGAATTTGGAGATGTAAAACATCTGTGTTTAACTGAAGGCTGACTAGTTCATAGGGAACAGTAGCCCACGTTGTACAAAAATGCATTTACACTGTAAATACTGTGTGTTCCTCAGAATGATACAGCAAACACTGACATGGCAGAGATGAACACAGTTTTAGCTTCCAAATGCAATGGCAAGGTGGCCATGGAAAATAAGATCTGCACAGTTCAACACCAAGGCAGTAGCATTTTGAATTTTTTTTTTGAACTGTACAGAATAAGGCATAAGATTAGATTAAAACAATCCCTCAGCATACCGAAATGAAAGAAATAAGTATATTACAAGATATTTGCTTTGCTTTTGCTTGGAATAAGTAATCTTGACCAAGTTATTAACTATTTCTGAAGAAGTCTTTATTTTCCTGTATTTGGCCAACTAGCTCTCAAATTCAGAAGAATCTCAACATCCCTTTGAGCCAGTTTATAAAGTCCAAGTTCATTTAGTGCTGCCATTGCAGATGGCTGGCTTGGCTTTGATGGTTCATTTTCTGAAGCTGACTGTAGGACATCCTTCAGAAGCAAGGCAGAGCCAATATTCAGGTTCAGGATAATGCAGGCTTCTTTTATGCTAGAGGAAAGGTTACATGGATTAATGTAAGCAGCACAAATTTAAGTGTAACAAAAAAAGCCTTCCATGCTCCATGTTGGTTTAAAAATATTCAGACTTCAGCCCCAATTAGCCAAGGATTTTGATGCTGGACTCTTTAGGAGACTGTGGGCTAGTGAAAAAGACTAACCACAAAGAAAGTAGCAGCTTCTCATTCCTGACAGCATCTAGACTGCTACACGAGGCAATCCTGTGTTGTAACTGTATCTTTGATTAGTTTCATTGGCCACAGTTTCAGAGCTTTGTGCTACTTAATATTCCTTCCGTAAATTAACCTATCTAGACAACCTGACTGCACGAAATACTCCAGGACACATGCCACAGTCTGTTGCTGTCTAGTATATGCTGCAGAATCAACTTTCCTAGTTGGAAACATCAGAAGCATGAATGATCCATACATTTAAAGTGTGGATCAAAACTAACTGTGAAAAAATCTTGGTTTTAAGTTAAACACTTGTATTTCTCTGGAGACTCGCTTCTGAAATACGAACAGATCAGAAGTTTGCCTACTTACTGCTTGAAGTAGTTCTCTGGCCTCTTGCAGTAGTGTGAAAATAAGGGGAACAAATTCCGACTCATGTCAAACTGGAGTTGTGCTGCTCCTCCCTCGTTGAAATGATTTGCCATAATGATCTACAAACACAAAGAGGGGCATCTGCTGTTTAAGCCAGTCACTGACACCTACAGAGCACTGCACAGGTCACACTGATACCCACTTCCTGATAGATGTACAGATCCACTTTCTCTGCAAGCATTTGCCAGAAAGTTTTGAACAGCGAGTGGCAGAGCTGCTGCTCCAGTTGTAGCAAACGGTCTCGCAGTGTCTGCAACATCGGGCACGCCGTGCTCGACAAAGACATCACTGCTTGCTCTGCTTGAGAGGGCAAAGACAACCACCTGAAAGAAACCATTGCACTGCAGTCATCAGAATGAAATTATTCATATTACAACAACTGAAGTTAAAATTATCCTTGAAAAAAAAATCGTGCCCATTTACAATGTTTCAGAGACAGTTCTTTCCCATTTCTAATCTAAAAGTTACCAGTCTAATGCTGTGTTTGAATTTAATTTAATATTAAACTCATGCTTTAGTTATAAATCTCTGAATATGTCATTCTACGGAATCCCATCTAATCTGGAAATCGAGTTCTATTCCTTTTATGAAGTACTTCAGAAATTCTACTCAGGAGAAAATACTCAAGAAGCCCTAGCAGTCTGTGAAGACACAATAGTCGTGACAGGCCATTTTGCATAAAAGCTTCAATGCTACCATGAAGAAAGTAATTCCTGTTCAAAATAGAAAACTAGAACAACCCAGAATTTTTCCTAGGGTTTTTAAGTAATGCTTCCACTAATTGTGGAACTGCTTCAGAAAACATAGCATGACAACAGTCCTGAGATAAGAATTAAGAGAATTTTCCAGAACTTATTACCCTGCAGCTTCTCTACTAAGGAAAAGAAATATTGCCTATTATCTATTCTTGCCTTTACTTACCTCAATATTTTTAACAGGAAACAATAGTGTAATATGGGAAGAGATTAAACAAACAGAATCACCTCTCTTTTTTGTACAGCTTTGCAGCATCTTTGACCTCTCTGAAGACATGATCTACTTGTCGCGTCAGCATGTCATGCTTCAGGCGCTCCAGAAGGTTGATCATGTCATCAAAGACCGAGCTCTCCATGGACGCCAGCTGTCCCAGCTGGAGCTGGCTCATGGTGTCACTTTCTGCACGAACCTCCAGCTCGGCCTGCTGCAGCTGCAAGAAGAACTAGGCAAACAAAACCAGAGAGGAACACCACAAAAAATAATCTTACCCCTTGAACTTTTCGGTGGTACTTTGTTAGGCACAGTTCTAGAGAAGACTCTCCTGGCACATTTATAAAATTAAAAATTTGAGATTTTAGAAACACTTTCTTATCTTTCCCTGTGGTCCTGACTTAGTGAAAAACAAAACATGGTGGTTTAATTCTAGTGATGGAACTGATACAGGTTTCAGATACAACAGTAGATAGGTAAGGGGAACAGATCTAACGAAATACTGAAAAGATATTTTAAGATTGACAGCAGCATGCTTTTAAATAACCCTACCCTGACCTCTTTAAGATTTACAAAAGTAAACTTTAATTGTGATTTTTAGCAATGATTATTCATTGAATCATAAATTTACTGTGCTGACAAGAGCAAGATGAATTGAGTTTATCAAGTTTAATGTGACATTGTGGTAACAGCTTGTTGGTTTTGCTTTTAAGCAGATCAGGACACTGTAGTAGATGCAGTTACACAGCATGAAGGCTGCTATCCTATCACGTCAAGATTATCCCCTGCTAGACCCACAGCTTCCTGTGAAGACAGTAAGAATTTGGAGGCTGCCCACAGCACACTCAATACCTTATTCCGTACACTCTGTGTGTAACAGGTTTTTTGACCTTTAGCGCCAATAGCCATAGAAAAGCTGGAATCCTGCACTAGGCCGTGCTGCCACCAGGCTGTTGTATGGCAGGCACTGATTCCCAGTTACCAGTGTGGCCTTTCTGGGCCACACCCGAACCGTGTTGCAACACAGATAATCCACACTGGATCTGTCCAAGCTCTCCTTCCATGGGAGGAGTTCAAGGACGAGGCAAAGGCTGCTGCTCTGGTTCAGAGATCTCCAAAATCAATTCACTTTTTTTTCACAATAAAAAAACATGTAAAAGCAACTACTTTTTTCGGTCTCTTCAGATTATTCCATTTTCCAGGCTCTCTCCGCATTTCCCTAGAAAGTTTATAATTAGCAGCTTAGATCTCAAACAATAACCTGTCCTTATTTATACATCTTTTACTAAATCCGAATTTATATCTCATTCTACTTTTTAAGTAATTCATCCTCCTGAATACACCTAAAAAGTGCTGAAAATAAAATGTTTGTTATGAAAGAAACATCCAAAGTCCATTTTAAAATCTTTTTTTTTCCTAAAGAAGAATAACTACTTACTACATTGTCAGCCCAGTCTGCCAACACTGTTGCTATATAATTGACAGCATTAAGGATTGCACAGTATCGGAATCCTAAGGAAGCTCTTGTCTCTTCCTTCATCACTTGAGTTAATCGTATCCTGAAATCATCAACTAACTCCTTCTGTAGGCCCAGGAACTGTAGTTTTCTGGAAGCTGTTGGAAGATTCTTATACCTGTCTGGAAAGACATTAATAAAATGTTTTTAGGCTTTCCAAACTAAATTAAAACTTTTCAAAAAGGAACATTACGGGCACCTTACTGTACCACCTCACGCCTATGAGAACATCATACAGTCAGGATTTAAATGCCAGTATTTAAAACAGCTGGTATTTCAATGATTTCAGGGAAACTGTTCGCGCAAAAACTAAACATGCCAAGAAACTACTTTCTTCCCCCTTTGGATTCCACAAGCAGTTTGTATTCTAACACTTGAAGCGATGTGTGGTTATACCACACCCTCCAGTGTGGCCCCTAAAGCGTCCCCACACAGAGAAAGCAAGCCATGGAAGATGCAATTAAGTGTCTCCTGAAAACATACTTGCTCTTACCTTCTGTTGAAAAAAGGGAGAAGTTACTTAATAGCTTCTGAATTGTCAGATTCAAAAGGAGTATTAAGATTTATTAATGCATTGCAGCAAATTATATTCTGCCAAGTATGAGAGAATATGGTAAATATCACATGTATACTTTTAATTATTATTTTGTAAACATGTCACTAGCTCAAGATTATTCATGTGTTAGCGTCCAAAATACAAAACAAACAGGAAGCTTTTATTAAACTGCAAACATCACAACTTTGCAACATTATTTGGTGACTACTGCTGACAATAAATATTTCGTAAAGAAATCTGTTAGCTGAAGGTTTTTTACTATTCATTACAAACAAGAGCAATGCCCATAGATATAATTACCTGTTATAACTAACAAGAGAGTCATAAAAGTTTCAGCACAGTCTGGAACTTTCATTTCATCTACATCAGTGATATCTTTGTACTGCGATATCCATGCAGCCTCTGATGAAAGCATAGAGTCCATTTTCTGAAGAGCAACTGAGATGCACAAAACTTGTAAGTTAAGTTTTTAATTTAAAAAAAATTCCAACAAAAGCCTCTCTAAAATGTATTAACATATAAGCCTTATCTCTATTAAGTTAAATACTGCATATTCGGGTTATAAAAACTACTGACAACTCGTTTCATACAAAACCAGCTTCAATGTATCTGCATTTGCAACACTGCTAACAGAGTTAAATGGCAGAATTGACTGGGGGGTTGGTTTTGTTTCTTAACAGTTGGCTTGCTCCTTTCCAATATATTTCTTCTTCATTTCTCAAAAACTAATAACTCTCCCTTATTTCAATTTAAAGTCCCTCTCTGTCTGCACCCACCTAACATTTGTCTAAAAATAAGCCTACTTGATTACATACAGCTTAGGGGCAAGAGTCCTACAAAATACAGAAGCACTGTTGAAACCTAATTAATTTTTATTCAGAATAATTACAGAGCATAAAAATACATATGCTTTTGGTAGTAGCCCTGTCCGAGTGACTTATCCTATTTGAGAAGGGTAGCTGTGTAAGTAGGCGCATACTTTCTCATTGCGCAATATAAAGGACAACAAAATCCACTGGAAGTCTTACATTTTTTTTCCACTGTTAGCCACCTTTGGAAGCAGGATTCTTCTGACAGAATATGCATGCAACTGGGAAAGCTGCTGAGGTAACCATGAACGCTGTATAACTCTCTCTCAAACAGAAGTACCTCATCCACAAGGTGACAAAAGAGTGTATCATCATACAACAGGCAGGGAATATCCGCAGCCAACTTCTCCAAAATCAGCATTACTAGAGCACGAGAGAATTCAAGCTTTGGGAAGGAAAAAAGTGAATGTCAGAGATGGGAAATACTGACACGTGCAAACATGTACACAGCAAACTGCTCCTAGACTACGTCTCACCATGTACAGATTTCAGTGGAAATGGGCTTACACAAATATCTATCAGAAGTTGACTTAGATATTTATATTCACTTTTACAAAACCATTTAATTGCTTACCCCAGCATTCACTGAAGATCCTGCCTTGTCCAGTATTGGCTGGATTTTGTCATCAAGAAACTTTGAATGATTTCCAATCCACATAAGTACTTGTGTTAGATACCACTCAGGCTTATTTAAAAAAGAAAAGAAATTATTAAATGCATCCAAACAACATTTATTCAAGTGCTAGTACTTGTATTTGAGGACAAATTTCTAAAAATACCGCTCTCTTTCCCTGCCTTCTCTTGATCTCAGGTCACACAAGTCTTTCACTGTTTTACTTAGCTTTCATTTATATGAAAGCATTATCAGAAAAATATTTCTGGATTTTCATTGTCTTAAATGTACCAAATATTGTGTATCTCAAGCAAAAGCTCCATTTTTATTTCCCCTTTCTCTACTGCTTCCTCACTCATGAGAGCCTTGTTTCTGCTTCATATATTTCTCCTGTTCTTCCGTGTGGCCTTTATTTCTTGGTACAACAAAAAGGATGCACTCCTGAGAAAAGCTCTGCTCTTATTGTTATTGTACCTAACCTCAGCCCCACCTTCCCCCTGGAAGTGGGGAATCTATCACCTTCTCATTTCATGTTTTAATGCCTTTAAGCTTTTTCAGTTTCCACACCCAAAAATATGGGCTGCAGGTTTTGATGAACACTTCTTTCAGTGTTAGTGCACCTGGAAGCAGTTTCTGTTTTCCTCACTCCCAACAGCCGAAGAACCTTCTGCTGAGGTGCAGTCACATTTTGTGTGTCTGTTTCTCACCTCTGTATTCATTTTCACTTGTCTCATTAATTTTAGCATGCTTGGGTTGTTGGGTTTTTTTGACACTCCTTCCCCAACTGGGCAACGTCATTGTGAGCTCTGAGCCTCTCCTCTGAAATACTTGTAACCCTGTCCAGGTTGCTGTCTTTCAAGTATTTTACATTGGTATTTTCTTTATTGCATTATCCAAGTAATTACTAAAAAAAAACCCAACAAAACAAACCCCAACCCAACCCAACAAACCCAGCCCAAATTTCAGCAAGGCCCTGTTGAAATATCTCTCTGATCTGACACTAGATCACCTGTAACCTTTTCTTAACAAGTTCTTCTTTTTTAAATAGTTGTTCACCTATTGTTGTTTGCAAATTTTATGTCTGGAACATATTTTTTCCATTTGCTTTTTAAATAATTTTGTTCATATCTAAAACACCTCTTTCTCACTAACACACACAACAGTATTTTTAAAAGCTCTGTAGTAGCATCTATCAAGATTGCAAATGTATTTAGATTTACACAAGATGGTGATCACAAGCAGACCTGTGCAACTGGACTGTTACAAACCGGCTCTCAAACTTTGCTCCAGATGTATTATGGCGGCATTAACGCAATGAAACCCATTCCAATGGTAATTCTCAGATAAAACCCCTCAGTCTTTGAAGGCAATTCACACAAAAAGTGAGTCAGTTTCCAACTGGTAAACTCAGCATCTCTTGGTTTATGTCAACTAAAAAAATTCAACTCATAAAAAAAAAAGATTTAACAGTGCCTTTAGACTATATCACATTTCATATCCTACCTGCAGAATCAACATTTTCAGTTACACGAAGGTAGAAAAACACAATGCCAAAAATCAAAGTCACAGCCTTTGAGCTCAAGAAATACAGAGCACTGCAAAACCATTTGCAACAAGACAAGGGAAATTAATCAGAGAAAATGCCTGTGCCTCTGGNGTGCAAAACCATTCGCAACAAGACACAGGAAATTAATCAAAACTTGTGAACTGATGGGAGTCAGTCTAAGATTGCAATAATGCTTTATAAAGGGTCTGGGCAAGGGAAAAATATTGCCTTGCCCAGAGAAAATGCCTGTGCCTCTGGAAGGTCTCGAAGCGCTATCTCGATGTCTGTCCACACTCAGGCAGGCACAAGAACCACGTGGTTTTGAAGAATCCTAATTTTGGAAAGTGTGAAAGCTATACAATTTAAACACAGCAATCTAACTGTTGATTGCAAAACGATTTAGAAATGTCAAACCACTTTCTCCCATACCTTGTTTAGAACATTGGTTTGTTTATTTCCAGTGAAATGATACTTGAATCTTTTCTGAAGAGGATTCAGCATGATCTGTATCGGGAGGACAATTGGAGGTGAAGGGGGTAAAGGGTACTTTTCCGGCAATTGCTTAGGTTTGGTTAACAGCTCATCTCTAAGTTTGACAGTCAAGGATGGACTTAAGTGGTGAATTACCCCAACATCATCATTTCAGTAGAATGTGCTTATAAAAATGAACACTGCCTAGTTCGACACCATTGACTGAAGGCAGTATAACGAACACAATGCAATTCCTCAAATATAAAAGATATTCAATATATTACACTTTATGTAATATTTAATATAACTCAGGCCTTTAGGGATTATTTATTCAACGACAATACAAGTCCCCTAAGTCAGTTCAATTTGGGAAACTTGTAAGAACACAGCAAACCACCATTGTCAGAAACAAACACAGTGGCTGTCCAAGAGACACACTTGTTCATATTTGTTAAAGGAGGATAAAGACTCCTGGGATTCATAAATGCAACACATGATTTCCCATTTTCATGTAATGGATTTAAGTGAGCCACTCTGCCAAACTAAAATTGTTACCAACTCAGGGTTGTGTACAAGGGCCTCGCATCTTTCCACTACATAATTTAAAAAAAAAGAAAAAAAAAGAAAAAAGAAAAAAAGAAGAAGAAAAAGAAAAAAGGCAGCTACAAACACACACACACACACACACACACAAAAATGGCTTAGTTGAGCTTTAATTTTAACTATTTTTTTGTGAATTATTTAATTCACAAAAATCAGGGACAGAATGAGCAGTAGTGCCTTCTGAGCAACCTCAAAGTCTCCTTCCAAGACATGTATATTTACTTTTCCCTCTTTTCCTTCTGGGGTGGGACACATTAAAGCTGATTTCACATAAGGCTATAAAACGAAAAGCATTAACTGTGTCTAATGAAACACACATCACCATTTTTTAATTAACATGCATGGGTAATGGTACCAAGCAGGGTAAGGCCTGATCCCCATGCAACCTGAACTGCCAGCTAACCATGAGAGCGCTGGATCTGATGACTAGGAATTAAAATGTTGCTACTGCCAAAAAGGACAACTTTGGCACTTGTCATTTTCTAAATGACAATAAAACCCAAACAAAAACCCCCACAACATTCTAATGTTAATACAAAGTAACATAAATTATCTTCCATATTTAGGGAGAACAAAAGTTTAAATAATTCTCCTTGAGAATGGGCATCTCCAACAGTTTTTATTCTTGCTAAAATACACCACAACAATTTAAAAGGATACGAGGTTTGCAGTTTCAGCAGCTGACAGAACAGCATCTCCAGGTTGTTGTACACGTCAGGAGCGCTGGCTGGTGCAGCAAGGCCAAATGCCTGGGACTGAGGTGGCCCCACGAAGGGCCAGCGGAGCTGCGTCAACACCTCCTCAAAGTCACTGCAACACAAAATAAGCACTTGGACATGAACTTACAGTACAACGTGAAGATGAGGGAGTCACAGCATCTCTCTTACCTTGTCAATTTGTCCTTCAGGATTTTATGCCAGAATTTAACAGTGGATCTCACAAAAGCAAGAAGATGAGAACAAGATGATTCCTGAAGTTTAATATCCAGTTCTGCCATGCATGCTAGAGTACTGGCTGCCTCTGGAACATTGTTGGTCATCAGATATTGTTGAATGCTATCACTATAAAACACAGAAAAGTCAAGGCCAAATATTCATTAATGATAACAGTAAAGAATCAGTTGTATATTGAAAAGTAAAGACAAAACTTTCTTGAATTTAAAATATTTTAATCATGGGATAAACCAGATTACCAGTCTCAGAACATATACACAGCACTCAGAAACTTCACCTCAGCTCTTCTATGCGAGAAATCCATTTGAGGTAGGCCAGGTGTCGCTCGAGCTCTTCTATTTGACCAATCACTACATCGAGATCCTCCATCCATGGCTGAGCTTTGAGCAAGTGGCTATTGATGGACTCAGACAGAACAGTTTCTTCCTCTAGAAGCCGACTCAGAGACTTTTTGGAATCTTCTGCTTTCTTTAAGGCATTCTGAATTCTTTTAGGGACTTCTGATGAAACTGTAAGTACCTGCATTGACAGAGAAGTATTAAGGCAGACATAAAAACACATAAAAACACTGCACTGTGTAGAGCAGTACCATTTGAGATACTGATACATTTCATTTAGTTTCATATTCTTAATTGGTCATACAGCATGTTCGGAAGAAGAAAAAAATAAAAAAGAAAGATGCTTACCTGTTCTTCTAACTGCTTTTTGTTTTCAGATAGCTTTTCAATCAGGCTGTCTAGCTTCCCCAGGGAGTCATAGTCATTTCCAAGTTCTCTTTCCAGAAATTCAGAAACATAGTATGGAATATCACAGTGATCTAGATCTCTAGTGACTTCTTTCTCTCTAACAGCAACGCTTGCCATGTTTTCTTTCTCTGCAATACTGAGCATACAATTTCTAATTAGTCGACAATAAGACAGCTCAAACAAATATTATCTATTGAGGAACAAAACTCCATGAAAAGCTGGGCAGTTCAATTTAAACTGAGACTTAAATACCACATTCATGAATTATATTGCTTTAAGCGAGACAATTTGCTGGCTTAAGTCTTATCTGAGATCTGATAAAACCTTGCTTACACATCCAACTGGTGATTTATTATATATTAACTACTGAAGAGAAATACATCTGGGTATTTCTTCCTTCCCCAAAAGCGTGAATTTTATTAGAATTAGTTCAACATATATGTTGTTCCTACATATATAATATAGGAAACTTAATGAAAACTACAAAAAAATATTTTTTTGTAAAATGCAAAGGAAGATAATGTTCCACTTTACCTTTTTACAAGTTTAGGATATTTCAGAGATACCGACTCATGACTGATGTGTTACTAGCAAGGTATCCACGTGGGCCTTACAATGATTTGGAAAGTAAATGCATCACTGAAATATTTACTAAAAAAACCCACACAGTGTAACATAAAAGACACTTGCTGATCCACACATTTGGCAGCATCCAGAGAAAACCTGACATTGAGAGGATGTTCACAGTGAAACAAAAAAGGCAACAATGACGAGTGTTTGGCTAGTTCAATCCTCAACTTCTTAGCATAACTTTCAAAACAGTATTTAAAAATAAAAACCTATACACTTGCACTTTATCTGGTACAAGCTTTAATTAAGCTAAACCCCCAATTAAACTGACAACAGGAGTGAGAAAGTGGCGCCGTTGATGAGCCAGAGTTGCAGAGGCAATAGAGAACACCAGGAAGAACAAAGTGGGTGACCATGGGTGCTGCAGAGGAAGAAGCGAATAAAGAAAACATAGTAAAACTCCTGTTTGCAGCAATGTAAACGTAATACGGCAGGAAAAAACTAACCAAGCGGTACTCTTTTCATACTTAGAGGAAAGGATCGGGTTACAGGAGAGAGGAACGGGACTCTGGGTGCATCCCTCCCAGCAGCTGCCTGCTCAGCCCCGCGGCTCAGCACCCACCTCGGCCTGAGGGCCGGACCCTTCCAAGGGTCGGCTGAAGGCTCTGCGGGCTCCGGGAGGCTGCGGGCCAGGCGCCGCCGACCACGGCCCGGGCTAGGCGGCCAGGCAGCTCCTCAGCCCGGCGGCGGCTCGGCGAGCCCTTCCTTCCCCGCCACGGGAGCCGGCCGACAAGCCGCCGGTTCCCCTTGCAGGCTGGTGCCGAG
>VZTA01002998.1:220967-242660 GCA_013398855.1 Mohoua ochrocephala
GTGCTCCGAGGGACAGGGCCTGGGCAGAGCCGCGTCCCGCCGGCTCGGGGGCTGTCCCCACCCCGTGCTCCGAGGGACGCGGCCTTGCCGAGGCCCCTCAGGGCCCCCCCGCCCCCTCCGGAGGCAGCCGCCGTGGCCGGCGACACGACTTTAGCAATGCAGGCTTTGCATTTGGCTGAACATGCCAGGTGTTTTTAGAACAGCTCCACAGTATTTTTTTTCCCCAGCCGGAAGCCCGGATCATTCCCCGCCCCCCGCAGTGGACAGGGGACAGGCGCAAAGGAAGCACTTAATGATACACGCTCAGAGTTTCAGGTTAATTTATTTTTAGTACCTGCTCTTTGGTACAGGTACTAGCTGGAAAATACAAGTATTTTCTCAATGAAAAGTCGAACTATTTAAAAGAGCTGTACAGCTTTACAGCACACAGAAGCCTTGCTAACAGAATCTGCTACTGCATCAGTGCAAAATGCTACCAGCAAAACTCCTGCAATACATATGTTCATCAGTATCTTGATTGTGTTGTAATTCATCTTTCTCCGTGTAACTCCTTGTGTTGGAAAAGACCTCAAGGTGTGTTGAACTCGTGAAAACATTCAGTGCTTGCCCAAAGAAAGCAAGCTAAACATTCTTCCAGGTCTGATGTCATTATAAGCTCAATTCTAAAGACGCACCCATGTTACAGCTCAAGCAACTTACTTATTCAGTAAAAAGCACCAGTCACTAATATCTATATTATATTACAGCCACCATCTTGCAAAGGACTACTGAAGTTAAATGCTAGCACTAAAAAAACTTAAAAAAATACAAATCTCTTACTGTGACTCTTAAAGATTTGTACAGAACATGTAAATAAGAAAACACTTTGTTAAAATTAAGTCATTTTGCAGTTCATTCAGCGCAACCAGGTTGTATTCAGTTGTGTCTGGTTTTTTATGCTTGTGTCCATTTTCAAAACTTCTCGAATTGCCATGGTAGCATAAGTGGATGGGGGGAGGGAGAACTCCATCTTTAGTGCCCTGAATTTACCATCTATGAGAAGATGTAAGAGACAAAAAGCAAGAACAAGTGGTTAAGGGCATATATAATGCTTATTCTGGATGCTATCTAAACTGGACTAACAGCTTCCACAACCAACTTCCCCAGCCCATAGAGCAAAACAACCACCACCATCACACTCCCATTTATAACCTACAGTGAAAAATTTCATGAAACAACTTGTTAGCATTTTCTCGCAGCACAAAGTGGTGGTTTGAGAGTTTTCTTCTTTTAAAAGCAAACATTTGTTCTTTCAGACTGAATTCCTAGCCTGTCTTCACTTTTCTGGAAAGCAGTGCCAAAACACCTTGTGACCAGAGTTAAGTATTTGAGCCATCTCCTGTGTTTAGCACCGATAATACAGGCTCAATATATAGACAATTTGTGACTTAATTCCACCTTTGTTAGTTGCAGACATCTACTGCTGAGCATTTACTTGATTTTACAGATGCCTGTAGGAAAATGTAACAGTCAATACAGATGCTGGAGGAATGGCTTGCACCCTTGAGAAATAAGGGTCCTTGTTTAGATACCTGGCTTTGGAGGTGGTTGTTACCATTGCTTAACAGTCTATAGTTAAATGAAAGCTCTTCCTTAAAGGAGCTTTCCATATGTAGCAGTTGAAAGCAACAGCCAGATCAAACTTCCATTTAGCAAACTAGCAGAAAAATCAACTTACCTGTAGGGAGAACTGGTAATGGTTTTCCTTCCAGTTTATCCAAATCCGTAGTAAATAATGGGATTTTAGGATCATCATATGCAACAACTTCCCTTTATAATATACATAAAATTTATTATTATAATTTTTAATTGTTTAGGTTAACATTTTGTATAAATGTGTATTTATTATAATATTATTTTTTATTATTATGATTCCGATTTGGCATTTACAACGGAAATGGGATTGATTTTGAAATAAAAAAGTTATGTGGCATTAATGGCAAAATAACAGGTAGAGCTTTATGTAGAAGGCTTGCCTTGGCTTTATGAAGACTATTAAAAACCAATTTTAAGTTAGTGAGAAGTTTCTTTGTATAACTCATCCGGTTTGCCCTTGTGGGCTGTCAGAATTTCCAACTATACAAGAAGTACAGTTCATGAAATTAAGGGAAGAATGGTGTCAAGTTTAAGAGCACCTAGGAGGAGCAAAGCCTTTCAATGCAGTCATCTAAACTTTGAAAGGGCTTAAACGCATTCTGCAGTTTCTGCCGTTCATTTAACAGAAATCCCATATGTAACCGTGAGGCTGAAAAACTAAATGGGAAGTAGATAAGCTTAATATTAATTAGTGCTGATGTTTCAAGTGTATAAATATTTGTATTTTTGGGCTCCCTCCTAAACCCTCTGTATTTTATTCTATGCACCAGTGATCATGTCTTTCTGCACATTTGCACAGTTCTCTGTATAAAAGGTACTTATTCAGTTGCCATATGAAAACAAGGTGGTATCTCTAACAACAGTGATTTAGTAGGATTAAGTGATACAAATTTTTCTGATTGACAGGTAATTGGGGACCAACTTTCTCATAGCAAGACTACAAAAATCCCCTGTTTTGAATATTATCTATCATTGTTTCAACATAAGTAATTATCTATGAAGTGTTCAGGCAAAGCCTTGCAAGGAGTGAATAACTAGATAGATGTCTTGATACTCCTCCACCACAGAACCAGAGAACTAAGGAAGAAATAAGGGTATAGCTCCACTTCAACTGCATTAAAAACATGAGAGAAGTGCAGAGAGATTCCTCTCTACCTATGTTTCAGTCTGTGTGGATGTCCCATGGATCAGTCTCGTTTTGTTTTGTACTTAAATAAACTCTATGCTGTCAATTCAAGTGTAACTTCTTTTATGCTCCCACTCACCAATTGACATTCTGAGGCCGAATGATAATCTTTCTGTACGCTCCAGAAAGTGAGTAATCTCTGATTTTATGCCTCATGTTGTTGATATCGAGATTGTCAGCTACCAGCATCTCCTTGTAGGCCTCACCAACTGCAAGAGAGGAAAATATTTAATAGGAGAGAATGTAGTGTGGCCAATAGAAACAGCCTGTTTTCATGAATTGTTCCCTTCCTTTTCATTTAGTCATTTACAGCATATATGGGATAAATGCTGCACAGAAGTTTAAAATTACTACAAATCTTATTACCTGTTTGCTTCTACACCCTGATTAGTAGAGGCAGTAACAAAGAAAGCATCAAATCAAATATCAGCTGAAAACAAAATTTACAATATACTGTGACAATGGCTTTATTGACATTTAATTGCCATCTCATATATGCTTTCCGATTTTCTAGGCTTCACAGGACTAATCTCAGGCATATGGAAAAAAAAGAATTAAAAATAAAGGGCTAGAATACCCAATACTCTCTCACTGAAAAGCAGCAGAGAGAAATGAGTTGACAATTGGACAACCAAGTACAAGAACAGTTCAATCCAATATTGAGGAAAACGTGCAGGGAACTCATGACTAACCTCATATATAAGGACACATAGAGCAGGTGAAAGCTAGGTCCAGCTACAAAGAGGGACTATACCAGCATTGTCCAGGCACACAGAGATGGTGTTAGGAAAGCCAAAGCTCAGCTACAGTTGAAAGCAGCAACAGACATCAAGACCAACAAGAGCTAAGCTGCAACGTAAGGAATGAAAGAATACAAGGAAAGCGTCGGCCTGGTGCTAAATGGGGCAGCTGGTCTAGTGACAGACGTAAGGCTGATGGTCTCAGTGCCTCTTTTGCCTCAGCCTTGACCAGCCAGGTGCCCCAGGCCTCTCTTCTTAGAGGCAAGGTTCAAGAAGGAGAAGGACTACCAGTAGCGGGAGAACATACGGGCTGAGAGAGCTGGCTCTCATCATGGTGAAGTTTTTCTCTACCATCTCTGAAAGATTGTGCAGATCTAGGGATGCCCAAACAACTGCAGAAAACCAAGTGTTGCACCCAACTTCAGAAAGAGCAGGAAAGATAATTAGGGAATTACAGACCAGTCACGCGCACTGCGGTCCCTGGGAAAAATAATGGAGCTAATCCTCTTTGGGCACACAATGACTGTGGTTTTAATAAGGGGGAGAAAAAGGAAGAGAAAAAGCAGAAAACCCACCAACCTTATTGTCTTCTATGATGAAATTATTACACCTGTGGATGAGGGGAGAGCAGGGACTGTTGCCTGCCTTGCCTTTAGCAAGGCTGTCAACATATTCCCACAGTATCTTTGTGTCCGAGGTTAGAACATTACAGTGGGTGGACTGATAAGTGGGTAACAGCTGTCTGGCTCATCATCTCAAAGTACAGTCACTAATGGTTTGAGCTCTACCTAGAAGAAGAGTTCCTCAAGGAACTGGGATGTGTCCCGTGAAATAGTGGAGAAGAGCCGGAATTTACCCCAACCGATCTGTGGGCTAAACCAAGCTGGGGTGGCATTCAATACATGCAAGGACAGGACTGCCATTCAGAGGGACTGAGGCACACTACAGGAATGGGCCAAGAGGAACCTCATGAAATTCATCAAGGACAAAATCCTGTACCTGATTAACTCCTTGCAGTGGTACAGGCTAGTGAGAAACTCGGCTCTGCTGACAGTCATCTGGGATTCCCAGTGGGAAGGAGACTGAACAGAGTGCCCTGGCAGCAACAAAAGGCTGACATTAATGTATCAGAGATCTGAAGTAATGTATTGCTTTAAAAGTCACCAAGGTTGAGTAGATCCGATCTTCCTTTTAAGAACAATCTTAAAGCAGACTTACATTTCCAGAGTAAATATGTCAGTTAAGAGTCAGACTTACTTTTATGCTTTGGATAAATAACATCGAATCCAGGCAACGGCATCACTACATCGTGGATAGTGTAGTTATCAACATCTCCTTCTTCAATGTGAACAGCTGTGGCTACAGTCAGGACAGAGCAATGAAGTTACTGGTATGGATGTCTGTGACAGTTAACTTCAGCTAGATTTAAAACAAAGCCTTTGATTGAAATAAGCCTACTCTGAGAGGGATAACTACCATGTTTTATCTCCACTTAATAGACAATATTTCCAAGAAAAGAAGTAACAGCCTCCAAGGCTGTCACAGTTACTGGCAGAATCATAGCCTGGCTTCCAGTGACTTAAAGCTACATGAAGTAAGGACTGCTAGAGGAACAGCCCCCTTACACGCATCAGGCATACATAAAGGAGAAATACTGTAGGAAATGCCAGAGCAAATCCAAGCGAAGAAAGTTTTAACTGAGTGGAGCTTCTGCTTTACAAGATACTAATGCAATCAAAAACTTCTGTGGTTAAAACTTCATAACATCCTTCCACAGTTCTTCACAGCTCAACTAGGTTTGAGGTCATTTTTGAGAACAATCAGTCCTCCATAGTCTCTCTTCTCTATCCAGTTATTTGAAAAAACAGACAAACAAACAGCTCATGGAAGTGTAATACCTAACTTCCAATTCCTTGCACAATTTGTCTAAAACAGACCAATGGATTCAGATATTACTGGGCCAAAATGGGTGAGAGAAAAGAAACTATGTAAGCAGTATCAGACAAACAGCTACGTGCCTTGTTTTCCTAGGAATCTGAACTACACAGCATCACTGGCTTTGTCTGATTTTACCTCCTTTAAGTACGAGATCTCCTGGTACCGCTCTAAGTCCGTATTCTTCTATTCTCTTGCTCACCATATTATTCCACACATAACTCTGGTAGCTATGAATATACATTAAACGATTATTTCTTGGTATCTAGAGATAAAGAAAAAAAATTAAACACTAGAAAGACATATTTTTTGGTTTTTTCTCACAATCATAACCAAAAGGGCATATATTTGAAATGTTACCTTATCTGGCAACAAGATTTACACAATTTCTTGGTATACAGATTTGATTTTTGTTCATTGTTTGGGAAAAGGATATGTGGAGAAATAATGCTTTTATACATTTGAAATCTGCACAAAAAAGAACTGTGCTCAAAATCACAAACCCCCCTCCCCCCCCCCGCATTTCTTTAATTCTACAGCTCAAACACATGGGTCTATTATAAAATACTGAATTCATATTCAACCTCCTAAAATCTTAAGTAAACTTTGCAGCTGTGAAAGCACAGTGTTATTCTAATTATCTTCTTCATAAACAAGAAATTATCCCCCAGCTCCTACAATGGGCCCAGTAGTTTGCCGGTGATGAGGTATTTTCTCCAAAGACTTGATCTTGATTACAGCACTTGAAAATGACAAGTGAATCCATCACCTCTATACCAGGCTAATTCATTAGCCCAGCATCAGTTTGATTTATACTGTTAAAGCAACAGGAAGACCCTGAAACTGAACATTTGCACAATTTTCAGATCCGTATTATACATAGCTACTAAGTATAACTCTATTGCTTCCCACATACCAGGGAGATTGTTGTATAAATTGGAAAGCTCATTATGCACACATTAATTAGAGATGTCATCAGTTACTATGCAGCAGTGCTTTCAGCAAAAAGGCAGGATAAAGGTGACGGTTTTTAAACTTCTACTCATCAAGCATCTATGAGTCTATTTTAAATTTATCCTGATACCATCAAAAGAATGTTTATTCAAGTAAATACCGCCCAGCACTTTTACACTCACTATGCCAAATGCAGAGATTATGTTCTTCATTCCAAACTTTAAGAGTCCACGTAGAAGCTGTCCTTCCACGCACCTTTTTACAGGTAGTTTCTTGAGGGCTGCTGCTGGATCTTTAGTCTTTGCCCATTCTTCTCTGCATTTGACTAAGTATCCCTTTTCAGCTAGAACAAGGATGTAAAATAAAAATATATTAACTACACACCAAAAAAAGCATCCATCTCACTTTTTGTTAAAACAGTTGAAAAATTAAAAGTTTCAGTCATGGTAATTAGAGATGAACAGAATCACAGAACACTTGAGGCTGGAAGGCTTCACATGGAGCTTCAGCAGACACTGTAAGTATTCAGGTCCCTTTCCAGCCCCACTGCAAGAAACTGCACGGCAAGGAAAGTGAGGCAAAAAGGGAGAGTCTGAAGATTGCTTCTCCATTGCTAAACTGGCTCAAGGTTTTCCTAAACATACAGTTCTTGGAGAAGAGGCATTGTTTTTCAGTTCTCACCTCCTGGTCGTGGTTTTAATATCAAATCCATTACTTCATTCCAGTTGTTCTGTAGAATAGCTCTAGGATTCAAACAGGAAAGTGTATTAAGAACTGACTAAATACATTTTAAAGGGAATACATTCTAAATATTTTTTGATAAGTTGGCTAAAATGTAAGTATTAGTGTTTAGACTTATGCAATATTAAAAGTAGTGCTATTATGCAAGATAACTGCTGAAGCAAGTTCAGAAACAAGATCTTTCTTGAATCTAAAATTAAAACTGGTACATGCAATATGCTAGAAGAATGTTCCCAAAAATACATTAAGTTACATGGTGATAAGAATAATTTTTTTTTTTAAAAAGGGGTGCGGGGGGAGGATGAAAGCAACACATACCTGCCAATTTGATAAGTAGGAACAGCTGTGGTTCCAAATCTTTGCATTCCATAGTAATTGATGAATCCAATTTCCCTGAGTGAATGCATTGCTTGCTCTATCTGGTCATCAGTTCCTGTTATGTTTCTAGCATTAAAAAAAAAAAGTTTTAGACAGATTAAGGGTTTATGCTATTTTGTGATGCCCATTATATTAAAGCTCAACATCAATATTATACAGCATGCATCAAATTCAACAGTCTCTTGCCAAGAGGACTTCTTTTTCGTAACACAAGTTGCACTAATATTGCTTACCTATTTAAAGAAAAAAAAAAAATTCTAACAGAACCATCAGAATACATACTGACATACTACCTGAGAACAACAGTGAAATGGTTCCCTTGCAGTTCTCCCAATTTCAGTGGATGGTTCTTGTAACTGAAATTTCCTAATTTGAAGTTCATCAAACATTTATTCAAATGAGCAAGTCTTTGTGCAGTGATTCTAAAAAGAAACAGACAACAGTGACCAACCTACGCTTAGAAAAGCAGATAAATATAGAAATGCTGGCATTACAAAACAAAAACCAGTGAGTCCAGTTTCCCCAGTTTTCTACTGTTGCCTTTTTGAAGTATTTTAATGAAGCAGCTAAAAGAAAATGACACAATTCCTAACAGCACTCATACAAAAGAAAATGTATACTGTGACAGACTGTTAGCACTGTCTTTTCACATCTATGTTAAAACATGCACTCCAAATAAAGTATGTTGCTATATTGATGTATACTGTACCCCACAAGCTGAACTCTGCATTATTTGAGGAACTACTTCATGAATACACCTCAGTTAGCAGAGTCATAAACACAGAGTTAAGTAAAATTAGCTACTATGTATGCTTAGTGCAGATGAAGGAACATGGAATCCAATCTGTCACTGATACCTGCCATTTTTGTTGCTAGTATTTTTGGAAGCATATCCTGTTCTTTCCATCACCAAGCTGCTCTTGGACACTTCTGCTAAAAATTTTACCAGGATAGTGAAGTTTATGAACCACATGGCCAGCATTCTCAGCTCAGAGCAGGCTGGCAACTGGCAATGCCCCCTCTCTTCTGCAGGAGAGTCAGGTGCTGTGGCACCACTGAGCAGACACTACAAAATCAACACTTAAAGCACTCTGGAGCTCTTGGACACAGCATTGAATGTGATGATGTTAAAAAATAAATGGAAGAGCACCTGAGATGGTTACACCACACATTTGGTTAATTGTCACCACTTTGCAAAGCTGCTTTGCAGCAACAAGAATCTGGGGCTTCTCACAATTCACAAATCAGTACTTCCTTTTATATGTGCTAACACATGCACATACTGGGAGGAAATATATGAACAATTCAGTAGTGGATGCCCTCCTTTTAACAAGGATTTGATCGAACTTCTGGCTTTCAAACTGTGAATTTCTCAGTCAAGGAGTGTGGTTTTCAAAAAGTTGTAAAAAGAAGTGCAGGATATTCCAGCTACCTAAAATGCTGTTGTGACTGAGAGACGCCTGTCATTCTCCGTTACGGATCTAACATTAAAGCGCCCAGAAACCATATAATTGTCTTAGAATATGACAAAGTAAATTTTATGTTCTCTTAGAAGGTGACTTAAGAGTGTAGGTTAAGGCAGAAAAAATTCCTCATCAGTTTTTTGCCCCTTCTGGCTGCTCACAGATGAGCAAGGGCAATGTTAGCTTTCTCTGGTGCTGTTCAGAGAGTTCAGTGAGAAAGAAAATAGGATTCTAGCTGTAGAAAGGGGGAAACAAAAGCCAGGAAGGAAGTGGGACATAATTTTCACCATGTCATTCTGTTTTTCTGCTGTTGCATGAGATCCAAGCAGCCTAAGAGCACGTAGGCAATCTGTCCCACTGCCACAGCCAAGTACATGTAACCAGCCTATGGCTCGGAGCACCACTGACTGAAAAGATCAGCAATCACCACAGAATGTAAAAGGATTGTGGCATCTTCATTAACACCTGTGCATTGCAAGGTCAGGACCTGAATGTGCCATTTGTGTCACTGAGTCTTTTAGTTATTTAGTGAGATATCCAAGCTACCATGGCAGAAGTGCAAACACAGATTGCACTTTTACTCACCTGAGAACAGCGATCTCTTGAACAGTTATAGCCCTTTTATCTTTAGTTCCCATGTAGGAAAATATGTTTGGCTTCACCCTTAAAAGCAACAGTAACACATATTATGTATATTAAAATAGCAACAGATCAAACATAATTTTCAGCATAATTACCTAGAATTATTAATCTTATAAATTAAAAATAGAAAAATATACCTCCATTCCTCAGAACTGGGTTACAATTTGACATGTGTGACATTCTCTAATCTCATCCAAGAGTACATAAAACACAAGGAAACTTCTGTTTCAATTATATGTAGACAATTCACTTTTAACACAACAGTGCTTTCAAAAATATGAGCTTTGAAGTACTTCTTTATGTACATTCACTCAATGTAAAAATGCACAGCCACCACCAACTTCACTAAAAAAAATTCATGTCCACTTCTTCCTTAACTTCAAACATGTCTGTTTGAATACCACGCCTGCACGTTATGAGAGAGTATGAGAAGTTAATTTAAAATTTCATCCACTCCTTTCCTTGAGAGGAAAATTTCCTTTCCACTTTGTACTTTACAGCCTGTGTTAGACAGGGGAGTATTTCCAGTTATTCCAGTTAAGGGCACCAGGGGGTAGCAGGATTGCCATTACACACAGTTTTCCACCTAACTATGCTCTTGCCAATTTGTTCTCTTACCAATACTAAGTAGTTCACTGGTTACAGTCTCGATTACAAATATTTTTTTTGGACAAGAAAGGGCAAAGGGAAAAAGGAGGGGAGAAGTGGGGAAGTTTCCCTACGAGTAGATCACTGAAATGACCCAATTTTAAAACTGCTCTTCTCTGCAATTCACTGTGTTCGTGTCACGCCTTGGCAAATCCCATTGTTTCTGCACTTGATGGGGTGAAAGGAACTAAGCCTGTGTTGCCATGGAGAAATTAATACACGGAACAACAGTTTATCAACTGTAACTGCTTAGGAACTGATCAGCATATTATCACAACAATATCTGACAGGTTCATAACATACTTGCATATATTCACACACTGGGGAAAAAATGGCTTTTAATTCAGGTTACACACATTGAGGCTTTGAGCTGCCAAGCCTTTCTCAGATCAGCCAATGTCAATTGTGGATTTTTTCCATTGAAGCAGTAGTCTCCTAAATTTCTTAGGCTCATTTTGTTCCATTCTCACCTCCTCACAAAGCTTCGAAGTTTTAAATTTGATGTTCTAAAATAACTTCTCATTTTAAACTGTTTACAAATTAGAGAATAGCAATCACTTGTGTTGCTCTTACGTAATTCTGAAGCATGACGTTTACAGCAACAAGAAACATGGAGGGGGAGGGCTGCATGCCAGCCAGGATGGCAGAAACAACAGCCTTACCTTAAAAATTTGGATAGGACATTAATGGCATCCATAGTGTCCTTGTTCTCCTTGTACAGTACAAAATGGCAGTAGCTTCCCCTAGATTTTGGCCAAGAGTGTTTTCTTGGATCTTTAAAAGCAAAAAGGTTAAAGTGTCACTTTTAAAAAAATTTAATATATTTGCCTTTGCAGCTACATTTATTTTAAATATGCAAGATTCAATTTCTGCTAATTTCCATCTGCTTTAAAGAAATGAAAAGGAAGGAGTTAATTACTGACAGCAAAAGCTGTAAAGCACATTGAAAAAGACCTCCCCTTCCACTGGACTGTAAACTTCTCTTTAATCAGTTCTGTCACCTAGAAAATCCTGAATGAAATAGTGACAGTTCCTTTGTCATGAGATTAACTGAAAATATACCCTAGTCATTTAATTGCTGTATCACCTGATTAAATTTCTCAAAAACATTATCATTATACTGACTTTCAGCAATAGAAGCTACACCACATTTCTTCTAGCTCCTTCTATAATTAGTAATTGAGGACCACTGGAGCCCTGTTTGTGGGAAGACTACCATTATTATTTATAGTACAGACATAGTCTTTATTTCTGTAGGATCTTTTCTGTGTGTCATGCAAGAGAATGAATCGTATTGCTACAAAACCCTAAAAAAATCATACTCAAAAAAATGGCTTTAAGATGATTCTTTTTTTAAAATCCAACGGGAGTGAGAAATCTGGTACAAGAGAGACATTAACATACAATCCATGGCAGGTATTGTGCCATGCTTAGAGAAGGCCAGAGGCTGAAACAACTTCAGATCCCACAGACTAACTACTGATTTACAGTTCTATGCTACTATTTGACATTTTCTGGAAAAGGAAGAAGACTGTCAATGATTTGTCAAGCTTTTTTTGCACATAAAAACCACCAGAGGTAACACTTTACTTTTCCAATAATCCACTGTCAATGGTTTTATTGGGAAGGGGGACTGATTCTGTACAGGTTTAGCAACCAATTGTGAAGCTCCTTCAATTCTGAGGTTTATCAATTCCTTGGTTTTTAAGAACAAAACTAAGAATTTATTTTGTTTTAAATAAGAAGTCCCTTATCTCTTGCTAGCCACTAAGCAGACATTCCTGCTTTTGTAAAAAAAGGGCATAAGCGTCTTTCAGAACAGCAAAAGCTAACTGAAAAAGCCAGCCTTATTTCAATATACAAACACCAATGCAGGAAGGAAGCTCTCGGGAAATACTGCTCCTTTTTTTCACATTAGTTTTATAAAGTCCAGATATCCCACACTATCCAGATAGTAAGCATGTTTAATTCTTGCTTGTTTTTGAGAAGCTGCCATTCCTGCACGCACTTTCACAAAGATAACTTTGGATGCTACAGTATGAAACACTACATGTAGAGGTTTTAGTCACTTAGAATTATTGCACCACTTGCCTTGCACCACCAGTTTCTAAACACAGCGCCCCTCCCACAGAGTTTCAGAGGACCTGAACTGGAGACCTCATGCTCCTGCCATCTCCCCTTCTGAGCCACCACTGCTGTTAAACTCGGCCAATGAAACACTGCATTCAGCTGGAAGAGGAAGATCTCAGCAATTAGAAGGGAAGAGAGTAAGACAGCTCAATTCACAAGGAGAACCTTCTCCAGCTAGAGCCATTCTTTGTATTTAACTAATACACCTTGCACACGGTCATTTCAACACACTTGAAGAAGTGAGCCCTAATGTGACCTACACTAAAAGCATTCTGTAGGTGCTACACAGACCGATAGGCTCCTCATGCCTTGGCCATCACAGCCACGAGCCTATCCAACAGAGGCTGCAGCCACAGTCCTCATACTCAACCATGCCTCACCCAATACTTCAAAGTATTCAAATGGGTAGATGGACCAGTGGGACAATTTGCAGTCCTTATTGCTGTGTTTCAGAGTCATGTTACATTTTTGACAATAAAATTCTATTTCCAAGCCCTTTTTCCAAACCTCGAGGGGTGGAAGCTCTGTTTTAATAGCAGGATGTGTGATATATGCTTTTAAAGTTGTATAAAGACAGATAGTAGTGTCTGAAATACCGGCTGAAGGACAAAGGCTTGGCTAACAGAAATCCGTGGAAAATCTACCACAGCTGTCAACATGTACTGTCAAAATTGATAACTCACATCACTTATTACTAGCAGACTTTCTCTGCACCAAATGAATACTGCCTACACTGCACTGCACAAAAGAGGTAGGAACAAGCCTAATTCTTGGCTGTTTCAGGGCATTTTAAGCAATATTGATGTGTTGGGATTTTTAAGAAATTGTTACTAGTTTGACCAGTCCTGTTGCTATTTAGGAGGTCATAACGGTTGGCATTTCATTTTTGTTAGTATGAAATGTCAACATCTCTTACCTGTTGCAGTTCTGACCTCTGTCCCAATGCAGAGCATAAAGAGTACAAAAGAGTAGCATTTAATTTTTAGACTGTCAAAGGGTTTTTAGAGGTGAACATGCAGGTTTATGGTTATGGGATTGTTTATGCTTCAGGGAACATCCAACAGCTAGGTGGTGGATGACAATTTAGACGGTTATGGAATGGAGTCGTGCAGAGGCAAACAGTGAACATAAGGAAAGCTTCGATCGGAGATGCAACAAACTTAATTTGTGGACAATGATGAAACAACAGTTTACTGACAATTTAGTAAGACAGTATTTTAAGCATTTGGGGGGTAAACTGACTATAGACACAAAGCAGCTTCTGATTTTAAATGTTAAGAAATATGTTTGGTAACATTTTACGTTATCAACAAAAGTAATCAGGTATCTCAGCTAATAATCCAATATTCTACACTTCTGAAATGCTTCTTGCCTGGGGAACCCATTCAGGACTAAGACGTGTTTGTGGCTATATAAACGAGAAAGATAAATATGACTAAAAAGAACTTCAATCTTACATCCACAAGCATTTGCACACACTCACAGAAACTGACACATCTCCACCAACATGCACAGGTGCCTGCAGCATCACAGCTGGGGAATCCAAGTTTAAATAGATGATGCTTCTCTGCATCACAAGAAGGTGCTCCACGCAATGCTTTAGTCCTAGAGACACACCACTAAATTCTTTTCGGCATATTTCAAATACTTAAATTCTTTTATGTAGTATCCGCTAAATCAGCTTAACAACATCCACTTGACTGTAACAATGGTTAAAGAATAGAAGCAGCAGAAGGAAAAGGTGGAGGAAACACCATTACAAACCGACAGAGAACAAAACTGGCTGAGGAGAATTTTGTGCTGGTAAATATACATACTCCATGCATAAAGCATGCAAACACACGCATTTTCTAAACGTGATTAAATAAGACACATAAACACATTATAATTGGACGGATAAAAATACAACATTCCCATATTTGCTTACAACAAGCCTTAAACAAACAACTAAATTTAACAGGAAATCATTTTATTTCCCATTTTAAATTATTTCCTTATCCTTCCTCCATCTCCTTTGTCTTTAAAATTAAAGGGTTAGGTTTACATACCATCACTTGTAGTAGGTTGAAATGACAGAGGAATGCAACCAATTTAAACCAAACCTTAGTATCTTTTGTTAAATGTGCACCTTTCTGCATGTAGATAATCCTCTAAACTTACAGTAGCAACAAATTTTTAGTAACATTAAAAGATGTAAAACACGTAAATTTATTCCCAGTATCCAAAACAGTATTTTGCAAGATTAAAGTGGATAACGCTTCATTTTGAAAATCCTTCGTTACTTTGACTATTCCAAAAGAGTAACTGTGATCTATAATGAATAAAGATCATTTTCTCCAAATATAATTAGCCTTGGAAGCAGAAGTAACGATCATGGTAAATAAACTATGTTTATATGAAACTGTAACTCTGAGAAAACAAATAGAAGCTTGTCTCTATTCAAGTCATTGAGAATTTTGTCATGAATATTCAAGACAATCAAGATTACACCGACTATCAACGTAATGTACACGCTCCAACTACAACCTCTTACTTCCACAATGCACACTTACACGCACAGTTAAGATCAAGAAAGTTAAATGCAAAAAATACTGAAAATAAAGCCTCTGTTTTGCCTATTCCCACTGAAGTAGAAGATAACGTTCTCTCTTCTAATATGGTTGTACTGGATGAATTATTTGGAAAGAAAAACAAGTAGAAATTTAAATTTAAAACATTTCTTGTGGTCCTAATCATTTTTGATGCACAGCATCAGCTGGAAGGAGGAAAAAGTGAAGCCAGACTACCTTAGGAAGCACACTCACTTGAAGTACTTACTTAACAATTCTTACTTTGGGGATAATTTTAGCATTTACTTAACCCATCTGCTGTGATACTGAAACTCACTTGCCAATGCTTTTTTCCCAGCAGCATGATAAGCAATAATGTATTTCTTTCCATCTCGATCTTCTGTTTTAGTCTCCAGTCCCGGAAACAAGGACTTCACAGCCTGATGGATGACAGTTCTTTTTTCTTTGGTGTCTTCAATTACCTGTGTTAATACACATACATGCAGAAACCAAACAAATTAATACAAAAGGGGAGGGTGCCTTAAAGGAAAAAAAAATTAGCTAGATAAGATTATTTAGTGTGTGAATGCTTATTTGATACTACCAGATTTGATCCTACTCATCTCCGTGTTCCAAATTTAGCTCAACAGTTATTCTTTGAATACGTGGAATATGTGAATGTTTAAAAATATCAAGGTTTTAATTTCACTTTGTACTTTCTTACCTTCCTTGTTACAGAAGACCATATTTATCTTCTTTTCTATTAAATCACTAAACACTGACTTTGAAAGTAGTGTTTTATCAGGAGAGATGTTTCATGTAAACCTTCTTATTCTTTAAAACAATACTAGACAGGAAACCAAAATACTGCAAGATAATTTTAACACCACAGGAATTAAAACCTATATTTAAGTTCCTGTGTACAGTCTCACCAGAATCAAAATGATAACTGACACATGCATGAATTCGAGTACATCTGTAAGACTTGAGAGAATTAAACCCTAAACTGGACACAGTCATGTACCTTCCACTCACACCCTCCTTCCCTCATCCTCCTCCTGCCCCCGCCCCCAACTTCGTATCTTTTATTAATTTTACCTCTATGGCAACACTAGTTTCCTTATTCTTAAAAAGCTGGAGCTCCTCTAAACGCTGCTTGTCTTCGTCTGACAAAACTGTAAATGTTTCTTCTGATGGGTCCTAATATATATTTGAGGAGAAAAAACAAACATCCAATAACCCTCATGGAGCAACTTACAGTCTTTTAATGTTCTTGCTTAAGGAGCATTAAGAAGCATAGCCATTACCAAATCTTTACCTCAAAATTTACCTCATCATCCACTGGAACAGAAAAGTCATCTAAATGGCTCACGCGACCATCTTTGCCTATTTCGTGGACGACAAAGTCTGAGTATCTGATAGAAAGAAACATGCATTACATTTGTAATAAAAATCCCACGTCACATAAAGCCCTTTCCTAAAAAGCTGTTTGTTAGCAGAATTCACTAAAGAATTCTGAATTCACATAAAACGAACTTAACCATGACAAAGCTGTACCTATTCCCACCCACCAGAAGGATACCACAAGAACACACATCTAAACACAGCAGACTTCTTTGCAGATCGCCAAACACCTGCTGTAGTTATTCTGAGTCATTTTCTTACTGGCTTGAAGAGATCAGTAATGTTTATCCTCAATCCCAGTCATTATTGGCAATTAAGACTCTACTGAATTGCCACAATGTGCAATGCATTAACTACTGCATTAGCTCTGTCACTTCAAATAACCTGCAAAATACAGCGCATTTTAGCCACTCTACAGAAGGCAGGACAAATTCAGCTTTGTTCATATATTCAGTTATAGAGAACACCATTCAAATAAAGTTACTCTGCATACTCTATGACAGCAAGAAAGGATTTTACTGTGACATTTTCAATCCAGTCGCTCATGTCTAATAATAAAAACAGCCCAACTATAACAGGACGGTTGGTTGTTTTGCAACTCTTAAATGATTTTTAAGTAGCATTTGCTAGCAAAGTGGAAAAAAAAAACCCCAACTCCTATTCTATCAATGTTGAAAGATGAATAAAACTTCACCACGGGAAGCTTTCTATTGTACCTCCCCCAAGCCCCCTTTTGCCACCCCTCTGTGCAGACATACATCATATTTGTAGCATTTCCTCCTGAGGAGTGTTATGTGTCCTCTCTTGTATTATCTGTAGCTGTCTAGACATGCTAGCGGTGGTACCATAAAAATACCAAGAATGAATTCATAATAGGTGTTAAAAACTAGGATCCAAAACCACCCACAAACCCACGAGTTTTCTACCACACGGCTACCTTCGGCCAACCAAAACTGGCAGATTTTCCAGATAAAGGTTCAGCACAGACTGTGTTTCCCAGAGAAGGATTCCACTAGCTGCTTAATGCTGCACATAAAGATTAAATACAGACATAATATGTGCATATCATTTTATTATGTAAAATTATCTATATATGAAGCCAGTATTTAAAAACAGGGACTTCTCAGTGTGTAAACAAAGCAACCTTAACTGCTTTGCTAAGTCAGGGAAACAGTGATTCTCACTCTAGTTAGATTTCGTATTTGCATTTGGTTTTATTCAAAGATATTCTGCAATTTTAAAAACCTACAAGTTTCATTTAAAAAGCTACTAAACCCCAAACGTCTTATTAAATATATAATGTATAGATAATAAATTCCACGTCCTGAATTTTAAAACTCCCTTCTTCGTAAATGACATTACACCTGATCAGACAACAATTTAAAGCCTGACTGTATTTGTTTACAGACATTAGGACAAAAAAGTCAGAACAAAGCAAAGAACCAAAGAAGGATGGTTTTGATGCCATTTTTCAGTGCATCTTGTATCAGCACTGAGGAGAGGTACAAAAGGTGGGTGTACTGATTAAGGTTTTATGTGTGCTGCTGCCAGAGAGCAAAGGAAACAGCAAAGGTCAGTGTAATCATATGGCTCTACTCATCCACAGCTTCCTTCTTCAGAGCTCCATTTGACAGGAAAATAAATTAAAAAGCAAAACCAAAAAAACCCCAAACAACCCACAATCTAGAAAAGTCCCAAATTAAACCTTTCTTTCAGTCTCAGCAGTAAAAAAACGTAATGAACCTCTCTAGGGGCCACACATAATCCAATTGCAATCTGAGTCCAAAAGGGAAAATGGGGAACTACAGCTGTGTTACACAAGGAATTAACATACATAACAAGACAAAGAGTTACCTCTCTTTTAGGATTCCAGAAAACCCTTTATGAGAGCTAACAAATTTAGTTATGCCAACATCGCTTTCTGTCAGTCCATGCTTCATCATGTCTGCAAAGCTCTCTGGATCTCCATCTTCATCACTGTCCTCTAGTTCCTCTTCTTCCTGCTCCTCACTTTCCTCATTGGGGATTATTTCATTTTTTGTGTCCTCAGGTTGTTCTGTTACAGTCTCAATACTCTGCCCAGAGTCGTTCCCTGCCTGAGACTTCTCCAAGATCTTCTGTCTTTTAATTTCGTCTGCATTGGCCACGTCATCCTCAGAATGAGGACGTTTCAAGGATACACTATTCATTTCTACAGTTTCCATGTTTAAGGCACAGGGTAGGATAGAAAGCCCTGAGAAAGAAGAAGACAGGCTTATTTTCTGTCTGCTAACAGCAATATCAATACAGTCACTTCATTCCAAGGACTCTGCCCCCTGCAATTCTTCAGGAAAACCATAAACTTTCTGCATTTAAGTTAAACATCGAGTAAACATTTTGAACACCTAGAAACAATATGTACTTGGGGAGAGAGAAGGAAGATATTATGAGGGTTTAACACCCACCCAGGGCAGCATGCATGCTGGGCTACAGCAGAGCAGGATTCAGTACTACACCGGCCATTTACCACCATCATCACACTTGCCCATCCTTACCACAGCTGCCTCCAGGCCTGTGCATACACAGGCTGTGCTGTCAACAGCAGTTTAGTGCCTAAGAAACTTTTTGTTTCCAAGCCTTCTCTTAAATATGACTACTCTCAATTATTGCCTTCTTTATCAAGATTCTATCTTGCAAAGACCGAGAGAGAATGGCTGAGTTTCCCCAAACCTGAAATCTCATGTCTTCCTTGTCTACGTTCTTCCAACACACACAATGCCACACAGAACTCGAGGTGGCAGCAAGTCAGCCCAAGAAGATAAGAGAGATGAGATACCAAAACCGTTGAATCAGTGGGACAAACAAAACAACAAGGAAATGAAACGATCTCTCTGAGAACAACATGACTACTCACACTGGTGGAATAGGGCTCAGAGCTGCCACCTTTGTGTCAGCAGAACCACTGCCTTCAGATCTGAAAAAAGAGGAAAACTTAACTCTTGAGAAAGTTTTATGAAAAAAAAAAGACTATGAAAACATATATGAATATAATCATTAGAGAAAGAAGCTGCCCGTGACCCAGGCAGCAGCAGCTGCATAGGAGTAGACACAACTATTGAGACGGACACATTAATAAATACAATTGCAAAAGTATTACCATCCTAGTGACACAACACATTGTTGCTACTTAGCAAGCTACAAAAGAGAACTTTGTTTTTATTTCTAAGTGCATAAAAGGAAACTGGAGTTCCTATAATTAGGCATGGACAGGACCTTTCTTCCAGCATCACCCAACTGGCACATGAGTGTACTGGGGATAAAGTGCAGGTTTTGGTAGCAGGGGCTGCATGGGAGGAGGCCATAAACTGCCCTGTGTGGGCCATGGCCAGTTCCAGCTGGCTCCACAAACCCACTGCCTGCCATCCTCCAACTCATCGGATGAGCGCATGGTGCCACCGTTCCAGTTTATTTGAGAAAGGGAGAAGCTGCCAGCGGCAGCAAATGCAAAAGAAAGCACAGGAGGAGACATGTGAGAGTGCTAAAAAAGGCACAGGGAAGCATGGGGAAGGGGACAACTGTTGGGGACACAGCTGGAGATGCACACTTCAAAGGAGACTCTCCACGCTGGAGCAGGGATACCCCTGAAGGGACTGTGGCGTATGAAGGTGCCCACGCTGGGACAGGGACACCCCTGAAGGGCCCATGGAGAGGATCACACAGGAGCAGAAGAAAGAAACGTCCATGTACCAACTCCAACCTCCTGCACTACCACTGCCTTGTCCAAGGGACAGAGCATAACCTGAGGGGCCCAAGGAGAAAAGGGGAGGAAAGGAGTTTTCCCCAAGTCTATGTTTAAGCAGTGGTCTTCTTTGTATATCATTAGCCAACTGGTAATCAAAAATTAAAATTAAATTCAAATTAATAAACCACATTTCCCATGTCAAGTCAGTTTTGTCCACAACAGCCAAGTTTCTAAATTAATAGGATTCAGCTGTTACTGAGAAATTAATCTAGGCATGGAGCAGTATTTTAGAGTGACGCACATCACCCTGTATTATTTCTCCAGTCACTGAATAGCATAATCTATCCAATTTTAAAGGGCACGTTTTTAAAGGAAGTCCCAGTGCTAATTTGATAATTAGCACATGCTGGGCTGGTAACTAATTGTTAGCTGTTAGCCACTGCTGACTTCATGGCCTGGACTTCCCATTGAAGAGATCACCAACTTAGGGTAAAGAGGCAGGAACAACTGTTTTAGAAACACCTGAAATATTTTGCTCAAATGAAGAACTGAATACGGATGCTACAAAAATAAATGAACAAAAGGGAAATAAGGAGAGACTTATAAAAGTGAGAGACTTATAAAAGTAACCCTATGGCCTGAAAAGTGACAAGACACACAGAGAAGAAAGCAGAACAATCAGCAAAACAATGTACCTTCAAGCTGAAAGCACCAGTTTTAGTCTGTCTTCAAATAAGAGTTCATAAAATCCTTCTTTCAAGAGGAACAAAAATTAAAAATCATGGCCAAGTGAAGCAATTCACCACTGTTTCCAGATTCTCCTCCCATGTACCAAAATTTACAGAGGCTGGGTTATAAAGCACTGAAGTGGAAAAGGCTTTTAGATGGCTTGTATCTTCACATGGCGAACAAAACAGCACTCAGCGCAGTGAAATCCTCTGAGACACCTGCCAAAAGTGGTAACAAGAGAAATCTCATGCTTCTTAAATAAAATTGTAATACCTAGTTATTGAATTATACAAACTGTTAGACGAATTTGATGTTGGGCACAAACACTCCGAAGCTGTCACACACAGACTGTTCTCACAGCAGAAGAGTGACTCACATACTACAAAGTACTATCCTGTGCCCAACGGCAGCCATCATCCGGGATAAATTCTGCAGGATAATTGCTTGAAAGAGCACGTTGAAGTGAGCGGGGCACACACTGCCTCACTTGTGCAGATTGCTAGTGAGAGGCGCCTATTACTTTTTTGACAGCTGCTCAACTGTCTCGGCCCTTTTCCTAACAGGTGTTTCCATAAAAGCCAGAATTTACATAAACATCAACTCCGCAGCAATTTCAGTGTTTTAACAGAGACTGAGTTTACTACTACAAATAACAGACTTGATTCTCCGCAACAAGGAACGCCGAGCGATTACTCCTGGCGCGGTACCTGTCGAGCAGGCACGGCGGGCGGTAGGGGCTGCGGGGCACTAAGTAACAGCCGGAGCACGGCAGCGCTGGGTACGAAGCCGGTTTCTCAGCACGTGGGATTAAAAGGCGACCGAGGAGAGGGCGATGATG
>VZTA01002998.1:243243-262953 GCA_013398855.1 Mohoua ochrocephala
CCTGCCCACGCTTCCGTTACCGTCGGCCTCCTGAGGCTTCCTGTGAAGCGGCTAGGGTAGGCAGGCAATGATTTACAGAACGACTGCAACTGTGCAGAAAAAAAGTTTAATTTCCAAAAGACGGCTGTAGCCAAAGCAGGGAGTCGTGTACACGAGATGGTGGCCTTCCTGAGCCTCCCCAGCATCTGAAACACGTTGCGCTAATTGAACAGTAGTCCCAAGACAAGGGAATGTTCGAGTACCATTTCAAAACCTGCACTGTACCTATGCAAATCACTTTAAAAATCAGGCCAAATCTGTGCTATCAGTCTTTTCTAACATAGTCAGAATGTCATCTTCTACCCTCTTTTCTATTTTAAGCACTAGTGCAAGGAAGGTATTTTCATTAACTTCAACACGTAGATTTGTCCTTATTTTTAAGACCCTGTGTGTCATGTCCTAATCCCAGCCTGTCTCAGACTTCTTCTTTGCCAGGCTATTAATATCAGTATTTAGTGTCTCATACTTCTCATTCTCTAGTTGTATTGTATTCACAGTCTTCTTATGCGATGAGAGTTACGACTGGTATATGTATATGGGTAACTTATTTTCTCATCTCTTGTACTTGCCTTCCCCCTTGGAGTAGAATAAGAAAGTAACACAATGGAGTACTTTGCTCTGGATTTAAAAAATCTCAGGTATGCATACATTGCTCAATGAGTAGCTTACAAAAGACCCCATCAAGGAAAAAAGGAAGGAGCAAAGATGCAGCTCTCCTTAATTCTGAGCAGAGATGGATCCACAGAGATTTCTTTTATAAAGCACTAGGGGATCAAATCTTTGTCTTTCTCACAGAGCTTTAGTTTACCCCCTGTCCACCCTTCACACTTGGAATTTAATTAACCTACTAGATACCAGTAGGGGTATCAGGAATGGGTTTAGTACACTTCTGAGGAGAGGTCAAGAGTGGACTGGAAACAGCAATGGATGTTAGTGATTGACAAGGCAGATCATGGCACTTCTGACGGCTGTAGCGTCACGGAGGAAGCCAGTGCTAGGACTATCACCCCACTCCAGGCTGTCCGAGTGGTAGGGGCAACACAGAAAGAACTATGTGTCATTTGAACATTGCTGACATTTGGCCAATGGCTATGGCTGTGGCATGTTGAAAAGTCATTTCTTCACCTCTCCCAGGCGAAAACATCTAGCTGAAAATATCTGGCTCGGGGAAACCTTCAGCAAGACTTCTACCGTGCATTGGTCCAGCTTTTTTTTGTCATGTAACTTCTTGCTTCTTCTATTTTGTGCAGGAGAGCTTCCCTAAAATACTTCTTTTTCCTCCTCCAAATTCCTACATTAAGTACCTCCTTGTCTACAAAATCCTTGTCAGTAATTAAGTAGCTTGTATGTTATAACTGTTCATGGTATGATAATTACCCTTCTCTTAGTTCTCCCTGTTGAGTATGTGTTCATCAGTCATCTATTACCATCAGCTCAGATAGAATTTGGAGTGGTATGAAGTACCTCATACACTGAAGAACCAGCATTTTGAAGGACCTGCAGGTGGTACCACAAGGTAAATAGCTTAATAAGATCATTTCTATGTTTTTCCGAGTCTTCTAATATATTCAGCAAAGTTTATTACTCCTTTCTCAATACCAGTAAGCATTCTCTGACATATTAAAGAACTGTCTGCCTATGTCTGAGAATCTACAGACAAAATCCTTGAGACCACCCTTCCTATGGTTCAGGGGCTGGAAGGAGGGAAATGCTAGTTCTGCTTCAGAGATAAAACTGATCCACTCTGGCAAGTAGAGACCATCAGCAGAGACCACTGAAGATGGCTTGTTCAGTCACCTTCTGTTATGACCTACCCTCAAAATGATTTCCAAGTGTGAGCTGGCAAAGGGCTCGCAGTCATCACCACTTTCTCTTTCCATTAGTCAAGGGCTCCTTTGACATACAGAACTATAGTGTAAAATATAAAAAGAAAATAATAATATGGCTGCAACTTGAGCTTGATTTTTCTTCTCCTCTGGTTGGTTTAACAATTAAAAGCCCCTCTATTATAAATGATCTAATATATCCATTGGGTGGTATCATTCAAATATTATTTTAATCTCTATTACAATGTGAGTATCAGCAGGTCCCCACAGAAACTTTGTTTAATGTAACTTAAAGGAGGTTTTGTGGGAAAAAAATACGACCGACCATAGTTATGGTCTGTAATAAGTTTGTAATGTCTTCCTATTCTCAGGCTCCCCAGGAGGGGAAATCAGGATAGCACATCTCGGCAGATGGGAGCATAAATCTGGCTAGGAAGAGAACGCAAGTGAGAAGCATGTTGAGTCAGTCTCCTCCAAAGATGCTCGTCGAAAATCTTAAGGTACAAAGTTGAGATGTTCCCAGTCCATAGAAAAAGCAAATAAAATAGAGCAGCAATAACTGCTCTCACTCTTCTTCAGTTTTATGCCTCCCAGGGGCATGGACAATCAGGCAGCTAAGTTGTAATTTTACACCCCTTTGCACCAGCTGCACCTAACTAGTCTGATTTTTACCTGTCACTAATAGCACCACAGAGAACTAAAATGAAAGAACTATTAAAAGCCTAATGTATTTTTCATATGTAGGTTGTTTGCATTTTTCATGCTTATTTTGAGGCCTTGCATGAAGCAAAAAGTGGGGGTGATAACTCATTACCATGCAAAATTTACAAATAGAATATTATGAAAACGGGATTTTTTTGAAAATACAGAATTTAATTCACAAGGCAATTTCAGCAAGAAGGTTCTTTGAGGAATTTTGAAAACAGTCCAAAATGAATCATACAGATTTCCAAAAAAGGGTTTTCAGAGAACGCAAATTATCAAAGTTTATAGCACTTTAATAGGCCATCACCTTTAAGTTGTTCTTCCCCTTTTCTCTTCACCTGTTATTTTTTTTAAATGAAAAGCTGCTCATTTTTCAAATTCACCTCTAAATCCTTTGGTCAATTAGTTGGCAATAGAAGAAAAGTGGAAAAGCATCTTATCTACAGACAAGGAGAATTTTAGGCAGAGAGGGGTTTTTTTTGACCAAGTCTGTTCATCTCTAAAAAAATTCATGTGCTCTACAGTGTGATTTTAGATTAAGAATATATATGACTATATGAGTAGAAGATCAACCTTAAGCAATCGATTGGGAGGTAACTGTGAAATATATTTTCTTGTTTTACCTTAATTTCAAGGTAAGACATTTGTTAGACATTTGATTCAGGGATGTTGAAAAGCTTTGCAGCAGTGTACACAAAACAGATCAACTCTCTGAGTGACAGCGTTCAATTTTTGCAAAGATGGTAAAAAGCAAGTACAATATGAAATAGGGATCTGAGCTGGGAGAATAATTATATATTTCTGCCCCTATTCACAATTATCTCAGAGGGCCTTTCAGGGGTGAAAGACCTTTCTGTGTGTATTTGTGCAGAGGAGGAGGAGACCAGCTGGGACAGGACAGAGGCTGAAGTGTGAGCTGCCCGCAGGGCTGACGAGGGCCACGAAAGAGAGAGGGTGGGGAGTGATGCCAGGCAGGACCCTCTCCTGCAGCAAAGCTGCTGCCTCACACACGGCAGGAAAAGCGAAGGCTACAAAGGTGGAGGGAGAAAATGAGCTCTCCTGTCAGCTCATGCTTCTCCAGTGCTGGCCTGTGGGGTAGCAGAGTGTGCTCTTTACATGCCTGCCTGCCTTGCCTGTGCCTGCTGTCACACTGGGTTTTCCATGAATTATTTTAGCTACCTTTGATCACTGTTATTGCTGTGAAATTTTGTACCCTATTAAGCTCCTGGTAAAATGCCTGTTTTTCTCAGGCATTTTCTTCGCAACTGGATCTGGCCACTAAAAACCTGTTTAGAAGTCACACCTTCCTTATCAAAGATTCACAGATGTGAAACTGAAATGGATTATGGGCATACCTGGGGTATTTTTTACTCAAAGCTGTGAGTGACTTTAAAATCTCATTCCTCATCATCCCTACAGAAAATCCTGGTGCCTGAGTTTGGTAAATTTCTAGGCTATAGCCACAATGTAGTACTCCTTCTTTACGTGCCTGATTTTGCATGTAGTTCGTGGACAATAAAATCCAGAATACAAGTAATTCTTCACCATTCTATCACCCATCTCTTTCCTGCTGTCTGAAGATACTGGGATATATAAAGGAGACCTCTGGCATTCATCAGTCACATATGGAGTTGTTCAAACTGATTAGCACTGGCAAAAGTAATCCCTGGGTCCTCCTGGTTGCTCGACAAAAAGAGCACAGTTGACTTCAGGCTACTCTGTAGAAGCAGTACCAAAAACAGTCATGATTTCAAATAGGAAATAGATAATATTAAATGTGTCATTTCACAGCAGCTTGTTTATCTGAGCATTCACCGGGCCAGTGCATCCATACTAGGAGCGCATAAATAAGCTGTCCTGTGCAGGCAAGGATGAGGAGCAGAATCCTGAATCCTCTCAGGTACCTGCTAGGTGGTCAGCTGGGAACATGGAGTATGTTCTGAGAGCAACCACCTTCACTGTATTTTTCAGTGTGCAAAATTACTTTGTAGCTATGAAATAAGTGCAGTGTTAGGGATAACACTAAGCGTGGCTGTGGGGCACAGTGGAAGCTGGATAAGTGGGCTGGTACAGTGATTTGCCTGGTTGTTTCTTCTGTTAGACACTTGCCAATGCTGCCTGATGAACAGTAGGGAGGAAAGAAACCTGAAAAAGCCCTAAACCAAGGGAAAAAATAGAATATTAGATTCATATTTCTGCTGCCAGTTTGTCAGACAGTCCATGGAGTTACTACACAAGGTTTAAAAAGTAGAGAGAGAATTCTAAATATAATTTTTAGTATCCAGATAACCTCGAAATCTAATAAAGCTTTTCACCAAAATGGGATGTTATATGCAGACTGTTCTGTTACATTTACTTCTGCAGAAAGGCACCCAAAACCTGTGCTATTTGTGCTACTCTGTTTCTGTGGAAACTGGGTGGTGAAGTGGAATAGAAAAAACGGGAGAGTGAATGAGAGGTGAAGTGTTTCTGGCTGAAGTCCTGTTGGCCAGTCGCAGTTTGAGCTGGGGTAAGTCAGACAAGCAAGCCTTCAATGTTGAAGTCCAGAGTTTTCTTTCCTCCTCTTCTTAACTTGTGGTGAGGGAGGAGCCTGGTTCAACAGACACCATTCAGAAAGTGGTTGCTTAAGCAATTTATCTGGGTTTTCCCCTGAGTTTTACTCACATTAAAGAGGTAACATTTACAAATATTTTATGCAACAATAATTTTAGTCAATCAGGAATGTTAGAGAACAGCTACCTAAAGCGGTAGAGCAAGATTTGCTCTGAAAGGAGCCTTCCATTGATGGACATGTTGCACAGTCACTGCTGTTCTGAAAAGCACCATTGTATCCTTGAAAGGACAGTCTCCTCTTCCAGGACTGAAAAGATACCTTTTCATCTTTCTAGGGCTTCCAACACATGCATGTTTTTGATGAACTGCTATGAAAGACAGACAGCCTTGACTAATGAACCTGGCTCCTTATTTTCTGCTCCCTGATAACTGGTTCACTGCCAATCATACTGCTTTTCCCAAGAATAAAAACCTTTCTTTAAAATAATATCTAAATTCACATCTTAATATATTGTGATTTTTTTCTGTTGTTGACCAGGATTTGCCTGCTGCCTGTGGGTGTGGGTCCAGGTAAAAATTCTGCAATGATACAGTTGGGACTGATGGCTTTATTCCGTAGAAATAGAAGCAGGGGTGGATCTGTTTCTACCATATACACACAAAAAAATGACCAGACTGTCATCGCAGCCTGGTGCTCCAGGTTGGAAAGCCTGGGCATTTTCCTGTCTAGCCACAGTAAATGCTGCTACAGAAAATCAAATGGAAATGTGCAGCGCATAACATTATGTCCAAAGTAATTCTGGAACAGATTCTGCTGGAACAGATAAAGCAGTTTGGAAGAATGGAGATTCTGGAGGAAAAGTTAACTAAGAAACTGACATTATCTTTTCAAATTCAGGTATAAGTGTGTGCAGACCCAAAAAATTCAGAATAATTTCTTACAGATAGAAGGTAAAAGGAAGGGCCAAACTCACAGGGAGAGTACCTCTACATTTTCAGGTTTCTGCATGGAGCAATGAACACCTACTTCTTGCTCTGCTGCTGCTTCAGCTTCTTAGTAAGACCTTAAAATCTGTTCCAGTCTCCCTCTAATCTCTATGCATGGGAGTTAGCAGTCAAACATGAGGAGAGTTGACTGGAACAATTCAGGGAACCCTGCAGCCCTTTCCTTTTGTATGCTTGTAGTGTGTTGCACTGTGCATGAAAGCAGCAGAAAGAGAAAAGAGAAAAAAGCAGAAAAGCGGGGAGTTGTTACCAGGCACTGGTGCTGCCTGCATTCTTTTGTGTATTAATGTTTTCATAAACTACAGCTGAGTTGCAGGTCAACTTAACTTTTCAGTTTTATTTTATTTTTAAGTCATTCTGCATTTTAGAACAGTGTTTACTGTTTACAGTTGGCAGGTCTGATTGCACTTCTCTTTAGGTTATTCAGGCTTTGAGTTTGACAGCTTAAGAAATATCTGTTTGTTGAACTGCTTACTGCTGTTCACCGATTTGTAATGAATAGGAAGTTCAGGCCACACAAAGACATTATGGATACAGTCAGAACATGCCAGAAACACAATACATTGAAGCAACACTCCATTAACCCAAGACAGGTAGTGCAGAAAAGTGATCACATTTATATCAATATATGCTTTAGGAGACAAATTAGCCTTTTATTCACTGTAATCCATAAAATTCTCCAGGCACAGAACAGAAGGCATTAATCAGCAGCTATTTGGCTCTACACATCACCTTACAATAGGGTCTGGAACTGCCTTTTACGAACTGAGAAAGTGTGAAAAACTCTCTCCAGTGCAGTATGAAAGTCCCATTTGAAAATGACGATAGCTGAGCTAGGTAAACAGCCTCCACAGAAACACTGTGCTCAGTGCTGCACCGTGACACCACACGGCAGCCCTGTGTGGGCAGTTTCTGTGCAGAGGCTTTCCTATCGACAGCACACTCCTCCGTAGACAGAGCGTTCTTTCATAGGTCCATTAAGTTTTCATGCCACCGTTAGTCACTGCAGGTCTACAAATAATAGTTCCACTCATTTTCTTGGTGTTACTTTTCCCAATACAGAAATGCAGTTGAGGATGGAGTGGCAACTACAACAAACAATATACAAACACATTGTATTCCAGCGCTTTCTCTCTTGCTGACAGCCATACAATCTAATAAACCACCAAAGCTTCTTAACACATTTTGAAGCATCCCTCTACAGAGCTGTTCAATCACATACTTCCTTAGATACATTCAGAAGAGATCCCTTAAAAAACCTTCCTAAGTGTGTATTTTTACAAAACGCATTTACATAGTGTATGAACAGCATCTGCATCCTCTAGCAACACACAGTATTTGTCATTGATCTGATACTGAGGAAAAAATGCCCTACATCACACTGCAGACAGATTTTTAGAAGGGTTTTGCTCCAGGTATCTGGAGCAGCTCCAGGTAGCTCAGGGTAACCAGCTCACAGTGCTGTACCCAAGTTATAAGAATTTAGGTTCAGGATTTTTCATAGCTTTAAAAAAACCTGCAAAAATCACAAGGGCAAGTAGCTTGAATCCCCCCATGCTCAATAACAGCATATTGATAAAGGCATGCTCAGTTTTTCTCAGCAAGGCTTGCCAAATAAACACACACTCAACAAGCAGGCAGCTTGAGTCACTGCATGGCTGCAGCTGAAACAATGTGCCTTAAGCAAAGCTGCAGCTCAGACTAACAAATCCACGATTTGCTTTAAAGAACAAGATGGTAAATTCTGATTTTCTGCTTTAAGTCTAGATGGTTCACATAACTGACATAGAGACAGGTGTACTTTTGAAGCTAAGAATACCCACAAAAGTTCTTTATTTATTTTACTTCGGATATATTTGTACACAGTGGTAAAAATATGAACAGATTTAGACATTGGGAAGAATGCATTTCAGCTGTTCCATGAGAGAGGAAATGAGATGATCTTGAACTTGGTGCAAATGAGAAAGTATTATCTTAAAATCCTAACTTTGCAATTATTCTTGCATCTCTCAATCGCAACGAAGGCGTAAGATTCAATGTCCCTTTTAAAACCTCTCTCACATATATATCACAACATGTTCATTAGCTGAAAATTTATCTGCAGATAGGTTCCATTAGAAATAAGACAGTGCTGAACTATGAAACCACTACCGTGCTTCATGAGTAGTAAAACCAATGTAGGTTGTTTTTTGATAGATTTGTATTCTGCGTTCCTGACAACTTCCTACCATGATACCGTCAAAATATTCTTCCAGTCTTTCTCTTTGCTTCCTGGACTTCATTCCAATACCCTCAGCTCCCTTCTATAGCTCAGATGGCTTCCCCCCACCTTGTAATTCTAGTAATTTGTACATGATTCTAGTCATTTGTACATTATTTGTACACCCTCTGCTTGCCTTTTTCCGGCTTGTTGCCTGGACCACAGAGGGAGAATGGGTTGACTCATTCAAATCCTGCCAAACAGAGTAGAAGGCTTCTCAGTTCTCCTTCATTTGCTGTCAAGAGACACATTAGTAGTGGCCATCCCTAGTGTCCTCACAGTAACTTTGAGACTTAATAACTGGCAGACTAACCCTCTGCCAGCTTCATTTGAAATCAGGCAGTTAATTAAAAATATATCAGAGGAGGACCAACCCTTCATACAAACCTTGTTTACTTGGAAAATATGATAAGAAAATACTAATAGAAATCCTACTAGAAATTAAAACAGGAGTAAAAAACCAATTAAAGTAGTTGTATGGATGTTTCATGTAGATATTTTAATTAGCTTAGAGTATGGGATTGCTTGCACTTAGTAGAAACAAAAAATTTTCCACTTCAGAAAAAGAAATTAAGATGGAGGTTAAATGAGTTATGAGATGAATCTGTTATTTAGCATGAAAACTCTAAAAATTTAACAAAAAATTTCTGGCTTTTCAAATATTCTGGTTCTAATGCCTCTTGACATTTTAAAATTACGGTCTTGCGAGCTGTAGTACTTATTCAAACCAGGACAATTTGACATATATCTCTGTTTAGGTTCCACACTTTTGGCCCTACAAAAGGATGATTTTCCAATTTAATTAAATGCTACTTGATTAAAAAACTGTGTCTGTGGTTAACTGAGTGTCTGCTCTTCATTAAGAGATGTCTTTGTTGTATTGCTTAGGAAACAAACATAAATGCATCATGACAACAAACAGGATACTTTTCAGATAGATTTTTTGCAAAGTCTTTGGACATTGCAAACAGAAGTTAGGAGTTAGGGTACCATGACCTCATTAATTAAAGTAAACCTTCCTTAAAAGATGAGTGTAGTAAAAATAGAGATGTTTAAAGTCTAAGTGCTTAAATATATGGGGTGAATTGTTGCTATATACAAAGAGGAATGATTATCCAGAGGTCAAGCCTAGAAACCCCCCCAAATGAACTCTTAAGAAACAGGAAATTAATGGTACACTACTTTAAGGAAAACAGGGAAAAAATACAAAGCGTTTATGCTCTTTTACTGTCTGCTGGGGAAACATGATTAAGCAGTGATTAAATTTAGAAAAAACCCAGGTTTTTATACACACAGTATTCAACAAACACATTATTAATCTAAAACAGTCTAAACTTTCTCAAGTCCAGTCTAAACTGCAAAATGTTGTGCTGCACAGTATAACCAAACGCTGGTTCCTTCATTCCTCCAGATCAGCGACCGTACCACAGCTTAGTATGGCTGCTTTCTGGCCTCATGCCCAATTCTTATTCCACTCATGAAGCCAGGTGGTGGAGAAGGTCAAGCCTGGCTGGATTTCATTTCAGTGTAAGGCTGAGAAATAGCTGGGGATTCCGGGTCCTGAATTTCAGATCAACTCAGTGGTCTGCTGGCCAATGAGACTGTAATGTATTGCTACCCGGCAGAGTGTAATTTAAGGTCCAAGATCACAGACACAGTTCTCAGCTCTGTAGATCCCGAGCAACTACAGATTGTCCTAACAAATGTAAGCTAATTTTAACTAGTTGGCTTGCATTTATTCAGCAGTATAGCCTGCTAATTTTCTAGGTTACTAGTTCATTAATTCACTAATTTAGCACAGAGTAACCACAGGTCCCCAGTAACAACAGGCTGCTGTTATCGTACCCAGACTAGCTCATTTAGAGCTGACACAGACCTGCTTGTGCAAGTTCCACCTGGATCTTTGTCCGCAGTGGGCATTTAAAAAAATTCAGGAAGGCATGTTTGTTCCTGACAACAAAAAACTAAAATTACTGTGATGAAACTGTGAACCATTTCTTCTCAGAGAGAGGAAAAGTTAAGAGTTACACACGGCCACTGATGTCCAAAAATAGGACAGGAGAGGAAGCATAGCTTATACTTTTATACCTTGCAATCTCTCCCTGAAAAAGTCATATTCAGAAATGTTCTTGAGGTCCCCTGAGTCTAGTCTCATCTGCCTAGCTAAGCAGATAAATTAAAGTAACTTGATACCCATCCCATCTATTTAGTGGAGTGAACATCAGTTGCAGCATGAGCACTGCGATATTATTCTGTGGCCTTGCACACTTCAAGACAACTTCTATTTTTGTCTGTCTGCTTACTCGTTTTCCATGAGGGACCACACAGCAGTTTAAGTCCCTGTTTTCACATGACTTTCTCCATTTCTGTACAGCTATTTCATTTAAACAATGCAAAAAGAGACTTCTGGGACAGCTGTGTCCAGGTATGCTGTGAGCTAGCTGGAGACTTGCACAACCTTCTAGTGGTCCTCTAGGATGAGCACAGGAAAAAAAGATAATTCAGGGTGGCAAACTCTTACAGATAAACATTTTTTGTAAGTTTGATAATGAAAGAATCAAGCAGGGAGTCATTCAATGCCAGAAAAAGAAAATAAAGTACATCAACTTGTCCCTTCACATTGGACAGCTTTTGAGGCAGAACAGTTTGTATCAGATTTTAGACTGGGGCAAAAAGAGCTGTACTGTAAGAAATTCCTGCAGCAGAGGTAATGAGGTGGTAACTCAGACATGGAGCAGGTCTCAAAAACAACCAAATGGCCAGAGACCATGACATTACCAAAGGACAGACTCACAGAGAAACAGAACTGATAACAGAGCCACTGCATAAAATGGATAGAATTACAGCATCACCTCAATATAACCTGTGCAGGTATTATTAATTAGTATGGGGGATAGCAGATGGCATAATATGACTGTTCCTTTGGTTAAGGACAGGAGTTGTAATTTCTGTCTCCTTTTTCCCCTTGAGACCCTTATTCTATTGGGTATGTGCACATAGAATCCAACATAAATTCCAACTGGTGAAAATTTACCTATGCAATTAACGATTTTCTCTAGGCATGGTTTAACTGGTAACTACTAAACTTACTTAAAGCTGGGATCAGATGCTTGGCAAGAACCAAGCGCCTATATTTTTATCTACACCTGAATTCTGTGAGTGTCACACAAGTACTAGCATTAAAGCACCGTTCCAGGGAGTGTCCATGCTAAGTCCCATTTGGGCTAAATGAAGAAATAATTTTGTGTTTGCTGTGTCTGGTCTCTTGTCTCTTTTAGTTCGCAGGATGCCTCCCAGCCAAAAAGATAAGAATCAGATTTATTTTTAGCTAGCCTTAGCATTATAATTCAGGATCCTTTTAATGTTCAACTGTGTATTTTCCCTGTTCTTGCTTGATGAGTCATACAAATGACTGAAATACGAGGAAAATCACAGTGGTCAGTGAAACTGTTGTAGAGAACTCCCTGCATCTGTTCCACAGCTTACTGTCTCTCTCCATTCAGTGGTTTGCTAATCACCCTCTAGACTAAAATAGTCTTCTGCCAGACACTGGGAAAAGTTGTATCCTCTTCCAATCTAGGATCTCCAACTGATTAATATATTCTCATGGCACTGCTGTTTGAAACCCTAACTAGTAAACATCCCTTTTATCTGACAGCTTCAGTCCCTCAGCAAGGGCCTCCCTAACCAACACAATCTCTGTGTAAGAATGCATGAATATGAAATACTATAGGCTCTGTACACTGGCAGCATGGGATACAACTGTTTCTGAACAGAAAAAAGAGATGAAATGAAAGCACAGTAAGCACATAAAATATTAATTTAAGGCTCAGCATGATACAAAGTGTTAAAGGGTGACACTTTTTTTTCTTTCTTCTCTCTGTGGGCCAAATCAGATACCCATTTGGTAAAAGGGACCCTTATCCAGCAACAATTAAAAAACCCCAACAAAACAAAACCAACAAAGATTCAAGGATAAGTTGCTCCAAATAAACCTTGGACATGGGCCTAATGTGCATCTTGAGTTCTACTGAAAAAGAAGATGGGAAGAAGCAGTTGCCAATAGTTCAGAGAACAACTGGAAAGTTAAAAAAACATATTACAAAATCAAGAACAGTGTCTTGAATTGCTCTTTCTCCTTATGTCCAATAAGTTGTAGCACCCACGTTTTTACCAGGTTGTATGTGATACACAGGGGACATGTATTTCACATAATCAGGTTCTTCACTGGCTAGGCAATTCCAGATTTTAAAGAGTAATAGCCGATCATTAACTCCTGAAATGAAAGACCATTTGGACAAATGCAATTCTTTTATATGAGGACCAGGCTGACTCTAGAGAAAAGGATAATAGTATGCTGGCAATGCAGACTTCCATTACAGTTGAGATTGATTTCACTGCAAATAAGATTTTTGCATACTTTTTTTATTTGCAGGTAAATTCCCAGTACCATTTCATACAGCACTTTAGCTTGTAACAGAATTCCTAATCTTGAACTATGTATTATTTTGGGGAAAAGAAAGGACAAGGAGCCTTATTCAAAAATTTCATCAAGGCAGACAAAGATCATAGTCTCTTAGAATTGTTTAGGTTGGAAAAGACCTTTAAGATCATCCAGTCCAACCACTGTTGTTATAAACAGAACAGTCTTAGATAAATTGGTATGTACAAAAAACCATCAACATCATCGTATTTCTGCACGGATTTCAACTGCAGTTCAAAGGAAGAGACAGAAAAGGCACTCTGTTCTCCTGGGTTTTCAATGATAAGAGGCATGCTGTGAGTGTACTGAGTTCACAGTATCATTTCTTGCTTCTGTTCCCATACAAATGGTCCAGTGCATTCTTCCACTGAATGCAAATAGTGCCAAGCATTTTGGTAAACACGTTGATTTGGATGTATCCTACCATCAACTAATCAGATGCACATTCTATCACCATTTTGCAATTGGTTCTTGCCATTCTGCTTCTTCTGCAGTTTTTTGCAATTTTGTGCTTACTTTAAGAATAATGCATGAGTTAGGACAGAGGAGGAGGTTATAGGAAACAGACTTATATGCCTATTGCAACTGGTGTTTGAAGAAAATAAAACCCCTTAGTTTCAAAACAAGTGAAAGTCAAGTATCTGAACAAAGAAGAAATGATTGTCCTACACTGGATTTCTTCCTCACTAGGAACTGATACAGCCACAATCCTTTAGTTCTGTGGTTTATCTGTACCAGGGCAGTCCAGCTAGTAAAGCACTGAGGATTCTGGAAAATGGGTAAAAATCTTGATGGCTTAGAAGTGTTACTGTAAATAGACAGACTTATTGTGTGAATATATTTTAACAGTGTAGTGATTTTAAAGGCCTGACTTGAGTAAACAGTGCAATGAAGACATACTCTTCGGTGACAATATTTACATTCTTAATGTTTATTATAATAGTTTGCAGCTCTGAAGGCAAAAACATGTGAATTTTTCCTACCACAGTCATTTGTGTTACTACAATGAATGGCAAAGTGGGCGTAAAACATGATTAAATCAAACCCAAAAAATCAAGCCCACGGAATTAATTTCTAAGAAACAATGCACAAGGCCAAATTGCAGTAGATTAATTCTCTGTGCTTTGAATGAACATAGCTGACTGTTTGTAATATTTTCACTGTGATTTGATGTTACACATCTTGTAGTAGGAGCACGGGGAATTTCCCATGCCTAGAGGTGGATAATCAGTCTTTCTTCAGTTCTTTGAAAATAACGAGGTTCATTCATGAGTGTTCTTTGTGAAGGCTAGCCAACAAGGTTGGCTAACAAGTTAAGCTATTTCTGCTTTTATTTTAACAATTAGCTGTAAGACTTTCTGCTTTTGAAAAAATTCATGTTGCTGTTTTACATGGTTTAGTTATGTTATAGACCTATCCAGATGGAATGAAACTGAAAGGCCAGTTCATACCAGTTATGAACCAGCCTGGCAATGCCTATGACTCTTGAAGCTGGCTGACATCTCACTTTGTAAGATCCAGTTACTGTTAACTTTGTAAAACTTTAATCATATGGAATGAAATATCCCACGCCGAGTAATGAAATAATTCACACTTTTTAAAGAATTTGATAATATGAAAAGAATCCTCAGCCACTTCTCAGAAATGCCCCTCTAGCCCAGTAGTTCCTTGGATTCAGTATGCAGTCAAAACTAATTAAGCAAAAGAGGCAATGTTCTGTGCATTAATGGCAAACAACAGTACACTGATAACTGTAGCTGCTAAAGCACGTTACCTGTGTAACTGAGCCATCCTTTACCAAATGGTCGCTTCCTACAAAACAGGACAAGCTTACTCTGCTGTCAGGATGAAGCTCTGGAACTGTATTCAGACAAACTTGTTTGGCCAGTGCTTCTTTACTGGCCATTCCCCTCAGAGGAGTTTATTGCAGAATGCATTGTAATCTGGAAGCTTGTAAAGGAACGCTGGTCCTCGCTGAGCGGCAGTAGGGTAATGGCTGTTAATTTCCCAGAGGGTGTTGGCGAGGGCGTTGTAGCGATGTCACACTGCAGGATGTGTGAAGAAAGGACATTTGGGGTACTACTGACATAACATGGCATCATCCTACTAGTCAGCTGGTGTCTGATTTTTCTGAAGGCTGTGAAAACATCTTGTATCAAGTAGAAGTACAGGGGAGCTTAAAAGGAAGAAAGAAGCTTTATTCTTCTAGAGAAAATTAGTCCATTGCTTCCTCTTACATTAAGCTTAAGCTTATGGTTTGTCCCTTATTGTTTTCATTGTGATTATTGTTTGTGTAGTCCAAGTCAAGAGAAAGGGAAACAGGGTAAGCCCTACATCTGGTTTCTAATGGATTCTCATCTCACTGGTTGGCAATCCCTACCTTTGAGTAGGAGGCTGAGACTCATAGAAAGGGGCCTTATCATCAAAGATATGCCATTGAAATCCTTAGGAAAATCTGCTTAAATTTGGGCAAATTATGAGACTTTGTAAAACAGCATTTTGCGCATGTTGGAGACATGTGAGAGTTTAATACTTAAGTTTGAAAATACTCCGTGCTTACTTAGCAGACAAATCTCTCGCATGCACGACCAGGCTGCATAGCTGCCAATCAGAAAGAAATAGTAGGACTGAGTCCAAAACACCACTGCATCACTGCTGAAAAACCTTCCCTATAATTGCTTGCGTTGCGGTTGAACAGAAGACTGAAAGCAGTTGCTAATCTTTCAGTGATCCTTTCTTCCCTTGCTGACCTCTAATCACCATGAAGGAAGAAACCATCCAATTTGAACAGAATTTCAAAAAAGACAATATATTTGAAAAAGGAGATGATGCAGGTCAAGATGGGAAAGGCAAGTTGGGTAAAGAGCTGGGAACCAGGAGTCTAATGAAGAAATTTAAGACGAGGACCCAGGAAACTGGAGGTAGTTTAATTGAAGGGGTGTTTGGGAGCCTGCTAGAAGTAATGAGGGAAGCTAGAATGAGTCACTCTGAAAACCTGAGTGCTTCAACACTAGAAGAAATATTTTCGTAAAAATATTGCCAGAGTCTCTTTTAATTCTATTTCAGATCTGAGTTAAGTCATGCCAGTTCATGCCCTATTTTAGACAACATTCAATACATATCTGGGTTGATGCAGCTATTTCTGGGCATAGGTTAGTCTTTAATTTCATGCCAAATTGGTGTTAAACTGGTCTGCTTTGTCCTTTATGTCTTTCTTTTTTTATTAGTAATCCAAATTAACTTGATAAACAGGAGTTCTCTACCAATGTAAACTCTGTGTAGCTGGCATGCACTGTACCATTTAAAGATGAAGAAAATTAGTCAGGTGAGTCATGTAATTTGCCTTAGGAAGGGCACAATGAATCAGTGAATGAGCCAGGAATCTAAACTGAGGAATTTCTGACCCCCTGGTTTTTTTTTGGAAATCCCAACTCATGCTTCCTGCTATTTTTTCTCCTTACACTACCGAGATAAAAAGCCTACTTTTCTTGTTTAACTTGCGCAATGCTCCTATTAATGTTAAGTGGTTATACTTAGGCACTGGTGAGCCAATAGTCTTGACCTTACAAGAAACTCGGCCTGTTAGTTACTGTTGCTTAATCCTTCCTATCTGCGAGTTTGTTGTCTGTGTTGCTCAAAACCAAGCTGAGAATTGTCCTCTTCGCTTTGTTTACATACTAGAGGAGGAAAAAAACCCCACTTTGGTAGACAGAAAATTCTTCAAGTGAGGGAGAGAAAGACAGACTCATTGTTCGTATGCGTACTTGGGTGTGTCATACTTAAAGAAATTCAGAATGGGGGTGGGAACTGAAGGAACAAGAGACAACAATGAAAGGCGAGAGGATGAGAAGGCTGGACTTGCATATTAATGAGAGCTCGCCTGTAACTGGGAATTTCCTTTCACTCCATTTTTCTTTTTCCTTTTTCCACCACTTACCGTTTGGTTGGGCTTTTTTCTTCCTCTGCCTTATGTGTTATTTCATATTTGTTCCATTCTGTGCAAGAGCAGCGTGAAGTTGGCTCATATCCTGATTTCTGAGAAGTGCAGAAATAAGGATATGAGCCTGTGCTACTACACAGTGGGAAAAGCAGTGCTAAAAGGAACTGGTACAGAAATCAGGGCAAAATTTTCTAACATCCCTCTGCTGAAGGAAGAATTTTCAATTATTCTCAGAAAGATGATAGTATCATGTTTACAGGACTGCTGCTGGGTAACTTCTTATTCTGTACAAAAGGAAAAGTTAATGTTTTCATGTGTAAGGGGCCTATTTCAAAGCTAGGTCAAAAGGAAACAAACCAAACATCCATGGGTATCAAGTGACTGCTCCAAACTGTATCATAGACAGGCAAAAATACCATTCCATAATTTGATACTTAATTCTTCTTCTCTCCTGATGTTTGCACATAAGATCACCTAAAACTGCTGTTGTCCCTCCTTTCTGCATAGGTCATATCACCTGAATCTCCCAGCACCGTTCCCAAAGTGAATGAGCTCTGTGGTGATCCCTGCAACAAAACGGACACCTGTTCCCACACAGTGTTCAGAGAGAGACAGGCAGATACATTCCGGCTCAGTCCACCTTTATGTCGTACACTGATTTTGCAAATGCTGCCTTTTGCTATTTAGTCTGTCTTCTCCCTTGGCTCATCATTTCCTTTAGAAAAAGACATCTATTTAAAGAGAGATGGAAAATTTCCCTGAAAAGAGTGGATTCAAATAAACAGGCTAGAATTTTTCTTAACAAGCACATGAATAAAATTATTCTTGTAATTTTTTAAAAATTTCATTTACTATTTGTGTTCTCAGGGAGTTATTCTCTCGAATCTGAGATATAGGGTGGAGGGTTGTTGGGTTTTTTTTTTTTTCATTTTCTGAAATATGTTTAGCCTCTACTGACCTTAATTTACTCTCCAGTCGGTTAATTGCACATGGTAATCCTCTATACATACATAGAGAGTCTCAGTGATTTTTTTGCACTTCTGCATGATCATCCTCTGACTGACTCTTGGCAGGGTAGGGGAGGAAGAAAACAACAAAACCCTGAAAGAATACAGTCCCAAAATATGTTTCCACTAGAATTGAATGAAATTGTGTGTGTAATATACGCCCACCTGCTCCTAACAATTCCTTTCTCTGTGTGCTGGCAGATTGTTCCCTTGCCCTGATTATGTTGCTGACATTATGCTCGTGAGGGAAATTCCTTCCTGACTCCTGATCTGGTGGATTTATAATCCTGTTGATGTAAGCAAAGCTCCCTGTACTTATCTAAGACCCAATTGTCCAATCAGTTCTACATATAAAACTCCTGTTAAAGTAAATAGAATGGCACAGAAGTTGCTGAAAAGATGATCAGGACTCTGGTATGGTTTCTGCTCCAGAACCATGGCTACAAGATAACTTCAGTGCAGCACCACCCTGACAAAGGAAAAAAGCAAGTCTCACAAGTTTTCTCCATCATCAGCTGCTTGGCTCTGTCATTCTCTACGCAGGGACAAGTATTCATGCAGGCCCATAATTTAACCAGTGAAGTTAAAATTAGCCTGGAAACAATGAGTAAATACATAATCTGCTTTTTTAACATTCAGCTATTGTTAATTTTCATGCACCTAAACTTTCTCAGCAGGAAGCCTTTAAAATTTCAATAAAGCCTTCTGTTACCTAACCTATCCCACTGAACTAAAAGACTAACTACAGTAAGGGAGAAACGTGACCTGCCAGTGCTGTGTATTGCTGGTAGCAGTTTCTACTGAAAATGTTTTTTTCCTGTGTACTTTTACGATGGAGGATGGGACACAGAAAATGTTTTGATTTAGAAATGCAGCTGGGATGCCTTATGAGAGCTGCAGTTTAGAAACTTCATGGTCCTATTGTTTTCTGTTCACCAGGCTCTCTAGTCAGACAAAAAAGCATTTGTAGTGCCTCCTTTTTGGGTTGTCTAGCTTTATCTTTCTGTGGCTCTCCCCCTCCTAAGCTGAACTAACCAGACCTAGGGATTCAATTTTCTGTCTAGATGAAATCTCAATGATCCAATTACTTAAGACCAGCAATTACTGCTAGTTCCCTTCACTCTCATAATGCCTTGACTGCAGCTGCTTTCAGGATCTTCATCCTTATGGATTCTTTGTGTTGCCATTTCGGGAAGCGGTTCTGCCTCAAATTTTAATGACCGTCCCCTGTTATCTTTCAGTTACCGTGCCTTGGAATTCCAGTCCCATGTGAAGATAAGCCAGACAAGCCTCACACTTAGACTGGAGCTTTGGATATTACCCAGATCATAGTTGGTCCCAGGCATTAAGGTAGAGATGGCACAAAATTTCAGTCCTAACACTGTCAAGCATTGAGCCATGCTGTGCACAGTAAGTAAGAAGGGACAGCGTTCAGGGGGTCATTACTATGCCAAATCTGAGCAGTGTCTGGTACCATGGGCAACGAGATGCCGGTTGGCAGGAAAAAACCAATTGCCAAGAATTGTCCGTCACGATAATCAAACAACTTAGTGAGAATCAGAATTAAGGAAATCTAATTTCCCTGGATTTGGCCATGAGGTTAATTGGTTCTGGCATCTCACCCCACACAGGTTTCGGGACAAGCTAAAGCTCATCTCGCCCCAGCTGCTGCCGTGGAGAGAGCATAACGCCTCTCGCCTCTGCCCCTTGCCACAGCTTCCAGCGTGGCACAGCAACGGGGCGGATCGCTCCGCTGCTCCGACCACGACCCAAAACTTGGCAAAATTAATTCCGATTTGGCTCGACGGCCCGACAAACCCCCTCGGCGGCGGCCGCGGAGCCGCTCCCTCTTCAGGTGCGCCCGCCCGCCGCCACCTGCCGCGCCCCGCCCC
>VZTA01002998.1:263540-308018 GCA_013398855.1 Mohoua ochrocephala
CCGGCAGGGCACAGCACCCGCCCGGGCCCGGCCCTCCCACGGGGCATGCCGCCACGGCCGCTCGGGGACCGTCCCCGGCCCGGGTGCCGGGCTCAGCATCCTTCGGGCAGGGCCGCCCGGTGCCCCGTGGGAACCCACGCCCGGCACTCCGGCCGCCGGCCCTGAGAACCCCCGGTTTGTCGGGGATCTGCCCAGCCCACGTGTTCCTCTTGATTCTCCCTCCAGTTCTCTCATCTCTGTGGTCTCCTTTCCCAGTGCTTTCTGTTCCGAGGTTTCTTTCTGCAGCATCGTCCCATCTATAGGCAGTCCTTTTCTCATCCTCCTCGGTACCATCAGACTGTTTCCCCTTCCCAGATGTGTCTCATCGTCAGTGATGCTGATACCAGTCTCTCTTTGGTTTAAGTCTCCGTTAATCTTACACATAAGGACAGAAGTCGCTCTCTGTTTTCCCCTCCATGTCTTCTGCTAGCCCTTCATGTTCTTGTCACCGTCCAGCTGATCTTTTCTCATTCTCATGATACTTGTTTTCACTGAACCCCATAGGAACATTCTTCCATCTCTATAGTGTTCACACTTTACTCTTTCCTAGGACAATGTGGCTTTGGACTATTTCATTTTTTTCTCCTTGAAGGATTACGTGCTTGTGTCACTAACTTTCACTGTGTTTTGTTCAGTGGGACTTTATTGGTGACTCATTAAGTTGCCAATAGGCTCTTGTCTTTGTTTTTGTTGCTTGGGGATCCAGTCTACCTGCTTTGTTCTGACAGGGAAATATGTCCCGATGTCACTCATTCCCCTCTCCTCCTAGTTGGCCAGTCTTAGAAGTGGGAAGCAGTGTATGGTGGATGGATGGATATATGTATGTGATGGGGAGAGATGTTGCTATGTGCTATGGCAAATGATTCAAGGTGCAAGGTCTTTTTCTTTATGACTTCTCTTAGAAGAAATAATAATTTGTCTCTGATCATGAAGTGTTTGCTTTGGTTTTTTTTTTTTTTTCTAGTTACAATGAATGCGTGCTTTTTTCCCCTTTAAGATGGGTAAAAATAACATAGGATGAGGTGCTGGTGTAGCAGCGGTCAGACTTCAACAGCTAACTTTTGTTCACATCCTGTTCCACTAGTGCTATTTCCTCCAGCATTGTGTAAAAGCTGTATTATGCTTTCAGTTGTTTGAATGTGGAGTTACTGCAATGGGAACAAATGTTATGTGCAAGATATGCAGTAATTGATTCCCTTGTTTCCAGAAACCTTTTGGAAATTCAGTTTGTAGTGTTACATGGATTTGTTTTTGCCAGTTTGAAAATGGAAATAGGTTAAATTTCATTGTCGCTCTAGGTTCAGAGTTATTTTTGAAGCTTTCAGTTAAGTCTTAACCACAAGGTTGTTAATAAACTTCTATTCTTAGGTGATAGAACATTTAGTACACTTCTTAGAGGAGCTGCTTTGGGATGTTTTGCTGAATGAGTTTGTTAAAAGTTTGCTTTCACAGACACTTAATAAGTACAGAACTGTTAGTCTTTGTTTTTGCTGAAGAAACTGGCTACTGTTAAGTCGGGGTGCACAGTCAGGAGCTGGCCATTTGCCTCACTGAGTCGGCATTTCCAGATGCAATGCTCCAATCTGATCCGTTGCCTCATGAAACAAGTAGTTTTGCTGTAGTTGACAAGAGCCATCTTGTCAACTCTTCTGCTGCGTATGTTTTCTCTTCAAACCACTTTCATGCTCTGGAGACCTTCTACTCTGTTTTACGCTTCTCTATGAAAGCAAAACTCCTTTCAGGTTTTTAAGTCTCCTTGTAAATAGCTGAGGCCCCGAAAGTAAAGCCAGCATCAGACATTTTTTCAGTATCTCTTTTGTCCTGTTCCTAGCTTTGCTTTAAATTCGACTGCTACAGCATGTACTAGTGTTTTAGAGGTGTGTGGTATCTGTGATGGACGTCAAAGGCACAGTATCTGGAAATGAAAGTGTTGATTTGAGGAGTGGAGATTCTATGCTATAAGTTCCCTGCAGTGAACTTGTTCACTACATGAAAATTGTGACTTAGTTTTGAATCCAAAGCAGGTCTTTTTTTTTTTTTTTTNNNNTCCCCCCTTAACTGTGGTTCTTAGGAAAACTTTTCTCTGCCAGGTCATAGCTTTATGGAGTAACTTCCATTGTTGCTGGTAACAATGTGCTTCAAAGGGAACTGCAGGATTCCTCCTGTAAAATTGGCTAGGAGAGTTATATCGTATTGTAGCTTACTTGCAGGCTTTTGTTTGAAGAGTATTAAGATGATGACACAAGAAGAAAAAATTGCAGTACTCTGAATAGCTTTTTGTCTGTTATGACCTTATTTGCCAAAGAAGGCTGTGAGATTTGTCCTGAGTAGCTGCTCAGTGTTGACCCCCTAAGTCAGTGATGAGAACTGGTAGAGGTGAATCCGTATTTTTTTTGCAATAGGGTGGAAAAAAAAAAGAAAATAGAAGCTAAGTGTCTCATATTCTGAAGAGAAAGCACTTTGTCTTGAATGAAGACTACATCTATAGTTGCATGTAATAATAAAATTTACTTGATACGGCCTTACTTTGAAATCAAACATCCAGGCTACTGAAACAGAATCTCTCACTGTATTAAGATAAGTTAGCACTTGATTTTTGTTGTAATAGATGGACTTGCATGCAGTGTGTGCAAACTACTTACGTATTTTTTTAGCTGGAAAAAAGATTAATCAAAATTGTTGATTTAGGTCCTCTGCAATTTATTTCTCCTTGACGTGGAGGTCTGCGTTGAAAGAGTTCTGTGAAATAGTGATTTTGACAGATGCCCGAGTCTGTTCAGAGATAAACTTGTTTACAGACAGTCAAGCCTGTTTACTGTCCTTCACTTAGTGTTAACAGATGGCCTCAGGTGTGTTACCTTTTGCATTCAGCAGGATGGTAGGCTCTTTGTGTTCAGACTAGTACTGGCTTCAACTGGGGTAAACTTCTGCCTTGGATATTTGCTTTTGCTTGACTTTATTTCTAAGTGAATATGACAAAAACCAGTTAGAGCTGTCCTCTTTAGCACGTCAACTGTACATTTTTATCCAAAGTTAAAAGAAAGCATTTTGTAAGTAAAAAAAATGCAGATGATGATGTGTGAACCTATGGAGAGAGGATTATGTGTGCTGCATATTTTGATACAAATATATAAATCCAGATACAAAGGTTGATTTTGTTTTTAAGCAGTACTTTAGAACAGGTGATATAGACCATGTGATACTACTTTCTAGTGGTGCAGTATATCCATGTTGGCTAACATGGGAAGTGCCAGATTTCTGTACTGTGAACATCCAGATGTCTAATTTCTTGAACCCTGAAGTATTGTACAGCTATCAAGGTTTAGGATATATGACATTATTATGGAATCTTAAATGTGTAAAAGTCATTCACTGCTTTTGTTAGTGTTTCTCTACCACAGTGTTTTTCAGCCTCTTTCGGTAAGTTTCTTTTCTTAGAAGCAGCATCTGTTAGGTAGTTCCTGTTCCCATGAGTATTGACCGAATGTGTTCTGGGCACTGACCAAAGGCTACAGATGTAGCTCTTGGCCTTTCTATATGAGAATGACCGTAAACTTTCACAGTCTGCAGTGGTCTTGTATCTGCCCCTCAAGTGTAATGTTTCCGAAGTTGTTGGTTGGTTTTTCCTTCTTAGGATGTTTTACTGAAGAATGTCAGAGAAGCTAATGTTAAATTTTTAAAAGCTTTTAAAGAGGAGGATTAGGAAAGATTCAGAAGGAGAGAACCCAAAGTTATGCCAATATCTAATGAAAGCGAATGAGGTGACCTCAGTTCTCTACAGAAGAAAGGGACAGGACTGATAAAAATGAAAATGTAACTATGTAGCAGTTGTATTCATAATTGATCCCTTCCCTTTTAGTAGTAATTGCTTTTGTTGTGATTCTACCAGATTGTTATTTTTGCAATCTAGCCTATAGTTTTGTAATCAATAACTAATTCTGTTCTAATTGCCTGTGGGAACTTTGGGAATGAGCAGTGTTCTACTAGGCTGTTTAAAAAAATTAAAAATATTTTATTAATATTTGAAGAAACAAAAAATTGTCTCTCTACCTGTCATTACAGTTCCCAGTACTTGTATCTTTAAAGTACTGTTTGTCTCATCCTTCATATATTTGAAGTGATAGCCTTCGCTTCCCAGTTTTCCTAGCAAGACTTCTGTTTTTCCCCTTCTCTACAGCCCTTGTCCTTGTTTTCTCATTTTTCACTTTTAATCCGTTAACAGTTACCGCACATGGTAAGTGTGAGAGGGATGGTCCTATTTGAAGTTGGCAGAGTTTTGATAGCAGTCTTCTTGTGTCCACTTTCTACCCCAGTAGTACACCTTTTAAGATGAACTCTGCTTTTGGAAACCGTTATGTTTGGATGGATCTCTGATAATGTGCAGAAGGTATGTAGAGAAGTGGCTGGAAAAATAAGCCTAATATAATAAAGCACATGTTGCAGAACAGAATTGCAGCAGTCTGCATCCGAGCCTAAGATAACCATAGAAGAAGTTTTTGTATTTAAAGGAAGATACTCTGAAGAAGCTTTTTGCCTGAAAAAGGTGGTCCAAGTTTCAAAGTGTACTTCTGTAAAGGTGCTAACTTGTTTTGCGTTTCATGTGTGCTGTTTTTATTTTAGGCTATGCATTGGGAAACCCTATGATTAAAATAGTGTGCGTGTCTAAGTAACACATATTCTGGTTTTGTCCAGCAAAGCGGCTGGCAGACTTTTGACTTTTATATCGATGTCCTGCATAATGAAGTAATGTTCTGCTAAGGAAGTCTCTTTGAGTGTTAATGCTAAAGGAATCTTATCTTGAGCTTCTTGGTTAAAGGCAAACCACTGAATAGACCCTGATGAAATAATGCTTCTTGACAGTATCGATGCCTCACTGTTTTTCCTCAACAGAAGTTAGTCAATTAAAAGTCGATAATTTGAATGTAGGAGGTTAAAAGAATCAAGGACTTCAGTTGCCCTGAGCTATTGTCAATGCTTAGTTTGCAGTTTTTTAAAATGGAAGGGAGTATTCCATAGTTAGAGGTCAATTATATTTTCCTATCCCTGAGGAAAAAAAATTTATATCTCTACTGTTCTTGTTGCAGTGATAAAGGTCAGAGCTGTCTAGCTACAGCATATGTACCTTAAATTCTGATGTTAAAATCAGTTGTTTATTACTTTTCAAACTGTCTTAAAACTGTATTGGTTTCATATTCATGTTTCTAAAGAAAGCTCTCTTGGGACATATTTCTTCCCTTGGCATTGCTCTGCTTTTTCTAGTCTCATGTTTCACCCCAGTAATTTCTCTGTGTAATAATTGTGTTTGTCTCCGGCTTGTTACCCTCCTGTTGTTGCTCACCTCTCTGTGATGTTATTTCTTCATCACAGACTGGGACATAGATGTTTGTACAGAATCATTATAGAAGAGGTTCTTAGGTAGCAGCTCGGAGCCTAGAGATGGGTGCGATGGAAGTGCTCTTTCTGTGACTGGTTGCCTGAAAGGTTGGTATAAGGTGAGCAAATGCATGATTGAGGGGTGTCTTCGAGAGAGAAGGTACAGTCAATAGAGAGGGTGGCTCCTCCCTCTTTTAGAGTGGTTAGGAAATAAACAATTCCATATTCCTTTCTTTGGCTGGGATTCATCCTGCTGCCAGGTGGGCAGTTACACAGGCTGAGCCCGCTCTGTGTGCTTTAAGGCAGCTGGTTTTATTCCTTTCTCCTGCCAGAGTGGTCACTTAGCACCTTTGGAATTTGAGATCATGGGCCCTGTAGAAATAAAACCATAGGACACCGAATCCTAGGAAAAGAAAGCATGAGTTATTAAAATCCAAGTAGAAAGTAATTAAAAGAATGCCAGTTAAGTGCAGCTGAGACTTTAGTTAAGTAAGATACTTGACTAAAAATGTAATAAATAAAGTCAACTTTTTTTTTATGGCTATTTTAATGTTTGAAAGCTAATGTTGTAAAATAAATAGTGCTTCTCTATAAATTGTGGTTTACATTTATAGTTGTTACATAGTTCACATCTTACTGTTTCAAAAAAGATTATGTGGAACTAAAAACTGCTCAAAGAAGGAGGTAGTAAAGGTGATTGAGGATATTGGGCGGCTTAATTTACGACTAGTACTTTTCAGATATGAAAAGGTGGTTAAAGAACATTTTGATACGCCTGAAAAATCATTACGGGTATAGAAAGGGAAGAAGAAATAACTTGCCTTTATTCATTACAAAACAATGGTATCCAAACAGTGATTTCAGTGAAAAAAAAAACCCAACCCAACTTCTTTTTGTACAGTAAAAAAGACAGAATGTGGCTTTGCAATATATTATAGAGTCCAAGTTACAGGTGGGTTCAAGAGGGATAAGACTGGTAACTGGAATCATCAGTAGTTTTTAAGAATGCTACTGTCAGTGCAGTGTGATTTTTCCAAGTCCCTGTTTGCTGAAGCCCTGTCAAGTAAATTTGTCCTAAAGCAGAGTGATCCACTTGTATATCCATCTCTAAGCATGTGTTTCTGGCACCCGGTGGTGTAATACTGGCCTAGGTACTTGTTTGACCTAAATTAGTGTGGCAGCCCTTAGATTTTCAAGGCCACCTCTGTGGATCACTTGCAGCATCTGACAGTATGCACAAGCCTGGCAGGGTCTGTGAGCCTAGATCCAAACAGGGTCGTCTGATGTGCGGCACTTCTGTACCTGGCTCAAGAAGGAGCCATGAAACTGGAGTTAAGCTACTAAATCTGAGTGCACAGTCAATCAGTAGAGGTGTGTTTGAGAAGAGCTTTCATGCCCAAAACCAGTAAGGTAACGATGACGGTGGGGGAGGCTTTCCAGGGAGTGAAAAATACTGAAGAAATGGGCATGCTTGAAATGCTACTTTCCTGTAGGCTTTGATGCCATCTGCAGGTCTGAGTTTGATGCCAAAATAAGCCTGGGATTGCTTTTAAGTTGTGAATCTAAGAATTCAGATTATTTCACCGGTAGCTGTGAACAAGTAGCTTTATTTTAAGGTTTCAGTTCTCATGCTTATGTAATAGCTCAGTAGTTCACTCACCTGTGAAGTAAGAGTTAAGATGCCTGAGGAATTTCAAACTTCTTATTTCAACCTGCCATATGCAAGTGTCAATCACAAGATTATAGGCCGTGCTAGGCTTCGGTGTGTAAGGGATGGCCAGTAGCTTTACCACCCTTCTGCAGAATAATCAAGAGCAATAGACTGATGGAGTTGGAAGGCGAGTGATGAAAAGGGAAGCGTTGCTATCAAGTTTCACTAATAAACAGGTATCAGCATGCTGCTTGACTGCTGCCAGGTAACTCTGAGTTACAAAACAAACACATGGTGATTTGGTTAGAATGAGGCTGTATGGGTCATTAAATGATTTTTCTTTTAGCACAGTGGTCACAATTCAGCATTTTTATGAAAGAGGGAGCCCTGAGGAGATCAGAGGCTTAAGCTTGCTTTCAAGTCCCCTTTCCTGGTGTCAGAAGGCGCAGTATGACAGATCCCTTTTGCCAGAATCTATTCCCAAGTGAATGTCGTAAAGTGTCAGGGAAACCGGGATGCAACCAGGAGCTTCATGATACTATTACGAGTTCTGGCTCAAAAGAATAAAAATCATCTTCATGGATAATAGTATCTGAAAAAGTATTTTACTTTTTTTTTAAGGTAGTCTATTGCTTGGGGTGACCTGTTTTGTATATTAGTAACACGGTGTCTCAGCACATGTTGGTGTCCAAGTCCCTGATGCTGGTCCCTAGACATCTAATCAAATTCCACTCAAATGCTTAGAGCATTGACTCTCTTTTTAATGTTAATTAGAGATTTTAATATTTATTTTTTTGTTTCCCAGAAATGTTTGCTATATAGCAACTTGTAAGTTGGATTGTGTCAACAGTGTTGAGAAGATGACACACAGCGATTTTGGTACTTGCTTCCACACTGTGCATTTCATTGAGACACTCTTTAATCAGGAATGAGATCTGGGAATTGGGAGCTTTGTGATAACTCGGCAATGCTGTTGTGGGCAGACATAATTTGGGCACACCAGCCAGTCAAGGCTCTTGAAGAAGCTGGATGTGAAAGCACAGTACCTCAAGTGGACTCAAAATGTGAAATAGAGCTATAAAGAACTATGCTGAAGCTACCAATGTATTTTAGATCACCAGATACCTGTTACGTAACTGCTTTGGTGTTTAGTATGGATCAGTTACTTTTAAATGTTGTGTTCTCCCTGCTAATCCAGGTTGTTTAGTAAATCCAGCATTTAAAAACGAGGTTGAAACTATTTATTCCAATAGACAATACCTATTTTTCTTCAGTTGTCTAAAAGAAGTGTTATTGAGAATTGATTAGTTTATCTAAAAATGTTGCAATAAAGTTTGACAAATTTTCAACATATTTTATAAGAAACATGGTGCAGGAAATAAAATTATTTATCCTGTTCTCATAATTGAAAAATAGTATATTTGTGTTCTCTAGTGTTTATTTCCGAAGCCAGAAAATCAGTTTTGTATAATGAGAATATTTGTCTTGGGAATAAAGATGTTACTCTTTTAAAATGATCATTTTGATCTAATTTTTTTGTTTCCAGAATGGCATTCAGTAGCTTGCGTCTCACAGGGTGCCATATCTTGTCCTAATTGTAGCATTATGAAGACTTGAGATAAACTTTAAGTAGATCAGACTCCTCTTCCACTTGTACCTTCTCTGCAGTAGCTGCTTGTCTTAATCCTTGCCTTGTGCTTTGCCGTGCCAGTGAAAAAAGAGATTTTTGATAGCTGCAACTAAAAGGAATATTAAAATAAACCACAGCTGAATATGTATATTGAAACAAAACCACAGATTTATTTTGAAAGTTTTGCTGTTTTAGTTATAGTTTTTTCTATACATCATAGTTTTTTCTATATACATCAGTGTGTGGGATCACTGTATGTATCAGTGTCTGGTGAGCAGAATTCATATTCTAGTTAAAATTCTAGGCCTCTGTTAATGGCTTTATCTGATATTCTGCCTTTGCTAATGATGAAAAAGGAACACGCTAACTTGGGGCCTACACATGTAAAAAGGAATAATTCGCTCTTCTAATTGTGCTGCAATCTAAATCAAACAATTTGACATATTTGCATTGTTGTGCTATCTCCTGTCCCACTTTAAAACAATCAACATTTTAGATAAGTATGCCAAGTAGTAAAGCCACTTTAAAAATAAAACTATGAAACTCTAAAAGACGGTCCTCTTATGATGGTTTTAACACCAGAAATTTAAGTGTTAGCAAATAATTATCTTTTCAGTTTATTTGTGAGATACATAGATTGCTAAAAATCACTTTATCTGATTTCTTCAAGAAGTGGGAATTTTTATGGAGGACATACATTTAAGTAGAAGAATGTGACTGAGTTTTTAAATTGGAAAGTGCCATTATATATATGTTGACAGTGTCTCTCTTAAATCTATACAGTATGTGTTTAATTATGGCAAAAATAGTGAAAATAATGCAAGAGTCAGCGAAAACTTAAAAAAGCAAACCAAACCACATGGGACCCTCTGAGAGCTGTTTCTTAGCATCAGGACCTGATGGGCGAAGTGCAGAGAACACGCTTGTCTTGTTAGTTTATTCGGAGTGTTTTTAAGACACGGCAATGTTAATATGCAAGGGCAATGGAGCTGAATGTGTGCCAGCTTCTTCCTAATTACAGTTCACAGCCCGCAGTTTTCAGCTGAACTGAAACTGCGCATGGTTTAAATTACTGTGTTAAACTCTGAACTGTGGTGCACCAGACGCTGGCATGTTTGATTTAGCAATGATTGCTGCAAAGCAGCAATATCAAGCAAGAAGAATCTTAATTCTCAGAGTCTGCTTTTCAAACTTTTTCTCAGATTTTGTTCTGTAGTGTATTTCAATTCTGAGGCCGTGAAATTTACATTGGTAATAAAGGAGCTGGTTTAAAATAACACTGCAGAGCTAAGAAAAAGATTTTATTGCTTTTCAGTGCTTGTATCCTTAACCAATATTTTCTCCACAGTTTGTGCTATCTCTGCCAATATTTTATTTTTGAGAAAATATACGTTATACTTCATATTTCATGGTTCACTTGCATTGGTATAGGTAATAAGTAATAGTTATGTATGTGTATATACATAAAATACTGCCTTTACATAAGAAACTTAGTTTGGAAGTCTTTAAATATCATTTAAACTCAGTAAATAAAGTCCCTTAGCACTCTGTAGAGGTAATAGTCTCATAGCAGGGATGAAGTTTGTAATCTCTTAGTGTTCCACGAGAGGCTAAAAACCACAAAGTAGAAAAATTGGTCTTCTTTCACTTCTTTGCCTAGTGTTATCACCTTTTTTCTTGGGTTTGCTTCTTGTGGTGTTCTCATCAATGTATGACAATGTTATAAGCAAGTGAAATAAAAAGGAGCAATCTGCCTTGTTTTTAAGATGATATGGTTTCCTTCAAATTGAATTATTACAGATCACGTGGAAATAAAACCTAATCAAGAATTAAAAGCATGTTCAGCCCATTTCACAGTACAGAATTTAATCAGCAGCAGTGGAAAGCAGCAAAGCCCAGATTTGCTGCCAGTAAATAGAATATACCTAGAATATCAGAATGAAAAGTCAGCGAGCATATAGTGGCATTGCCTTGTCTTAGCAGATACACATGAATATGTGGGGAGGTGTGTTTGGAGAAACGAAATAGAAGACAGGGCAGAGCCAGAGTAAGGGGACTATTACTTTAGCAGAAGGTGGAAAGGCTGATTTACAATGTTGGGTGTCACTGATGGGGAAAAAATGTGCATGCGCTCCAGTTAATGTGAGCAGGCACCCAAAATGCTCTAACAAGTCTGTGAAAATTGGAAATGGGAACTTAGCGAGGTGAAGAGAACATGTCTCTGTGTTTGTGTGTCTAAATAAAATGGCTATTTCCCCTCCTAATAATGCATTGTCTTATTTAGAGGCTGATAAGTTAATTCTGAACTCACTCTTCTCTTTGTGGAGGTTGGGAAGGAGGGGATCCAGTGACTATTCCAACTGTGAGCTTTTTCCTTAAGTTTTTCAGCCTGAAGTTTTTCACTGCTTGTCTCTCATGTTTGCAGCATGAGCCGCACCCACCAGCTGCTGAGGTATTCTATTAATGCAGCTTGGACCTGTATTTCTCTGCAGGTTAAATAGCTACTAATGGGTCCATCTGTATCTGCCCTTCCAAATCTTGGAGTCTCTCCTCACTGCTTTGTTGCACACAGGTTTCAGAGAGGTTGCTATAAAGTCTTAAAGGCCCAATCGAATAATTATTGATAGTTGAGTTACAGTGGTATCAGCATTTGTTTCCAGTTGCTTACAGACAAAATGATACATACCAAACTTTGTAGTAGCTGCTCTTTCCCTGGTGCTATGCCTACCCTTCTGGGGTGGATGCTTTCATTTGGGAGAAGGGAGGGATATGGCCAGTCATCAGCCTCCTGGCCCTGCTGAGAGGTCTATGAGGTTGATGTTGGTAGCTTTTTACTCCTTATTCTGAAATCCACTTGAATAATTTTTATTCTACAGGTTGGGATTCTACAGGTTGTTTCTGTGCTGCCTTGTAAATCCATGTTACAATCCATCCAGATTTACTATGTAGTGGTGTATTTTATATCAGTTTGATGCTTGTTCTTTGTTCCCTCTGTGAGTGGTTTTGCCCTGCTCCCAGGTTGCAGTTCTGCAGCCAGCAGCTGGCCACTGGTGAGGTGTTTGTAGCCCCAGGTCTCTGTATCATCCTCTCACTTTCTAGTTCTCTACAGTGGCTCCATATCTTGAACCCTTTATGCTGCATTTTATTCCAGCATCTTAAATAGTTATTTATACAGAATAATTATTATTGCTGTATTATGTGTAACAACGGGTGCTACGCTGCACAACTGCACAAGGTGAAGCAACAGCTGAAACGAAGTAGGTAATAGTCCTTTGATCAGTGGGCTGTTGCTGTTCAATGCTAAAACAAATCTCCAGGCAGGCCAAATCTTCAGAGTGTGTTAAGTCCCAAGGCTCGCCTTAAGACAAAGCCTGTGGCCCATTGCAAACAATAGCAGCAGTGTTTTTTATTGGCTCCATGGTCTTGCTTGGTGTGATCTGTGGTGAGCAGGGATCACTGTTCTCTGTTCAGGTAGCCTGGATGCAAATGCGCTGAATACATAAAATTGCTGTTCTGAACTTGCAGCTGCTCAGGTGATTTCAAAGCTGGCGAGAAGCAGTTAGGAAGTGACAAGGCATAAATTTAGTGTTGATCTCCTGATGGCCGAGTGAAGTGGCATTCTGGGCCTTTTTCCAGGAAGATGGATGATGTAAGAATTCAAAAGATGGTACTTAAATCAGCACATCTGAGAAAGTATTTGCAGAAAGTACAAGCAGAAATTTTATGAGAGGAAGGGAAGACCTGTGAAGATTGGATCTTGTTGAAGTACTATCTTTAAATATTGGTGGTTTGCAGAGTAGCTTTTGGTTTTATTTACATTTAGCATGTAGTTATTCAGCACCTGATTAGAAAGCTGCTATTTCTTCTCACAATAGAACTTTTGTACCTGCAGTCATGAAAGAAGCTCTAAGGGCTTTGAGGTATAAGAGGACAAAGCTATGTAGCATTGTGTATTGAATAAACATTTTAGCTAAATATTGAAAGGGCTCGAATGCATTTTCAAGGTATTATCTTCCTTCATGATAGAAATACTTAGTGTTCTAAAGTAGATCAGAAACATGGCAGCAAATAGTGGAGAGATCTTTTGAGTATTTTAGAGGATGATATTATAAGCAAAAGACCTGGTCTATGTATCTCTTGAAGGTTAAGGAAAAAAAGTATTTTTTTCTTTTTTTTCTTTCCTGATTATGATGTCAGTATCATTTTTATATAAATGTGTAAAAAAAAGTGGAGTGATAACCAGTCTTTATGTGTATGTGAATATATACATTCATGGGCTGTCCTATAATAATACCATTGGCCTTCTTGGCCACCTGAGCATGCACTGGTTCATGTTCAGCTGCTGTAGACCAGCACCCCCAGGTCCTTTTCCACTGGGCTGCTTTCCAGCCACTGCCTCAAGCCTGTGGCGCTGCCTGGGGTTGTTGTGACCAAAGTGTAGGACCTGGCGCTGGTCTTGTTGAACCTCATGCTGTAAAAAAAGCTTGGATGGATAGACACACGAAAATTATGTAGGTTTTTTAAGCAGCAAGGTAAAAAGAAAGTCTGTGTCCATTAGAAATAGGGACGTAGAAGCAGAAAGGATGAAAATTACAGTCTTGTCAATCAGCTTTTACTAATGCTACATAATAAGCACCAATGTTTCCACAAGATACTGAAGATGGCTGTAGTCTGAACAGAGAGCAGGGTTGTCTGTAACTGTAGGACTCTTATTTTGTGTGTGTGTTGGTTTGGATCAGAATGAGCCTGTGTGTGCCTGGCTGGCCAGGAAGGCCGATGGCATCCTGGTTTGTATAAGCAACAGTGTGGCCAGCAGGACCAGGGCAGTGATTGTCCCCCTGTACTTGGCCCTGGTGAGAAGGACATTAAGGTGAGAAGGACATTGAGGTGCTGGAGCGAGTCCAGAGAAGGGCAATGGAGCTGGGGAAGGGTCTGGAGTACAAATCTGATGAGAAGCAGCTGAGGGAGCTGAGGGTATTCTGCCTGAAGAAGAGGAGGCTCAGGGGTGACCTTATCACTTTCCAGAACTGCCTGACAGGAGGGTGTAGCCAGGTGAGGGTTGGCTTCTCCCAGGGAACAAGTGACAGGACCAGAGGAAAAGGCCTCAAGTTGCACCAGGGGAGGCTTAGGTTGGGTATAGTGAAATGAAGGAGAAATGCCTTCACTGAAGGGGTGGTCAGATTGACAAAGGGATGGGCTGCCCAGTGAAAGAATGGAATCACCCTCTGTGGAAGTGTTCAAAAGGCATGTGGATGTGGCACTTAGTGACATGGTTTAGTGGTGAACAAGGTGATGATAGGTTAATGGTTCCAGCTGATGATCTGAAAGGTCTTTTCCAACCTAAACAATTTTATTATTATATGAAATAGCAATGGAAAAGCTGCATAAATACTAAGAACTTCTTGTCTAGTTTTTTGTTTCTTTTGTAACTAAGATGCACTTGCCAGCAGAAGTGTTTTGAAAGTAGGTTTCCCTTATATTAGGACTTGTTCTGCATTTTATTTTCTGTACTCACATCACCTTGACGTGAAACCTACAACAGCAGACCTACAGTAAACTGAAGACCAGAGAGTTGGGAAATATGTTCCTCTTCTCTATTTTGTATTCAAGAAATTTAAAAAACTAGTCTTTATAAATAGATTTTTGTAGTGGTGCTTCTCCTCTGAAATTATGTGTTTGGAGAGTTTTTCAATATTGCATTGTTACATAACAAACCAAATGATTTTATGATGCTGTTTTATTCTGCCCATAGAAATAATTTTATTGTAAGGAGTATGTACTACCTTAGGCTTAGTTCTATACGTAGTCCTTGGGGATTTCCTTTGTTGGGTGGAAAGCACTGTTAGATTTTTCTATACTGGTGAAAAACCATTTCTGATGTGTTTTGGGAAACTTATTGTGGATGTTGATGTTCTCCTGCTGGCTTTTATGATTATTTAAATATTGTTGAAACAAGCCACTAGGTGGCAATATCAATTAAAAAATTTGCACGACATGCAATTCAAGTTGTCATCTAAAATGGGGCACTGAGGAGTAGGTTTGATTAAAGTGAAGACATTACAATTTGTTGTATGCAAAATTTTCTTGATGTAGAGAGGAAGTGTTCTGCCAAAGCACTTGGTGTGGTGTGGGTGATTGGTGATTGAGGACACCTGGGTGTATTTGCTTGGATAGAGAGGAAATGTGGTTTTTCCTTTTTGTACGTCTGCAATATTTGTTAAACATTTGGAAAGGTGAACTATTATCGTACTACTTCTTGATTAAACTTGTTTTAACCTACCGGTTAGAATCAGTGGGGTCATATCAGTGTTACTTGAGAAACAAATCCTCACTGGTGTGAACAAGAACCATTTAGAACTAGTTAATTTAAAATCAATATGAATTTACTTATGGCTGTGAATGAAATGATGAAATATTTAATTGTCTGTTACAAATAGACACTTATTAATGGATGTGCTGATTATATCTTTTTTGGCGTAGGTGCCACTGCACAGCACGGCACACAGCTTGGGTTTGTATGTGAGAGAAGACTGAAGAGACTTGTCATTAAATAGCTTGTGAGCACAGCTTAGCACATACAGAAACCAAATCCCATGTCACAGGGCTTGTCTTATCAGAGGTGTCTGGTCTTTTTATTTAGATATGTATATCTTTTTTCAGCATGTTTCTTGAGGATGCTTTTGCTGGTGTTCCTGCTCAGGAACTGTTCAAGCTCCTGTTTGGGTTATTACGTTGGCAATACATATAATGAAATTGCTGGCATGCGGTAACAGTGGCATTTCTGCTTCAGTGTGGTTTTACTGGAGCTCCTGTCTGCCTGCTCCATCCTGCCTGTACCACTCCACATGAATTTTTGGAACATCTATGTAGTATGCTGTTCTCTTGTTAGGCTTTCTTCCTGGGTGCTTTAGTTTTTTGGGGTTTATTTCCAATGCTTTGGCCTGTCAGTTATGGGCACGTCAGTAACCCTGCTGTGGCTGTTGGGTATTTTTGAGGAGGTAGTGCTGTCTATTGCTTTAATACTTGGTCTTTATTTTGTTAGGATTTATATCAGGCAGTGGCTAGAGGAACTAATTTATCTTGGAGTGATTTATATTTTGCCTTTCTCTTTTCTGTTTGTCTGCTGTGTATTAGGGTTTTGCAGTGACTCTACTTCTCAGTCCTTATGTCATGCAATTTCTCCTGATCTATTTCTGGTGTGGTTGATATAGCACAAGCATTCCTTTCAAGTGCTGCTTTTCAAGTGGTGTTGAAAATTCTTGATTTGGTGGTCTTTGTGCCCAGTGAACTCTGTCATAGGTCAGACTGGACTGCTTGTTAGAGAGGTTGTGAGTGGTGCTTCCTAAAGTCAGTGGTAGTGTTCCCAAAAGTTGCTATGTCTAGTATATGAGGTCTAGGCAATTATGGATCATGCCCTTAAGGATTGGATTTTTTGGGGTTTTTTTGTTTGCTTGTTTAAGTATTTTTCCAGGTTTAACTTCAGTTTCTTTTCCATTTTCTTTTTAAGATAAGTAATTACATCGTACATGATGGTATTGTCGCTGTAACGTGGTTCTGTGCGTGCACTGCCTCTGTAAGTGCAGTGTAGTTTAATCTTACTCTATTACAATAGACATTTAAACACTACTGGGATAAAAGGAAAATATTTCCAAAGCTTTATTTTGTGGTAAGACCTATGCGTGTAGAGTCTGCTGCTATTAAGGTCTTATTAAGTTTAATAATTTATAATTTATGCGCTATACTGTCAGAGGCTGTGTAGAAAGTGCCTCATGGTTATGGGCTGTCTTAGTCATAAGGATCAGTAAAGCCACATCAATATTGTATCTGGGATAACTGAGCAGGGAATGTAAATGCTAAAATTCACTTAGCAGGCAAAATGAGTTGGCAAATGCTGTTCAGGGTTTTTAGACTCTGACCCAGAGTCCAGTGCTGACTTTCTTGCTGTTTTTCCTCTTACTGGTATTCATTGTTGCATGTTTCTGTAGGTGAAGTATCCTGGTTATGTTTGAGGCCTGTGTTAGTGTAAGGCAGAAACGTGCCTGTGTTATATATTAGGGTGTATTTTCTGTGACTGTGTCAATTTTGAATCTTGGTGATAGTTCTTCTACTACAAAGAAATACTTATAATTCTCTTAGCTGTCCTTTTTCTCAGGGTGTATTGTAGCCAAAAATAATGTTATGTCATTTCTGCTTAACAGTTTTTCTTCCAGGTGTGGCATGTACTTTGCACAGTGTGTGTCCATGCCCACTTGGCATTCTTGTTCTGCGTGCTTTGCTTTCTGTGATGGTCTGGTGTCTGTGTTACCACAGGCTTACTGTATCTGAGTCTTTTCAAACGGGTCTCCTTTAACAGTTTTGTAACACTTTTCTGTGATTTTCTACCTTAGTGTTGCTCCCTTGCCTCTTCAGTCAGCTCCTGGTTTCTAAAGGGACAAGGACAGCCATGGCACAACCTAAACATTCCTTGTACTTCAGAGTCCGTCATGCTTTCCTTGTTGAGGATTTTTTTTCTGATACTTGAATGGTCCTTCATAAGAATTTTTTTTCCTACTGAGGAATCCCATTAAGAATGAGTCCTGAATGCCTTTGTTCTTGTAAAAGCTGGGTTAATCACTAAGCAGGTCCCTGATCGCAAATTTTATCTGAGAGAGCTTTTTTTCCTTTGGAAACAAGAATCCTTGAATAAGTTAAAAAATGCAAAAACATAGCAAAAGTCAGCAGATGGACTGCTTGAACTACGTGCCTCAGCAAGTATCCTATCAGGACTGGTGCTCTGTAGACAGCCCTGTGCTTTTGTGTAAGACCATCAGAAAGTGGGATGCTTTGTAGGATGTCTGGGTTTTGTCTGCCTCACATGCTGCAAATGCTTTAATTCTCTTCATTTAAGGCAATTGTAGCATTTTTTTGCAGTGCTTTCCAGTTTAAAGTTTATAGATTGCACATGTTTTTTCCCCCTATGCAAATAACAGTTTTGTTATTTTCCCTTCTGCTTCTTGAAGATGGAGTAAATTCTGTAGGTATGCCCCTGGTCGATGTCTCCCAGTGATCCAGCAAAGCAGTGCCTGGTTTTGTGTCTAGCAGCAATACAGCCCTGGGGAGCAGGGACTGCAGGCGGCTTCTGCAGTGAGGGAGATGTAGCTCCTGGGGAGGAGGAGATCCTTGAGAGCAGTTGAACACTCAGCACTCAAGCGAATCGATCTGTTGTTTCTTTAAAATCACCAGAAGTATGTAAAAGAGTTCACTGCTTCTTCCTGTACCTTATTATTTGTGCTACCAGTGTGTGTGTTTTTGTAGACCCTGAAATAAGAGGTGTTTCTGGTTCATCTCTGTTCCAGTGGCTCCTTAATTGTGACCTGACAGGCAAGGAAAAATAATTTGCAGTGACTTTGCAGAACTGCAATTAAACACAAAGTTGACAGTGAGTTTTGGTGGTGGTCTGAGAAATGTTGGAGGATGGCAGTGGTCTTTTGCTCCAAAATCACTGAATCCATCTGTTCCCTGTGTGGATTTTCATTCCTATTCAGTACTGCATGCTTTTGAGAAATGGGTTCAGCAAAGTATGGATCTATTTTTGATAGCTGCAATACAAAAACATTTCTTTGTGTGTAGTAGAATTATTTTCCTTACTTGTTTTGTTACTTTGAAAAAGAAAAGCAATGCAATGCAGTTTGGCTACAGGGCTCATTTAGTTAAATCCTGCATTCAAACTAAAATAGTGTTTCTATTGTATTGAGTTTTCTCCTGTATGTTTATGTTCTCTTAGGCAAATTATCCAAGTAGCCTAGGCCCAAGATCTTGTCTTGAAACATAATCAAGTTATATGCTACAGAATCTATTGAGTTCCCATTAAATTAAACTTTGTTTCCATGTGCATCCAAGTAATTATTTGTTTACAAAGTACATGTTGAATTTTACTTCGTTTCTCTTGCAATAAAAGGTGACTGCTCTGTCAAACATGAATGAAGTTTGACATATAAAGAGCTGTGTAAATGATAAGTCATGTTCACAGGGTTAAAACTGAAATTTTAGCTGGCAAAGCAGCCAGCTATCTGTGTGCTTATGAACAATTTGAACATAAACACAAATGCAAATAGTAAAGGGAAGTCAGTTTCACAACCACAAAAAAAAAAGCTGCATCTTTTAGTACCCTTTAGTGCATTTTTAAAATTGGGCCTTTTCTTTTTCTTTTTTTTTTTTTTTCTTTATCCTCCCACAAAGGTTTGGCAGTTCTGTGGTAGCAAGCAGAATACTGGCCATCAGTCAGCTGCATGCTTGGGTTGACCTCTTTACTACTTTTGTTTGTATTGCATGATTGATAAAATCAGTCAAAAATGCACTATTTAGAATGTTTTGCAGAATTAGGTATTTTGTAGTTTGTTACTAGGAGCATGGGGAGTATGTAATAAAAATGCAACTGTCCTTTTAACTGCCATGATACAGTACACAGCCTGATTTTTTTCACTTGAAGAATGAGCAGCTCAAGTAATGTGCTACTCTGAGATAGGTGAAAGGTCCCACCTGTTGTCCTGTTCAGATTTTCTGTGAGTTCTGTCCTCTTCTACAATGAGGTTTTCTTTGAACAGAACTTTTCTTTTTATTCTTCAGCATAGAAGTTACATTTGGCTTTGGTGGATTTAAGAGCCAAGAGGACACTGGCTTATGCTTTTGTCTAAAATAGTCTGTGAAGTAAAAGGGGTCTCACTTTTTTGTGCTGTGGTAGGTTTAAAATACTATTTTAATTTGCTTTAAACTGCATCAGCTAATGCAACTAATCTCCATGTTAGCATGTTTAGGGGCTAAGATGAGCTTTACATGTTAATAAATCCCTTGATGTGCATATAAATCAGTCCTAGACTGAAAAGAGTAGCAAATGCTAAAATACCTATTTTTGTAACTTCTAAGTACAGGTAGTATTCCAAAGAAGTTGAGAGTTCCAACATCTTCCAGGGACCTAACAGTCTTTGCAAGAGACAACTTCTTCTAGACTAGTCTTAAAACCAAATCAGGAGATCTGGATCTCAAAGACAAACCGTGAAAATGCATTGGAATTGCTGGCTGGGCAGGGAGTGTTGAATTAACACCTCTGGTTTGGGCAGGTGTCAGAGTTTCGCTGTCCCGTGTCAGGAAGGAGTATTTGAAGGGTGTTGGAGAAGCTTGCAGTAACTGGAGTAAGAGAGTGATGGGGAAAAAGATTTAAATCATAGGGAAATCAGGTTCTGTTAATTATGTAATTTGTTTATGACAGTGTTCTTGTGATTAGTTATTTTTGCAAGTATTTCTGCCCACCCTTTTGAATTTATTTAGTGAACATACTCAAAATCTCAATATTTTAACAATTAAAAAGATAACTCAAATTTATCTTAATAAATATTACTAAATGTGAAAATTAGTGTGGGAAGGAAGGTGAAAAGGGTACTTCTGTCTTATTTAAATTGTGTAGTTGGTTAAATTTTTCCTAAAATCACCATAAATACTAATCAGAATTGTCATTAAGAAAAAACACTCCTGGATAACCTTGTTATTCCATTTCCTGCTGTGGATTTACCTTGTGCTGGAGAGGGAGCTGTGCTGCTGTGAAGATTATTCTTATGCTGTGCTGTGCTGCTTTGGAAAATGGCTTTTGTGTTCTGCAAACCTGGAACTTGTGTCTGTGTGACTGTGTCTGTGACTCACTGCCAGGCTATGGTGGAATGGCTGCAGAAAGCAACGCTTATGGAAGTCTCATCACTGTGGTTTTAAAACTGGAACTTTAGGCGAGAATTAGGTATTCCTATACTGCTTTATTTTTGGTTTTAGACTACAGGTCTATCTGCATATCTTAACTGCAGTGGTCAGGAGTGTGGATACAGCTTTGAAGATGTGGTGTTTCAGGACTGAAATATGTGTTATGGTCCACCAGGGTTATAATTTCAGAGAGCCATAGTTATGAATTTTATGCTGTTCTTTAGCTTATGTGGTATTATTTAACAATGCCTAAAGAAATGACTAGTGTGAGTGAAGCTAATATTGTGTTATTTAGTTTTTTGAATACCATTAGGGTGATGTAACTGCCTTAGATGTGGCATTTTGCACTTGTGCTGAGGTGAAAAGTATGGAGTGGGCAGAAGTGGTTGAAAGGCTTTGTAGTCAGTTGTGTGAGAAGAGCAATCAAAGTGATAGTTAGTCTTGCTGTATCAAGTTAAAGCACCAAAAACTGCAATGGGACCCAGCTTAATTTTAATACCAGAAGAACATGGAGAGAAAGCTAATTTTACTTTAAATAAATTAGATCACTAAGGAGGCTGCTTGGGAATTATTTAAAAAAAAAGTAATCAGAGAAACTGGCATATTAAGTTTTTCTGGGTCAGATTTGGGGAATGAAGTTTTAAACCAGGCATTAGGGCATTTATTCATATTTGTGGAGACTTCCATGGAAATATAAACCCAGAGCAACTAGGAATACTTAGCTACTTATTTAGACACTGATGGGAGAAAAAAAATTCCGACTTGTAAACAAAAACCGTACAGTAGCTGATAGCGGGCTGAAACATGAGTAATTAAAATACTAAGTCATGGATTATTCCAGCATGAGCCAGTGTGAGTTTGCTTCATTATTTGAGTGTGCTGCTGCTGGTGATGTACTGAAATCAAGACCTTTGGTAATTTAATAAATCCATATAAGGAGATGAATATGATTAGATTTATAATCTGTCTTGCACTGATTTTTAGCTCCTTGCAGCAATGCATGTATTTGAATCAAGTGTTCTTGAATCATTATTTGAAAGACATCCATGAACCAGACAATTTTGTTTTGCATGAGACCTACATTTAATTTTGTTTTGGACTCCACATGTTGTTCATTTTTGATGTTACTTGTAGCACATTTGATATTCTAAATTTAACAAACTGGTGGTTTTTGTAATAACTTAGGCTAGGTAAATTCAAAGCCTTTAGCAAAGGTCACATAGGAATATAACCTCATATTCATGAAAGCTTCAGGCTCCTCCTTTAAGTGACATGCCAGAGGTCACTTGGAAAAACATCTTTTAGGTAGACAAAGGAGACCTTTCATTCCCATCTCAGACATCAGCTGATGGGGCTCTCCAAACAAATTGTTTGTTTATGTGCATCTCATTTACAGTTATTAAATTACCAAATGAAAGTTAAATACTGTCTTAGGCACTCGGAACATTCAGATTCTCCATCAAAGCGGGAATTACTTGTCAGATCTAAAGCAGATCAAAAATAAGAGGGTAGGTTCAACACTTGTGATGTTTTAAACAGAACAAATGTTATTTATTTTTTTATGCCTTCAAGTGATAGGTCTGTGTACTACAGAATTTCCAAAGCAGAACTGTTTGTCAGACTTATTTGTGGATTGACAAAGCTTTTATTTATCTTTTACTATATGTGTTTTAGAAATTATTTGCTTATTTTGCCTACTCTTGATACTTAGAGATGACTGAAGATGTTAGTTCTTCTATACAGCAATATTTTTACCTGAACTGTATAGTTATAAACCTGAAGCCCTAATACATCATAGGTGAAAGCAAGCTTTTCCAGTGCCTCGATAAGAAAATAACTAACTAATAATAGCCTGTAAGTAAAGGGAAAAGATACATTCCTATAAATGTTCTCAAGGTGTTTAAATTTGGAGCAGTATTTGATTTTTAGTCTGCCTTGCAAGGGAAAAATTTTGGTTTGAACCTCATTACTTCAAAGTTTTTATCTGAAAGATTTCCCTGCTGGCACTGATTTCAGCTTTCAGAACACAGGCCACTGGTATAAGGAAGAGGCATTTGTGCAGGGGCTACCAGGCAGGGTCATCCTAGAGCACATGTGCACAGGGTTGCAGAGACACATTAAGCTATCATCTTGTATATATGTTTTTTGTTCTAACATTGAAAGGGATGTCTTTTTTGTGTTTCTTTTTTTTCCCCTATACCTGTATTTCATTTTGCAGGAGTTTAAACCTGATGTAGTGACTTATCTTTCAGATAATGGGCAGCTCTGTAATTGTTTTCTGTAAATAATACTGAACATTGCGATAGCTCACCATATGCCAGCTCTCCAACAGAGAAAAATACTTTGCATTCTCTAAAATTGCCCTCTTAGTAGGTTTTATATTCTTTCATTTGCCGCCTTCTTGAAAGAAATTATGGGCTGAGGGCTCTTGAAGCCCTGTTGGACATTTCTCAGTCGGGGTAGCTCATGAACTCCTTCATCAGTATCAGCAGTTCTGAATTTTGAGATGTGCCCTTCCCATAGGAAAAAATACCTCAAGCACAAACCCAAGTCTGGGGGTTGCTTGTCATATCTTAATTCAAAGAGAATGACAATTCTTCTACATTATTGTATTCTTTGACTGTAATGATTAAATAGACAATAGTCAGTTTATTTTTAAGTAATATCAGGAAGTATTGCTTTGAAAATGAATTCCCTTAAATGTGGCCTTCCATGCTTTGATTGGTGATCTGCAAATATTAAAGCAGTATCCTGTGAAACCCTGTCTCACTAGGTTTCAGAAGTTAGATTTCTGCCTTTTTACTTACCTTCTCTATTTTTAATGGGATTTTTAATTAAATACACTGGTCAGTTAAGACCTCAGTGAAGAGGTGGGACCTTCTGAGATTCAGGGTTGTATGCAGACTACACATGAACCTAAAGCCATTAGAATCTACATAAACCTTTTGACATAAATGTTGCAGATGTCCCTGACACTGACATATCTCTGACAGCTGCACTGAAGACTCAGTGGTTTGAGTAATTTCATTCTATGTTATTTTTCTCGCTTCTAGATCTATTCTCATTGAACTTGTTTTAATTGATCGTCTTGATGGTAGAAAAGCAAGGACCTTGAACTGGTTTGTCCTGATGATACACGCTCATCCATGTGTTGATGACTGTTACAACTTGAAGTCTTCAGGGGCTCTTCTCAGTGAGCAGGTAGTGCTTATGACAATGACAATGCTATGAGATTGTCACATTAAATTAGCATAATTTGACTTAAAATAGGACTTTCTGCTCAAGAATGAGAAGAGAAGCAATCAATAGACAAAAAAGGTTTTGATCTTCGTTTATTAGCTGATACTCGTTTCTTGAAAATCATTAGGTGTATGAGCTTTGATTTTTTTTTTAGACAGATAAAGTTGTTTGACCTTTCTCCTGCATGATTTGGCAAGCCACATACAGTTAGAAATTCTGCGTGCCAAATTTGTCCTTGAAGTGATGCTTAGCACCCTCTTAGATAGAGGAGTTTATTTTAACAATGGATGTTGAGAACAGATTCAGAGTGAAGGTTGGAGTGGGTGAAGGCTACTTTGATCTCTGTAGTTGTTGAAGAATCTGGGAAAGAGACCCGTGATCCTCTTTTGGAGAACTAGTTGAATAATTTAGCATCTTTTGTGATTTGGGTTCAGCTGTAGAAAGGAAATGTTGACTGGTCGTGTGACTGTTGATAATTACTTGCCGTCAGTGACACTGTGTAGTTGCCCACTTCATGAAAGGAAATGTGTGATTCAAGAAAAGCAATAGAGTATAAATGAATGGTAGCAGTTTCTCCATATTGCTGCATACTTAGAGGCAAAAAGCAGATATACATAGTGTTAAATGTATGCACCGTTGTTTTAAAGGTTAAATAATACTGATATATCCTACTGTTCAGGCATATAATTAAGTGAATACAGAATGCAGTAGAGATTTAAAGAAATGCACATTTATATAAGAAACCAATGTAGTTTCGTCATCTAGTGAAGTCATAAAACCAGTAACAGGAAGGTATTTTAAAGTACATGGTTCAAGAAGACACAGTCATTTAGTTCATAGTATTTTCATATTCCTGCTCTCAGAGGCATTGCTGCAAGATTATTACAAATCCCTTCTCCTTCAAACTTTGCATAACATTAATTCCATATGTTAGAGAACACTGTGCTGCTAAAGATACCATATTGCGGATAAAATTGTGTTAGACTGCCAGTTCATTCCGTGTGAAGCTTGTATGGAATCATGCAAGCTCTTAAAAGAATTAAGAAAACCCCCCAAAAACCCCTGGAGTGTGTGATGTGCTGTGACTTAAGATACAAAATGCAGAAGAGCATCTTAATTGAGGCTGGGAGCAGTAAAATATATTTATGTGCTAAAAGGCAGCTTCTCAAGTGGGTAGAATTTATGTGAGAGAGGAAATGTGTATGCCATATCTACCAACTTGATCACTGCAGGATCATCCCCTTGAGTCCTTCCAAGAAGCATGCACAATGAATTCTATTTCTTATTTTGACTGAAGTATCCTTTCAAGATTTCTTCATCAACATTTGCTGTTAAGCTGATCCAGATTATTTTTTTCCCTATTATCTGCACTTGCCCACTGTGTTCCTCCCTCATGTGCAAATCTGATTGCATCATCTCTCTCTTCATATCTGTCAGCATTGTAAGCCTTGCCCACTCATTCCTTATCTCTGTAAGTGCTCCATTCTTCTTCCCGTGGTGTTCCTGTCCTATAAATACCCTTCATCACCAACATTTGTAGCTGCTGCACTCATCTTTTTCAACATCCTTAGCCATTTCTGCCATCACAGCCATAAGGAGTTGAGGGGATGATGGATATGGTTGGCAATTGCATTACTTTAATGATAAATGTTGCCTGTGTAGATGCACTTGCAAATGCTTTTATCTTGCCGTGCTTGCCCTCTCTTCCCCCATGGTGTACTCCTTGTATTCTTAGCCCGTAAGCTCTTCGTTCAGGGAAGCAGTCTTGTCTCTGGGTTTTTATATGGAACAGTATGTTCTAACCCTAACTGAGGGTAATGTAATGTAAACTCTGTATAAGAATACTTCATTATTATGTAAGATGTTTTGGCTGGTGTAAATGGGATCCTCAGTGTTTGCTGTAAATTGTGTCTGATGGCAGTGTTGGAGCTAGAATATGAAAAACTGGAGTCTTAGTAGGCTTTGAAGTCTGTCACAAATGCTCCATGGCTGTAATGCTGAAGGAGATAAAAATAAGGACTTAGCATGCAAATGCATCTTTAAAAGGCTTTAATACCATAATGTAGGTATGTATTTGGAACACACTTATCCTAGCATTTCTTTGTGAAGGTACAGAAAGTACTTACTGATGTGCAAAGAAAAAGAAAGTGATTTTAATTGGAAGGCAGTATAATAGTCCTCAAAAGGGAAACATGTCTGGGATCTCCCTGACAGTTGACACTCTCCACAATCACTGGAAAAATGAGCATTTTGGATTTTGAATGAATTTACGCTACAGTGTTGTGTCAATAAAACACAAATGTATCCTGGTACTTATTGGGCATGATAGTGGTTTTTTGAGGAACTGTGTGCAGTACAGCTGTCTCTGAGATGAGAGGAAAGCAGTGCTTCAAGAGCATCATCAGTGCCAAGTGTCCTCTGCTGCGTTTTGCTTACAAAGAGAGAGAAGGCAGTATTATAATCAGTCTGCCTTGAGGAATGCCGCAGGAAAAAGATGACTAATGATTTTTTTTTTTTTAACAGTAAAGCAAACTGCAAAGGAACAGGGATTACTAGAGGGATTTAAACACAGACTGTAATAAAATATTGATTTCAACTCCTTTTCCTCTCTGCCACACTAATGAAAGTTTTCATTGTACTTGGTCAAAATGAGTCTTACAGGGCAGAACTCAGATCAGCGGTAAACACGTCCTCCTCTTCCAGAGAGCCAGTCTAGCTCTGTGGGCATAGCAAGACTGAGACGGTTCTTGTCTCAGCATTGGAAACCTGTGGTGAAATCTGCTGTGAGCTCTTCAAACATGGGAAACACCGAACTGAGCGACAGGGTCAGGCGAATTGAAGTGAATATTACTTAATCAGGAGCAATATTTTCAGGTAGCTGGGGGACGTATAGCTTTGTGTTTAAAAATGGAAAACACAGCAATTCACCATGCTTGTTTTCCTCATTCATACATAACAATTTACATGTTCTTTTCATATTCAGTAGAAGGTTGCTGCTTTTTGAGCCAGTCACAACAATGCCACCACGTAATGGAGCTGTTTGAGCAAATGAACAATATAAAGGTGACTAGTAGTTTAAAACATGTGTTCTCTGAGCACATTCTCTCTGGGCAGATCTTAAAAGGTTAACATGCAGCTTAAAACATATAGATAGTCTATCTGGTAAACAAAAATAGTCTTAAGGACAAGGTAAAAAAATAAAGAGATCCTTGATGTGATTCAAGACCACTTACAATGAAGTAAGGAAAGACGAGTAAAGGCCTGCCAGAGGCCTTAAACTGGGACTGTGACTAATGACACCACATGTGAGTAAATACATGCAGATCACAGGCTTGCTTTTGGCATGTGTTAGCAGCTAATGATATGCAGGATTTTATCTCTGCGAGTAACCCCCCAAGTGCAGTTACATTTCAGTTTCATACTTGTGCCAGTTTTAGCATCACCAAAACCTCCTTAACTGGGAAAGAGGGACAAACCTTGGCTGTAAACTTTGAAAGACTTAAGGCAAAATTTGTGAAATTAGCTGCAGTCTTGAATATTTGATTGTTGTGGCTGTCCAAGGACGGGAGGGAAGAGGCAGAAATAGGCTCTGCCCCAGCCGCCCGTACACCAGCACTGTACAAGTAGGGCCAAATGGTCAAGTTAGGCATTTCTGGTATTTTGTAATGACTTAAATGATTTGCAATGACTAAAAATCCCGCACCTGTGTGAACCCTCTGCTCTTTCAGACTGTTTTTCAAAACACTGATGTCCCCATCTCAGAGGAGAAGTTAAAAAACACCAACCAACCAACCAAAAAACAGAAAAGAAAAAAATAAGTAGAGGGAAACAAAATCATCCAGTTATCCTCCAGTTGTCTAGTTTTTGTGGGTGCTGTGCCAGAAATGCGCAGAAAGTAGGTGCAGTATGGTTGTATTCTGTGTGTGTTTGTTTTTAAACTCTGAGTATCTCATGCAACTATTCTTGCTTGGACGCTCAGTATGTGTATACTGTTGTCAGGAGTGTAATGGAGAGGTAATTCAAGCTGCTGTGGCACCAATCTGTATGCATGGCAGTATGCAAGGCATGAGCCAACCTGTGCCATCGCTAGACAGCCTCTCATTAGCTGCCTTAAAGATATTTCAGTGGTCTGACACTGCAGGTTAATTGGCAGAATAAAATCATTTATACTTTGTGACATGGTTTAATAATAAAAGCTAGCTACAATTTAGGTAGTATTTTCGCTTTATGATCACAGCCTTGGTTAGAATTCTAACTGTATCTCTATATTTTAAAATGTTGCATTATTTTAATATAAACATTTATTATAAAAGTGATAAGTCAGAACAAAATCCACTACATGTCAGCACTCTGGGATAGATTTTGCTACACAGCAAAAGATGACATCTTTGTTGATTGACCTATTTCTCTTTTGCCTGTTACTTGGCCTGTGGAAGATTCAATTTTATTCTATCATTCAGCTGCCTTCTAGTAGATTTGTTAAAACCTTAGTTCAGTGAATGGTTACAGGATTAAGTCTTCTATTGTTTAACTGTTCTGTTCAGACACTTTTCAACTGATGTTTACTAAAATGTGCCCTTTTATAAGATACTTCAGTCTTTCTGATGCGGATTCTGTTCCTTGAACTTGCTGTGTGTCTAAAGCCTTGTCTTCTGTCAGGAGTTCACATGCTCATATGTGAACAGATAGTGTAGTATTAGCTTCAAAGTTTAAAAAAAATGATGAAATGCACAACTGAGTTGAAAAGGGTCAACAATGATTGCTATAACTGTGGCAGTATCCGGAGTTTTTCAGAGCCTGGCCCTGGCTGCAGAACAGACTGGGGCCATACCTGTTCTGGAGCACTCATGCTCTGGAAACAACACAGTGGCTACACTGATGATTCTCTTGTGCTGCCAGCAGTAGCAATATATTTATCCCCCCTGAAATTTTAAATTTTCTAGGACAGTAAATAAAAATACTGATTCTACAATGGTCTTTACTCTACCCATCACAGGTTTTAAAAATTTGGCTTGGTAACCAGAAGTTTCATATGAATAGGGATTAGAGGCATTATAGGTCTGAAAATGTTCTTACAGCCCTGTATGTGTCTCTTAATCCACAAATATATCTGCTTAGATTTATCCCATTTAACTTTATCAGCCTGAGTGCATTTCCATCAGTATTTAAATTTCCCTGTGCTGTTGTGTACTACTTTGCCTATCTTGCCATAGTACCTAAAAGAAAAAATTATCCCTTTTGTTACTTTGCGTAAATATAAGAATGATGATAAGAAGGAAATACAACAGAAATTTCTTTGGTTTTCCCTGTATACTTTCTAAAAATTATTTTTCTCAGCCCGCATGCCTATGCACTCTTCTTAAAATTTTCTTTGAACTTTTATAAGCACTCCATTTTTTCTTCAAAGATACTCTCCCTGGTTAGTTGTGCCGTTCCCGTCTTCAAACGTTGTCATATCCATGTGTCGGGGTTTGACACTGGCTAAGCGCCAGGCACTTGCGAAAAGAAACATTTACTCATTTTCCTCTGCTATAGCTGAGCAGATGAGGGGAAATTAACATGAAAACTTCAAGAGTTGAGATAAGGATTAGGGGAAAAACATTTCAAGGCAAAACAGGTTCCAAACTTAAACAGTGTAAAGAAGATTTATTATTAACAGAATTAAAAGTAAAAAGGGTAATGAGCACCAAAGCGAACTTTCAGAACACCTTTCTTTTCCAGTCCCTCCCTCTTTCCATTGACCGCCAAGGAAACAAAACATGAGGTTTTGGTCAGTATTTCACTTCTTAAAAGTCTTTCTTCAGTACGCTTAAGGAAAAGAGTTTCTTCTGCTGTGCCATGGGATCCTTCCCACGGGAGATAGTTCTCTGCGAACTTTTCTAGCGTGGTTTTAACTTTCACAGGCAACAGTCCCGCTCAAACCTGCTGCAGTGTGAATCCCTCCCACGGGTCAAGCAGTCTTCCCACAACTGCCTAGCGTGGGTCATTTTAGTTCATGGGGTTTAGTCTTTTAAGGATGAGCTGTTCTAGTTTGGAAGCAAAGGCTCTCTTCCTTTATCTCTAAAAGCAAGGGTCATCTCTCTCTGTCCAAGTTCCTCGCTAGATTACAGCTTTTCAGTATCCACGCGCTCCAGCATGAGTACTCTTCTTCACGGGCTGCACGTGGATCTCTGCACCCCCCCATGCACCTCATGAATTACAGGGAAACAGTTTGTTGTATTGTAGTCCTCACCACGGCTTGCAGAATCTCAGCTCCAGGGCTTGGAGCACCTCCTCCCTCTCCTTTTTTTTCACTGACCTCGGTGCCACCACGTTGGTTCTCCTCACGTGTCCTCACTTTTCTTTTTTCTCTGACTTGGAAGAAAGTTGGTGTCTGTAAGTTGCAGTTGAGAGGTTGATCTTGTCTGGGCTCCGCATCAGGGAATTGCTTGCCATGTCTCTCACTGCCGGCCACGTGGTCCCTACCAGCACCACAGAGCCGGCCCTGGCTGCGTGGTCCTCGCTGGCACCCAGGGCCCCTGGCCGCGTGGTCCTGGCCTCAGGAGGCCCCTGGCCGCGTGGTCCTGGCCTCAGGAGGCCCCTGGCCGCGTGGTCCCGGCCTCAGGAGGCCCCTGGCCGCGTGGTCCCGGTCTCAGGAGGGCCCTGGCTGCGTGGTCCCGGCCTTGGGAAGGCCCTGGCCGCGCGGCCCCTGGCGGCCACTGCCAGGATGGGTGCCGACGGCCACCTCACCACTCATCGGGAGAAGAAAAAGAGAGCTTCCTGTGGTTTTTTTTTTCCTTTCTTAAATATGTCATCACAGAGGTGTTACCAACTTCTCTAAGTGGGCTAGTAATCTGCCCATTGTCAGAGCCTTCGGCGATTGGCTCTGTGCCGGACATAGAAGTTTTGATCAGCTTTTCTCCCGCCCACTAAAACCAGGCTGTTAAACCAACGCACCATGTTATTTTCTTTTTCAATGAAGATGAAGTGTTAATGTGATTGATTACTTGCTTGTGTAAAATGGGATTTATTTGCTAGTGGAGGTATATTAGTACCTGTTCTAATCTTTATCATGTGTGGATTGCAGTGAATAGCAGTAATTAAAAAAATTGAACAGCTGAGTGACTCTACTGTTCAACGAACTAAAAAACCATCCAAGCCATAGCCTTCTTTCCCTGTTTATACCTTATAGAAGGAAAGTGAATTGGTGTCATTAATACACAAAGACGGGCGATGTTAAGTGATATTTTAATCCCACGTTAAATGACAAAAGAAATCGGTAACTAAATGGGTGAAGATTATTTTAATTGATAGAACTACCTGAATCCATACAGCAAAGCTGGGATTCACTTGATCTCATGTGGATATCTTCAGTGTAGGCATCCACATTCAACCTGGTTACACAGACATCTTTATGGTTGGTGGAGAGATGCCGGCACTTGGGGGAAGTCAGCCTGTTTGGGATTAGATTAACCAAGTAATGAGTTTAACTCTGTCCTGAGTTTGCAGTTTTCCTGCCTATGTGGTAACTCAGGTGAAGACACTAATAGGCAGAATTCGTTCAATATGTCTAAAAGTTAGTGGTTGAGAATTGTCATTATGCCTGTTCAGTCAGTGGGACAAGGAGAACTGTAGGAAAGCCATTTTTTCTGTCTTAAAAATAATGCTGATATCCTCAATGATCTTGATCGTATGCTAGGGAGTTATACACCTACAAATGCTGGGTTTAGCAGCTTTTACAACTGTTCCAGCTAGATTTTTAAAAGGATCTTTGCACATAGTCAAACGTAACATAAAATAATTTAATTTCCACTTCTTCTGGATCTGGCCTTTTCTTTATCTAGCTCCCTTATGTGCTTTCTCAAGCATATTAGCAGAGGAATGAAATAATTGTTATAATTCTCCTAGAGGGATAAAGTCTGAATATTTTATCACTTTCAATCACTTTTCCTAATGATATTTCTAAGCAAAAATAAACCAGGGCAATGTTAAGTCTTGCCTTTTTTTTATTCTCGTTGGAGGAGTGGTTTGCTGACTCATTTTGATTGGAAGTTTTTCCAACTTTAACATAGCAATTTGAGGGTGTTGCATATTTAAAAAATAAAAAAAGCAAGCTCTTTTCCCTAGTCTTCTATATAATAAGCATGAAGAATAACTAATCAAAACTCTGAAGAAGATCCAGTTTTTAAATGTGTGTTTTAGTTCTTGTTTCCATGATGTTATTGTACTGCCTTATTCACAATGGGCAAAAGCCGAATTTCTAATGTAAAAAAGCACATGCTGCAGGTTCTCTAAATACACTTTGTACTCTTTTAAAGTCAGGTTTAATTGTACTCAAGAGATCATATTTTCTAGTGTATAGAAATCTCCAAAACATGGTTTTAAATGTAAGGTGATGGGTGCAACTTGCAGATCTGCCATTTCCTCAGCTGCTTGCTGGTGTCATGGCTTAGTCGCTTGTTTGAGTAGAAGCAGCAGCAGTGCAGGCATGGAGGGAGAGTAGTAATGTCCTTACTGTCGTGTCCTTTTGGGGGGAAAGCAAGTGTTATTTTCCAGCACATATTCCGGGGTATTGTGTAGACACTGCATAGAAAAGCACACGTCAGTCTTCCTTAAAATACTCAAAATGCTCTTGTCGTCCTTCTCCTTAACAACCTCGTATCTTCCTCACTTAAGTTGAACACATTTGCTGCATTTAGTGTTTTCCCTTGCAAGTTTTAGTCCTCATCTTTTTATAGTTTGCTTTTCTTCCTACACTCTCCTGAGCTTTCTCATCCTTCTTTGTCTATTGTCTTCAGCTGTCTGTTTTCGCCTTGGCAACATACCTTTTCTCTGTCAATGTTCCTTCTCTTTCTTCTAGAAATTTTGCTGTATTTTTCTCCTGCTTAATTTTTCTCTGCTCTCAGTGATTTCTGCCCATTTTATTTTACTCGATGTGTTTCCCAACATTCTCTGTACTCTTTTTAATTTCTTTTCCTTCATGTAGTTACAAATTAACATTTGAAGCTATATTGGTAATTCTTATAACTTAACAAAATCACATTGTTTAGAATCAATTTGTTAGATGGTCTCTTCTTATGATGCTTATTCATAGTTTCTCATTATGGGTGTTAAATACCAGAAGCAAATAAGGATTATATAAATATATTCACATTCCATGTTTCCCAAAGTTAGGGGGGAAGTAGTAGTGGCATTTAAAAATATATAATCTTTGAAGCGTGTTTCCTTCCTTGTATGGGAGCCAGGATGATCATCGGTGAGGTTTGTCTGGGCTAGACTTGCCAGTCCTGTTGAAACTTGAGTGATCTGATTTTCAAGCACGTATCTTCTGTGACTGTAAACGTAGATACTTTAGGTAATGGTGAATAGGATAGTGAAGCTGGAAGAGAATTCAGATAATACAACTTTCCATGCTCTTTCATCAGGTTTTTTATTTTATTTAACAAAAAATTTATTTTTCAGTTTGTTCCCATGTTTATATAAAGGGAAATGCTCTAAGGAGGCACCCTTGCTCTTGAGTCTTCAGCAAAACCTAAAATAGTAGGTAGAGTGTTACCTGCCATTCTATCTTCCCATTTTCTTTTTCCTTTTGACGTTTTTGTGATTATCTGCATTGGTCAGCTTCTAAAACAGTTTCTTTTAGTTCAATAGGGTTTTCTTTTTATGGAAGATGTAACTGACACTGCTGGCAGCCTGTTCAACATTGTATGTTGTTTAAATGTTGCTCTAACAACTGCCAGACTTAGGACCGTGTTGTTGAAAACCTGTCTTGCCAACAGTGAAGCCTCTGCCCAGTGTGCAGGAAAAGACTGGCACGTGGAGAAGTCCTGAGTTCCTGGTTTGAGGACACCATCGGCTGGGTATGGGCACGTGGCATTGGTGCCATTTGCTGGCTCATTCACGGCAGCCACCAGCACTGGCACCAGGAGTGGAGCGGCTGGGGGTGCAGGGAAAAGGAGAAGGCTGGGTGCCAGGCTGGGTGATGTCCTTCTGCACCTCTGGCAGCATCACTCAGTAAAATCTGCTTCATGCAATCTAGGAGAAGATGGGAGGTACCAGAGGGCCAATACATCACCACACATGTGCAGAGTGGAGGGTGATTTCTCGCCACCTACATCACTGTGCCTTCACTACAGAAGAAACTATTTGTAGCCAGCTTTTAGGCAAGACAATAGCAGGTTTCTCATATGATTGCTGAATAAGTGATGGGGAAGTAGAGCTAAAAAAAATAACCTTGAAAGTCTTAATGTTTAAGAGGTAGGTTTGCAGGCCAGCCAAGAACACTTGTAATTTTTCACCAGCAATGGCTGATTATGATATAATGTAGATGAGATATTAATGAACAACAGAAAAAAAAGACAAGCAGCAGAGATGGAAATAGCTTTACCAATTGCAGGATCAGATCTCATCAGGTCTGGGCAAACCTTTGCTTTATGTAAATACCTCCCTTATTGGGGTTGCTTTCAACTCTCTTCTTTCCTATAGAAATATTTTGTCCTTAGTAGCCAGAATTTTTTTCTGATCAAATTTTAAAAAATTTCTTCGTCCTTTTCTCATATCTTGCAGCAAAAATTTATAGATATTTCTCCAGTTTCCTTTTCAATCATTTATTGTTGTTGCATTTGTATAATTTTTTTTTAAAAAAAATCATCCCATTTCTTCGAAGAACAGAGCAAAAACAAAGCAAGGGGATATTTTGACATGTGTTTGCATGAATGTTGTATGTTTTATCTATAAAATTAAAAATATTCCTAATAGAAGTCCTTCAGGACTAGAAGGCTTTCATAGCACTCCCTTACCTGGAAACACCTCATATTTTCTCTTTCCATTTTTGTGAACGTAGTATGGTTTTTTCAATATTTCCAATTATAGATATTCAGTACATGTATGTATTATGCTTTAATTACATTCAGACTTCACAGAGGCATCTGAAGAATTAGCGGTATTTCCGTTCCTTACAAAATGGGAAGTGTAAGCTGGCTGAGTGCCAAGTTACCAGTGTTGGGTTGTTTAACATTTGTATCAGTTTAAAGAAATACTTTCCTGTGTTACTGCTATGTCCACTGCACTAGGGAGAAGCCCAATAGAAAAATCCCCAGTATTTTCATGTTGCTATGTAAATCCAGAACACTGGCAATTAAAGAGTGAAAATGGTATATGTGAGAAAAACATTTTAAATATAATTAGAAGGTTCCTCCTTTCGTGGGCACTGCATGCGTATTTAAAATTTGTCATCGGTACAATTTTATCTCCAGTAATAGTTCTGAAATTTAATTTTTCTGTGTTACAGCTTTACTGATGATACCGTTTCCAAAAGATTAAACTTGATCAAGATATAATTTAAGAATAGGTAGATCCATTTACTTAACCAAAAAATGTAAGGTACTAAAATGATGCTATATTAATGGAGAATCGTATTTGTTCTCAGATGTGATCATTACAGCTTTGTCGTGGTTACTGGGGGTGTGTGGTACAGCAGACAGCGATTTCCTTCTATGCCGTGTCTCGGGGTTTTTTTTTTTGCTGTCAGTGGTGGTGGTTATGGCAGCAGGAAGGCACAACCGTGTGCGAGAGGCAGGGATGGTTACAATCAGCACATGTGCATTTCCAATGACTGGGAGTGACTGGTGGTGCTTTCATGTTAAGTTTCTTCTGCCAGTTGTGTGCTTTACCTCAGAGATAGCAAAGGTGTGTGCAGGTGCCACAGATCCAAAGCCCTTTCCTTGCAGTAATTGATGTTCGTCTGACAGGCTCTAGCAGGATTTCAGAGCTTGTATTGGCTCTTCAGTTGTCTTTTCAACAAGAAACAAGCTGCAAAGAGCATACTTGAAGGACGGCTGACTGGTCAGATAGAGAATTTTGAGGTTTGTTTAATGTTGGGAAGGCTGCTGTGAGACAAATCCTTACTATTTCATTCAACGGTGGCTGGTTCCAAAGCCTGTACTGCTGAGTGGCCATGGTCAGGCTTATTTACACAGGAGCTGTACTGTGTCCAAATGGAGGAACTAGAGGTAAAGCCAGGAGTGTATTTTTATTTGGTGAGTGTGGCATGGTGCAGCTGGCATCGGTATCTTGGTTTTGGCACTTTTAATGGCTGCTGAGGATGCTCCTCTTGCTCTTATTCCTTCATGTAAAAACACTTTTTGTTTCCCTATTCTGCCCCTTGTCTCTATTATAAACAATATGGAACATTTGATATGAAGTTTGACGGAGACGACTCTGTAACCTGTCCAGTGTTCCTCAAGACTTAGACTTTGGGTAAGCTGATCACCATGTGGATCCATGTCCCAGCGAGGCACAAGTCACTGCTAAAGTGGAAAGATTTTTGGCTCGCTTTGGGCTTGGGATGACGTGCTTTTTTGATGGAGCTTTTTCTGAGAACTGCTTGTACTCTTATGAGGCCAGGAAGAGGTGAAACAAGTCCTTCTCATGTCCTAGAGGAACAGAGCTGAGAATGTCTTTGCATCCAAAATTCAAGGAGTATAAGAGCCCGATGATCTGCTGGATAAGAAATGTCAAAAACCTTGAAGAATATTTGGAAAAACCAGTTGTGTAGATACTGTGATGATAATCACAATATAAAAACGGATTGAAAATCATTTGGTGAATGTGCCGTCTAATTATCTGAATTTAAAGATATTTCTACTGTAAGGATTTCTATCTGTAAATTTTGTAACAAAAAGTAAAAATATAAAGCTTTTTAGAACAGTGAATGATTCTAAAAAATAAGACTAAGAAGAAATTCTAACCTGAAGTTTAAGGTTATAACATGTATTCAATAACTGTGACCTCGTTTAATCCTTCTGGGTAAATCATGTAGCTTCATCTCCTAGGAGAGGGAGGAATCAGTGTGTGCAAGATTTTATGAGTCATTGCTTTAGTCTTTATAAGGTAACATACACTTGAGTCAGTTTGGATGAATAGAAACCTGTTTTCTTTAAAACTGGAATTTTCATCCTGCTACATTAGAGCAATTTTTTTTTCTTGAATTTTGAAAAAAAATAAAGGCACATAATAACAAACGATGGAAAAATAATACTAGTTGAAAATTTGAACAGCCCTTAAGACATTTAGGCAAATTATAGACCCGAAAGAAAATGCTATTATCAGAAGGATCCTAACAATAATAATTTCACACTAGATTGTAAAAGGAATAAATTAGAAATATTTTGGATTAGAAATCAGAAATCATTCACTCCATCCATTGAGTTAAGATAGTAAAGATAGTAGAAATGATGTAGTTTGAGGGTGTCTAACACTGATTATTTTGCTGGAAGTTGAATTTTTTCCAGCTTTGGCAGAAAAGCTGTCCATGTATGCTTGGCAAACCGTTTGCCTCTAGACAAGGTTTGGAAAATACAGCAAATGACTTACTGTATTTTATCTAACAGAGTATTAAGTTCTTAAATCACTCTGTCTCTAGCTACATTGTGTCCAACTATTTCTGTATGGAAATTTTTTTTTTTTGCCTAGTAATAGGAAGCAATTGGCAGCTGATTTTTAAAGGACAGAGGATATATTTTAACATACTTAGAATATTTTGGGTTGGGTTGGTTGTTTTTTTTTTCCCTAAAATGAATAAACTTGTAGGAATAAGCTTTTTGCTTTCTAGCAGCTCTAGGAAATGTTAACTCTGTCCCTTCCAAACAAAATCTTTCTCATAAACCTTAAATAGTTACAAATAATGAAGTTCAGTACATCAATAATTAGTAAATAACAAGCACAGATATATTTGGGGTTAACAGTGCTTGCTTTGGTGTGCTTACTAAAAGTATTTAATCTGACAAGTAGTTTTGCAAAATGAATAATTTTTTTTTCTTTGCAGAATGGCTTTCTGTAGAAGCAGAGATTTTCAAAGAAACTTCGGTCAGAGTTGGTTATTGGTGTGAGATGAGAGGAGGGAGGGAAAAGCAACAACGTGGTGCTGGGCATACATCTGGTACAGCAAATGCTGCCAGATCCAGCAGAAGTATGAGAACGAAGAATTCCTCTTATTGCCACCTTTGTGTTTCAGTAAGCACTTCATTAAGGAATGTTACAGTCTGGCAGTAGATCAAATGCCATATTATGTCAACGAGGCTTAGTTATGTAGGTGACTAAAAGAAATTCAAATTAATAATTAGATTTAACTAGTTAAACATAGTTAGGTAATTCTGCTTCCCTGTGTTCATAATGGGCCATTTATTGAGTAATTGTGGCATATTGTAATGCTTTTCTTCTTAAATATCTAATGCTTCCTCAAATTTATCTACAAACTTCCTCCAAAATTATTCATATATCTCTATATATATTAAAACTATAAAACTATAGTAAGACTGTATTAAAAATTCTTCAGAGGTGTAACTGATGTGAATTATGTATATTTACATATTGGGAAACTAATTATTTAAACAAGTAAAAAGCAAATCCATCTGTGCCTTTTGTGTGCTTTTTTCCCTTTTGGAGAAGCAGAAACAAACTTGACTGTATGGTGGATGTTCTCAAGCTTGTTTTCACCCTTGTGATCTGCAGTGTGCATTTCCTTCCTACCATGTTTCACTCCTTTCTATACCCCGTGTTTTCAGTGTCCTCCTCAGGGTGGAGATTCAGTGAAATGAAGTTGTAAAATGATAGTACTGGCGTTGCTATTTTTCTCGAATAAAATACCATTGGGCTGTAAGTTCTCAATGAATAGTCTTCCATTTTCTTCTGCAAAAACAAGGCAACAGCTACCATTAAAGGTATCTACTGTCTTTCAGATCAGCTTTGGCCTCTATTTCTGTTAAGGAGAATAGTACTAGCAACTCTCAGTGTCATCTGGCTATGAAGGATGTCTGTCTTTAAGAATTAGGGTGGACTTAACTCTTGGGTGCTAACTGGGAGTAGCAGCCATTTTGAAAGAAGACAGGTTTTTCTCAGAATATTTTCTGAAAGTATTATTTTTAAACCACAGCTCATGTCTGGAAAACTGTTCAGAAGGATAACAGTGATGTTACTATGAATGTGTTCTTTAAAAGTACCCGAGCATGTGATTCCAGTAGTTTTAAGTGTATCAGAAATGTAAAAAGCAGTGGCTCTGAGGTCACTAGGAGAAGATCAGATGCAACATGTCGTTTCTCAAAACCCCAAAAGATTCAGTACTATTAACATTAAGTCCAGTTAATGTACTTGTGGATACCGAGTAAATCCACCTTCCCCTTTATGCACGGGAAAATGAAAGACTTAAAAAAAAAAAACTATTTATTTTTTCCCCTCATTAGATATTGACTCCTATTATGTGTGTCTGCCAAGATGAGCATGAGTGGGAGCTGTAGTTGAACTTGTGCAGTGTATAGAAAAAAGGGATCTGTACTTCCCATTGTATCTTTTATCTGGTCCCTAAGACTTGTGTGTGGGATGAGGGAGTGTTTTTTCAAAACATACTTTACATTCAGAGCAGTAACTAAAACATGACTCTTACAAAAGTGTTTAAAATTTAAAGTACATTTCAATAGTGCTGACTTTTTCTTATGCAGGTCTTTAGGGAAGGAGAGAGTTTGCTTTAACATTTTGAAGTAAACAGTTTCTTAAAATGGCGATTTTAATATTTCAGGTAGGCATAACCTTAAAAGTTCTATTGTAATTTCCTCATGCTCTGAGAAGAAATATTATTTAACATATTGAAGAGGAATAATACTAAGAATATTAATGTAATCTCCTCAACAGGAGATTGCAAACAGCTGCTTTTCTGTCACTTATTCTTCAGTGAGGCAGTCGCTGGCTTGTGTATCAGCATTGATGTGAATGTTACGCATGAGAGACCTGAAGAAGACTTGAAGAAGTCCTTAAAGCTACTATTTTTTTTTTCCTCACGTCAAAATCTTAGTAACATCAGGAAGAACAATTTATTTTAGGGCAGTTATACTCATTATGGTTCCATACTACTCCGTTTAGTATTCATACGCTTATCAAACCCAGGCGTGCTCTGTGTTTGTGCCATTTTGAAACCCTCGTTTCAATCACAGAGCCTGTGATTCTAGCAGTCTTTTAGAACTATTTATTTTAAAAGTACGTGATCTAAAACATATAAAGCAGTGAACCTCTCAAGTTGTGTGCAAGTCTGTCTCATTTTGTCTGGTGTCCAGTGCCTCGTCAGGAGAATTTAAATTTATTGCCTTCTTTTGTGCTGTTTAGCATGTCACTTGTACAACAGTTATCCGAAGCTCAAAACATAGATCTGTCCACATAAAATGACGCTACTTGATACCAAAGTTCTTAATGCATTTCATGACTTCAAGGCTGAAAAATAACTTAGAATAGGCAGTTTGATTAACTTGATTTGTTTAATAGCTTCAGATCTTCCCTTCATTTGGGAAGCAGGACTATTTCTTTTAACAGTGACACTGGAAGTAGTCAACTTGCAGCAGGATGAGGGTTTTATAGGCAACTTGTAAGATCCAAGCAGCTGTAGCCGTGTTATAAGGATGGAAGGTTCAGTGCAGCATAGACTAGGATGGATATTGATAGGGACGTACATGTTTAAAGGTAGCGTAGAAGAAAGGCTAAAAGCACCTCAAGCTTGTGTCCCAATATACACACCCCACAGAAAATGGAAGAAAAGCATTAAACCTGCTAGAGTATGATCAGATTAGACTAACAAAATGTGTGGATGAGCCTACCTATTAATTAAAAATGAAATATTTTTCTTGCATCTGTTTAGTATAACATTTATTTTAAAAAGCAGGTATGAAAACTTGTGTGGCAGGGTTTACATTGCAAAAAATTGAAGGTACTTAAGTTTAGCTGCTACTTTGTCTCTTCCTTTGCTCCCAAAAGGCATGGGGGTGGTGGGGGGAAGAAGGTGTATTAGTTGAGTTCTGCAACAGTGGATCTCTGCCCTGGATAAATTTAATACATGCACTGTCAGTAAGATATTTTAATCTTAACTGATGAACATGTTGTAGACCATTGAGATAATCTGTTTGCGGTAGACATGATTAAATTTTTAGTGAAACAGTGACTTCTGTCAGTTGACTTTGAAATTGTGGTGACTCTGATAACTATCCATATGTCATAGGGAACAGTTTGTGCAGTGCCATATACCTTGTCCTCACTTTTCCATCTGTGCTTAAGCAGCAGCTAGGGTTTTTTATTTTCTTTTATGGTGGAGAGCTCTTATGTGATTTTTTTTATTGATAAAAGAAATAAACAAAACTCCAGGCTAATTCTGCTCCTCTGGTTTTTTTTTTTTTCCAGATTATGTATATATTCCTCAGAGGTTCCCAGTTCTTTTTTGTTCTTCTTTCACATTGTTGAAATAAAAAAAAAAAAAATCTCTTCTTTGTCTTGAAGAGTTCTTCCCTTATAATTTCTGAGGTGGTTTGTTCTAGATTTGGTGTGGAAACTTCAGGTTGCTTGGAGCATTTGGCATGATGCTCTCTGAACAATCCCCTGTGAGTTTACAAACTGCCAGCATCTCTTTCTAGGACTCTCCTCTCCATTTTTCCAAGCCTCCCGTCTCTTTGTTTTTTGGCAAAGCAAATGATCTTTCTCTAAAAGGAGATTCCTTCCTGTTTTAACTTCATCTGTTGCCTTTTTCTCTGGTCTAACACACAATTTGCACTTGAACGTATTGGAGGAGGCAAATATCTAAGCTAAAAAAGAAATAAAATTATGGTTAGTTTCTGCTTTGCTTTGGTTTGAAAAAATAAAACTCATGATGATTAGGAAGCCATTTTGGGCAGTGCAGAGCCTTTCTGGTTTTTGTTTTCATTCAATCACAGCTTGAATAGAATGGCTTTAGAGACTTAGTGTATCTGCTTCTCTCAGGCCTTGGCTGAGAGCCAGTTGTCTGCCACTTGATCTGTACACAGTGCAAAATTACTCAAAGTGGGATGATGAAGTTCATGGAATGACTGAGGAGTTGGTGACTGATCCTACCCCATACCTGAATTTATTATTTTGCAGCTGAAGAAATTTACTGCATTAATTGCTGCTTTGAGATGTGCAAGCCCTAAGCTTCATTCATCTTCAACTTCTTTTCAGTTAGTGTTATGATCTGTTCTGGATGTGGTTCTATGTAGAGTGCTATCTTTTTTGTAGCCTCAGAAATTAGGACAACCCAAAACTCTTCAGTGAGGACATAAATGCTTGCTCACTAAGCAGAGGTTCACTGTACCTCTGGGTGCTGATCAGTCCAGTTATCTAATTAACTCATGAAACCCATTAAAGGTGTGGTTCTTTGAGTCTGTAACAGGTGTAGGTCCTGAACAGCCCAGCATTTGCCTTTGTGCCCCTGTACTTGAGGTAAACTGAAAGTGGAACTGTTTGTTGTGTTGGAAGGTCTTGAACCGAGAAACCTCCAGGAAGAGCCGTTCAGTTGTAAAGCTTTCCTTTTTCCTCTCTTTTCTTTTTCTGTTACTTTGAGTTTAACAAATACTACTGTAATTTGCATTCTTCTGGACGCAAAGGCTGGTGGAGTGGTGCTATGGTGACTGCAGTTTGAAGGGTTTTTTCTGTTGTTACTTGGACTTGGCATGCAATTTCTAAGTTCTAATAAATTCTGTAAATGAGCCCAGATTTCTGGATATGTAATTTATAAATGATCAAAATAAACAAATGAGAACATTGCTCTTTCTGCAGCCATTATTCTCTTATGGCCTAAAGGCACTTAGTGTAAAACTCATCTGTCTTATTTTCGTGACATTATTCCCATGATCAGTTTTGATGAGGAGTGATAGTGATGGTATCAGCCTGACCTTGCTGGTGCAGTATGGATGTGTAAAGGTACAGACTTGCTTTTAAGAATGAACAAAGTTGGACCACTTGCAAAAATCTCAGGTAGCAGAGACAAAAGATTGGTAAATTCCAAATAAGAACATATTTCAAATTGACAGAAGAGAAACAGAGGAAAGAAAAACCCCAAAACCATGGGATGAAAGTTTTACCTAATTGTGGAGTAGAATGCTCATTAAGATATTAGAATTTTTTTTCCTATGAGGTCTCATTTTATTTAAATTCTTCTTGCAGCTATATTAAATAAGTCTTTGTTGTCACTTGGTTACTAAGAGTAAAATTAAATTATGTGCTATAATACCATCATGGAGAAATGTCTGTGCATCTCTTATGAGAATCCAGGGACTCAAAGTTTGCAGTGAAGTAACTTACATCTTGGATTTGTTTTTAACATCTTGTAGTGTACCGTTAGCAATAAAGTCTTAGTGTAATAATCTCTAGACATCCCTTGCAAAGCCTATGTGGAGACTTAATCATGGAATAGATCATTTGATCACTTCATCCCGAACTCTGGATTTTGTTTTGCTATAAAATCCTGCCTTGTTAATATCTGTTTATGTAATCAATTTTCAATTTTAAGCATCTTCAGAAGGAATTAAAAAATTTGTTGGACTTTGAGGTTGAGGACTGTATCTATAGTCAGTCGGTGTTAAGGATCTGTGGTAGGGGAAATGAACTTTAGTTCATCCCCGCATTGGGATGTGAGTCTGGGTGTGCAGAGACGCATCCTGTTAGCTGTGACTGCAGGAACTCTTACTGCCTGGGATGGGCAATGGTAAAAGAAGCTTTTTATGGTACTTGCAGTCATGCAGTGGAGCCATCCTGACATTTAACAGGCATGTTTTCAAAGATCTGAGAAGCATCTTCTTTGGATGTGAGAACTGAGATACTTCTTGGAGGTTCCTCTGATCAGTATGTTTTGGGAACAACAAGTGGCATATGCTTAAAGAAGTGATGATCACTTGCTAGCTTGCAAGCCTCCCACCAGAGCATGAGGGTGATAAACTCATTCAGATAGTAATAATATTTTTGTAACTTTAGTTGAAAAAAAAAAATTAATTAGTTATCCAGCTTCTCTTCTTCTGTTTCCAGAAATTTCTGAGGCTTCGTATGTGAGATATATGTGAAGAGAGGAAGAAAAGTCAGGTTTTGAGGTCTTTCATTGTGGAATGGTTAATCCCAAACAGTTCGGGTTTTCTGTGGCTGTAAACAAGTGGACGTAGTGTTGCTCAGGTCTTACCAGTATTACCATAGGTGGCACTACGGTCTCCGGCGAGGATATGGTCTTAAAATGATGCTCACGCCCCTGACTTTGTTCTTTGGGTTTTTTGGGTCACAAACCTCTCGACTCCAGAGCTGCTGGTGAATTCACTTTTCAGCAGTCTCTGTTGTGCTTTGACAGGATCTTGTGAAGCGAGTGGCAGGGCGCATCTCCCCTTGGTGACAGCACGCTGGGTGTCCGTGCCTGGGCGTGTTGCCAGCGTTTTGGTAACGAGGCACCAGCCCAGGCCTTACCAGTGCTGGGTTGGTGATTACAGAATCACAGAATGTGCTGAGTTGGAAGGGACCCACCACGATCATCGAGTCCAACTCCTGGCCATGCACGGCACTATCCTCAAGAGTCACGCCACGTGCCCGAGAGCACTGTCCAAACGCTTCTAGAACTCTGTCAGGCTTGGTGCTGTGACCGCTGCCCTGGGGAGCCTGTTCCAGTGCCTGACCACCCTCTGGGTGCAGTACCAGGTATTTTTAAAAAAAAAAGAGAAAGGAAAATGAAACGTTACTTTTCAAAGTGTATTTGGGGGACGTTAGAGGCAGGCCCCTAAACCCCCAAATCCAGGTGTGCCTGGCGTTTTCCACGTCTGGTTTCTCACCGGTGTATGAAAGTAGTGATTTAATACCTCGCTCTTTGTGACAAAAATGATTCAAAGAGCCATATTTTTCAGGGCTTCTGATCTGGAGGCTTTCGCGGGTGTGCAGTGCCTCTCAGCAAGGTACCCGGGAAGACGATCCGTGTCGGGAATCCTTTGTTTCGGCGTTTTTCCCCTCGGCAGGCCCCCCCGCGTCCCCCCCGCCGGCGGCAGCGGTG
>VZTA01002998.1:308145-344914 GCA_013398855.1 Mohoua ochrocephala
TCCGGAAGGCGAGGGCAGGCGGTGTCGGTGGTGAACGTTTTCTGATTTTTCCAGAAATCAAGCAGAAGACTGAGCTGCTGATGTCAGTTAACTCTGAGAAGTCGTCCTCTCCAGAAAGGTACGGCCGCATCCCCGTCCGCATGAACGCGGGGCTTCTCCCTCTGCCTCCGCGGGGCTGCTGGCATTGTCCGCGTGCTGCATGCTGGATCTCGCACCGTGCCCACCCAGCCTCTCCTCCTGGTCGAGCTTTGTGCGTTTTTGCCGAGGGTTCCGGGTCCCACCCTGTCCCCCGGAGCCCGGCGGGCTGCAGCATGCGGATCGCGGCGGGGCGGGCTGGGCTGGCTGGTGCAGACCCCGCGCCCGCGCCTGTCACGCGAGCGGCATCGCAGAGACCCCGCCGTGCTGCCGCGCTCCCCGCGCTCCTGCCACTTCACATGGGTAGGCGATAGAACTTGGCGAAGCGTTTCATGCCCTGTTATGTGGAAAAGGGAGTGTCCTTTGGAAAGTAGCTCAGGAATCGCAAATCCCCCTATTAGTCACATTCTGTAAGATAGATGTGATCCCTGTTCAAGTCTGTGCTAGGAAATGGAGCAGTCGCTGCATGCAGTAATGGTTCATGCCTGCAGGTAAGGACAAAATGACTCAGAAGTGTTTTTAAAGCAATTATTTTATCTGTCAGTCAGATTAGTGCTATTTCAAGTAGCTGTTTCATTTTTAAAGAAATACTTAAAGGAACTAAATGTACATTTAAGTCTTCTGACGTGAAATAGCCTCCTGGTGATTATTTTGTTGATTTCAAATAAACCAGCCCTGCTCAGTTCTGTTTTGCTTGCAACTGAATTTTAGGGCATTTTTATTTTTGAAATTGCTTCGGTCTAGAGAAACATAATGCCATTTCCCCCCCATTATTTACAGTAAACATTTTGGCTGTATGCAAAAGACCCTCTGAATGTTCTGTTTCACCATTTTAATATTGGACGTTAGCAAAAAAACCCCTACTATTAATTTTAAGCTCTCAAACTGTGTTAGGCTGAAATTACGGTCTAAAGTTTATTTTATTGAATGGCTCAGCATAGAGAGACATGATAAGGCACTGAATGCTCTCTTAAGGAAACAGGCTAAAAGACATCTTTCAAAATGAACGAGTGCTGTGTGGCATGGGTGGTTTGAAAAACCAAAACGAGCAATTTAATTTGATTTATAAGTATATTTGTGTAAGATACATAGAAGCAGACTGCGTTGCCTTTCACCAGCTGTAGTTATAACAAAATATCAGCAATGAGAGATACAGAAAATGGTGGGGGGGAATGGGATGTTAAGTCACCTTTCCAAAATGGAGAAATATAAGAAGAGCTTTGAGAGAAATTTTAGGTTTTTCTTGTTCAAAATGAAGAATGAGGAGAGAAAATGCAAATGTTTATTTGTTAGCCTTTATCCCACTCTTATGCCTAAAATTTTTAAATACAAGACTCATAAAATGGTGGTGGTAGCAGGGAGGATGATAGAGTGAAAATAGTAAAGAAACAGGTGTTAACTCGATTTTTGGAGAGACTTTCGTTGGCATTGCTGTGTGGGAATTTGGTCTATAACACAGATATTTATTTTATCAAAATGAATGTTATGCAGCACCCGACATCTGATCAGTCTGGTTTTGAGCAGAACATGCTCATAGTTGAACTAATGGTAGTCCTAGATGAAGAGGTCCTTTTAAAGGATCATAACACACAATTAGAAAAAGGTGCATTTGTCTGAGATTCATTTGAATGTCATTCATTAAAAAGGAAGATTTTTTAACAGCCTGATGTGTTATCATGCCATAAAGATTAAAATGTGGTTGTTGTATATACACACAGATTTCTTTTGAGGATTTAAATATGTGGTACTGTTCACCTGGAGATTGATTTGACATACCAGCTGCATGGTCAGTTATAAATGAAAACATCTTTATATTTTATAGGAGGTTTTTTTTTTTTTTAAATAACCACATTCTTTTCACATATCTAAAAATAGACTGAATTTTTTTGCAAGCTGTTATGAAACAGTGCTGTCTATCCTATTAGCTGCCAGTTCCTCTCAAGGCTTTTTGAAAATTATTTTTGTAAGATTTTAAAAAAAGAAATAATTGTAATATTGAGTGTCCGAACTGTTAAACTGGCCTAATCTGCTCTGTAGAAAAATTGCAATGTGTGTTTATGCCATACAGACATAAGAATATGCATGTTCTTGAAAAAACACAGAAAGGGAATTAGTTCTTGCATATTTATTTATTGCTGGTTTTTATCCTTGCTCCTAGTGGTTGGACTTTTTGAGAAGCTTGAGTTCTCCGTGTGGGAATGCTGTGTGGAAGATCTGAAAGAGTCCATGGCTTGTTTCTTGTTTTCCACGCTAGCAGAGGCTGCTAGACAGTGCTTGCATAGCCAGAGGGGAGGGGAGAGGAGCTGCTCTGTGCGTTTGCAGAGACTGATGAAATGGGCATAGAGAAGGAATGAGAGAGAAGCCCATTACTTGCCTCCTTCTTTGGCTGGTCTTTGTTTTTGCAAGACAGTTTAGCGTTTGTAGGTTTTCCTGCTCATTTGGCAAGTTCAACATGCTGTCACGTCTTACTGATGAGAAGAAAGCTGGAATATAATGGACGGTTTGGCTGTTATGGAGGCTCAGCATTTTAGAAATCCTGCAGCGTTCTCTTAGGGTAGTTGTTTGTTATGATTTTAAGAACCTTTTAGGAGACATTAGGAAGAAAGATGAACCTTTTTGTTGAGGAACCTCTGAGATGTTTAAAGACACTTGGCAGCCTTGAAAAGTGAATTAATGCAAACCTGAGACATTTTTCATAGATTCATCCTTCCTTTCCCTTTACCTTCTCCCTAGAAAAACTGGAGTTGCAGAAGTGAGGTGATAAGATTAAGATACCTGTGTTTTGGCGGGCTATGGGATATTCCATTAGCAGACACAATCAGACAGCATCTCTGTGTCCTGAATTTCCGAGTAGTTAATGCTGCCCTGGGCCAAAGTCCTGGTTCCTCGTTGATAAGGTAACCCAGGTAACTCGGGATGCGTGCGTGCACATGGACTGGGCGGTGGATCAGGTAACCGCGGCAGCTGGGGTTGCTGAATTGATTTGTTTGGATGTCTGAGCCTTAAGGAGACCATGGATATGTTTTCCTGCAGTGTGCTTACGATGTGACACTCACCTGGTTTCGTTATCTAATGAGTAGTAATTAAACTACCACGAACCCCTGTATTCTTTGTGTTTCCCTGGAGGCGGCATGAAGTTACTGGTCCAAGTCTTGCGCGTGTCATGAGGAAGCAAGTAGCAGCATCCACATGGAGGAGGGATGGTCTTTCAGGAGTCCTCCAGGAAAGCCAAAATACTTTCCTTTCTGTTGTATGAGTTATGAAGTCTTCTCATCTACAGTATAGTGAACTCTTTGAGCTGCACAGGTTTTTTGGTTTGTTTTTGTTTTCCTTTTTAGGGGCTGTGTGGAACTCTTAGCAAGTTTCTGTTTCTTTTTGAGAAGTTAATTCTTTCACCTGGATCACTTGATACCCTTAAGACTCCAAACCTAATGTGTGTAGTAGTTTTCTTTTTCACATTTTAGGACAAAGAACTTGTCAGTTGTTCAGCTCTGATTTTGGATTCTAAATTTGTGTCAGCAATGCAGTTTGACCATGCAGCATTTTCTGATAAAGGTTTTTAGCAAGACTGATGAGTCTGAAGTGTTTGACCTGCTCTTTTTCCTTCTTTCTGCAAAGGCTGCATATGCATGTTTCTTTGAAATGAGTTTCTGCTTCAGTGTTTTTTAAAAAAAATAGTAGTGGCCACTCGTGAACAGTCTTAAAGTAGGTAGCTGGTGTGTATATAATTCAATTTTCATGATTTTGAGGGGTTTTATAAATAACAGTAAAGGGAAGATGTTTTCAAATGACTAGTTTGTGTTAATCAACGTGTGGAAGCATTTGGGGTTGGGTAGTGCAGGCAAGGTTTAAGGAATACTGGTGGTTTTGGTTTGGCTTTTTGTTGGGTTTTTTTTGAGCCTTGGGCTATGTATACCCCTCTATCTTTGTAATTTATCTTTGAAGAGCAGATGAATGTATTTCTCACTGCTTTTACATGGTTTCTTCATCAGGTCAAGCCAGGAGGCAGTCAGGGATAAAGGAAAGGAGGAAGAAATCTAAAATGATGAGAGGGAAGAAAAAAGATGGAGACTGAGTACTGTCTGCTTCCTTTTCTAAGAGACCTAGTGTTAGTTGTAAGAGGAGGCATTGTGAAACAAGTTATGATGCTGAAAGATTCCTTCAGGTTTCGGAATGTCACAGAATTTTTTTTTTGTTCTGTTTTTGTCTATGTGTTTCTCTTTTTTAAATTTAACTGTGGATGCACTACTTCTAAGGTAGAAGTGTAACTTGTAATAAATATAGAAATAATGTTTAAAAGTAGAACCATCAGCTAACAACATGGAGTATAAGCTGATATTCCTGTGTGTCAGATAAATGGTTTGGAATAATTATTAGATAATAGGGCATTATGAGATAAGGATTCTATTATTTATGTAACTAACACTGGAAGAAAAAATAGTTGTCAGAATAATGCAACTATTTCATCAGTTCCAGTAACTTCTAAACACATTTTCAAAATACCATATTTTCTTCAGCTCTCTTCCTGCTTTACTTGTTCTGTTTTATAGGATAAAAGAAATATTGTACAGCTTCTGTTTCAGGACAGTTCAAATTTATTTTTAGTAGTCATACAACTACAACTTCTCTGTTCTGTTTAATATATGATAACAGTGAACAGTATATATTTTTCCCCCTTTTTTTCACCAAAATTACAAGCTAATTCTATTTGTTTTATTTTATCTCAGAAGTAGAAAGAAAATGATCCTATCTCAGTGTGGGCCCTAAGCTGTTTGTCCAGGGAGGCACTTGATACCACCACCAGTTCTGTTGGGTGACAGTGTGCCTGTATAGCTCTCTTAGACTAGGTGCATAATTTTAGATTACCAGTCCTGGACCAAAATAAATCCTGTGTTTTGTGCAGTTTTCCTGTTAAAGGTTTCCCAGTCTCACTTGTTTGAGCGTGCAAGGCTTTTAAGTGAAGTATGAAAGGGATGTAGAGACAGGGAATGTTGCAACATGCCATTGTCCTTGTGTAGGAAAAAATGGAAATAGCCTATATAGAAGCAGCCACTTGCGGAGTCAGTTTTTCACTTGAGGTGATATTTTTAGGGGACACTGTACTCTTTTTTGGAGCTGGTAGTGCCTCTATCAGTTTATCAGTAGGCTTTGAAAAGATTGAGAATTTGAAGTGTATTTTGGTTTTCAGAGATAAGACTTGGTTTATTTCTGTGTCTGTCTGGAATGTCATGCTATAGGTAAAAAAATTACCTACTTTGATATTTAATAACGAATGAAGTATGTCATTAGTATCCCTACTCCTCAGATGGCCTGTGCACTACTTAATTTTTTTCTTTAATGATTTTTTTTTTTTTTAATTATTAAGAACTTTTCATCATGCAGGTATTTGTTAGGTATTTATTACAGGGACATTTCTAGTAAACCTTCTGAGAACTAAAATCTCAGATTTTGTCACTTCCTGTTGGAACTAAAATGAGAGAATTTTGTGAAAGGGAGAGATTGAAAGTTCTGGGGGGTTGTATGAGGTTTTCCTGAATGAGAACTCTTCACTGGAAACTAACTCAAGCAATCCAGTGCTGGTTTGAATACAGTTATCTAATGGCTAAAAAAAAAAGTACCTAAAAAATTTGAAAACTATGACTTGCACAATATACTTTCTAAGGTATTCCAGTTCTATCCCAGGGTAAAATGTCTGGAAAAAAGTAATGGATCATTTTAAGCAAAGCCTTTTGTGCCACAGATTTACTCTGTTCCATGACTTGAAACTTTTTGCCTCATCACTGTCTTAGTCATGCCTTCACTGAAATGTCCACTCCAGCCCCTAGGTGGATGGTAAAGGAATGTTACTTGATAGATTGCATAAAACAGTGTGTACCTATGCCCAATGTTTGCATTTCTGTTGTTGCTGTAGTGTACATATTCACATTTTATACTTACAAATCAGTAATAAAATGTTTAGACATTCATGTAATTCAGTGAATGTACTGTGTTGTGATACATGTATTTTCATTGATCCGGAATTGATGTAGTTAGTGAGGGATGCTAGCAACAGATTAAGCAAATGTATGCAAATTTAAGCGTTCCATTTTGTCACATATTTTGTGTTATAAGACTATTATCAGGAAATTGTGGCATTTCTCAGCTTTTGACTTGATGAGAATCCTACTATTCAGTTTGGAGGACATCTAAACTTTCCAGTGGACTGAAAAATACCTTTTCTGTCCAAAGGGTGTTGTGACCAGAAGGTCTTCCACTAGTTCTGTCTTCAAGAATTTTACACTCCTGAGCGAGTGTCTGCCTTAGGTGCTTCTGTGTTTTCTTCAAAACTCACCTTTAGTCTCGGGTAAACTGACAAAATCTAAACAGTCACTGTTACCTTAAAAACAGATCTGAAATTTAACTCATCTAGGATGCCTGCCAAACTCATGCTGATATTTGTGACTAGATGGATAGTGACCTGCGATTTCCTTTTTTTCCTGCTTCACTCTCTTTCTCTTTTTTTATTCTTTAAAGCTTCAGTTACAAAAGAAATGTGTGCAGCTCCAAGCTCTGCCTATGTTCTTCACGAAGTTTATCTACACAGCTTTCCTTGTCTGGTTATAGCTTTAGGTCAGTCACGCTGGTTGATTGGTTCTCTTTCCTGACTGGACAATGTTCGAAACCAGAACCACGTCCCATGTGGATGTCCTATTTGTATGAAGTTTTGGCCATTGTGTTTAATAAAGGCACTTCAAATAACCTCTCTGTATTAATAAAAGTGTCCTAATTTTATCTTGATATCTGCTAATATAACAAATGGCCATAAATTGGCGATACCCTCATTTACTAAAATACTGTATTTTCTTCTCTTGAGAGGTTGTGAAACATTTGTATTTTAGTGTTGGGATGGTTAGTCTTCCAGACTTTTTTCCCTCAAGCGTGGAGCAGCCTAATTCCATGGAAAGGAGTGTTTCTTGAACCTACTTCTTATTTGGTAAAATGTCATTGGAGTAACACAAAACCTTTCAAGAGTTCAGTGCCTTATTTTCCTGAAGCGACTTCCTATGCCTCAAATCTACTGGAATGGTCACAGCCTTGGAATGGCAAGGACTCATCCTTACTTCTGTTGCTCAGTCCAACTGTGCATGGCGATAGTGTGTATCATTTCTGGGGGCAAAGAGGGTCATATTATTGCAACAGAAAGTCCTCTTAAACTGTGTTTCTGTCCTGCATTGTCAAAGCTTAACTTGTAGTAGTTCTGGCAGAAACTGGGAGAATTGTTTTTGTCATTGATACTACTAGAAAAAGACAGTATTTTTTTCTCTTGCAACTGCCGTGTCAGAATATCCAGCAATGATTTTTTTTTTTTTTTTTTTTGTGGAGATGGAAAGGTGGTTTGAAATTTCTGTGGGTTTCAGTGGACAGCTCTTCTGTTACTCTGTATCCAGCATCAGGACCTACAGAATGTCATTATCGTCTTCAGCTGCTGCAGCCACTGTCCACAGAAGCATTAAGTTCCTGCTATGCCCACATACCAGACACATATCCACCTCTGTTTATTTCATGCCATGAACTAGAATGGAAGATGTTTGGAATTAGCCCTGCTCTTTATGAATCCTTCTATAAAAGGATTACCTTACCCTTAGGAGACCACGTGTGGTGGTTTCCTCTGAGTGGTGCTTTGTCATCCCCAGTATGACAGTGTAAAGCCTTCCTGACAGCTCCTGTTGCATATGTGACGAGAATCAGGAATTTCCACTGCTGCTTGGTGTCTTAGCTATGAGAAGTGCCAGCTTCCGAGGAGACTAATACAGCTTTGGACCGAGACTTCCCTAAGGTATGAAAAAGATCACCAACCATAGCGATTCTGAAGTACATTTTTATCAATTAAAACCTTTCATTCTGTTATAAATAAGAGTACAAACAGTCTTCCTGGACTTGGTTAGAAATCTCACTTGGCTCCTTGCCAGGTAATTAATGTTTCAGAGTATTAGTCTAGAAAGCCAAATAGAGATGCAGCCATCCTCAGAATGCTTATATTCCACAACAGAAGTAAAAGAATGAACTTACAAAGAAATTATTGGTGATCAAGGAAAATCTTTTCTTCTTTCTCTCAAGAACTCTTGATGTTTGTGAGTGGATTACTGACATGATGAATTAACTTAGACCCTATTTCTTGGGCACCCCAACTGTAGTATGCTGCCAGTGAATGCATGGTTTTTTTGTGCAGACCATTAATATTTAAAAGTGGTGGTGTTCTTTATGGAAATCTCTTCACAGGTTTCTCCAAGGCAATCTTATTAAATATGTTGCTGTAGTTTAATTTATATCTACTTTGTTTCTCACCTGTATGTTTGCTTTATTTATGTTACTTTTCTGTTAAATGAATCCTGGCTTGAAAAGAAAACATACAGGAAAGAACTGGTCAAGATTCTTTTCAAATGTGTTTAGCACATAGGAATTTCAAGGGCTATTAAAAGAACCAGAAGTCATCCAGTTGAAGCAGAACGGTGTCCGAGAATGCCAATACATTTTTTTACTATCATTTAAATACTCAGTGCTTTAAAAAAGGCCTTAGCAAAACTGCATGGAGTGTGTTCCAATAGATGCCAGGACAGCTTAAACAGTCCACAACTTAAACTAGTCTTAAAGACTACCCCAAACTCAAATCTAAGGCAGGTGTAGACACTTCACCTTCAAAGTGTTACTGATAGCTTTGCTAAGAAACTTGCTTAAAAGTATGTGTCCTTTTAGTCATGCCAGCTGTTAGGGGTAGCCAAGCATGGAGGGCTCTGTGTCCCAGGGGCAGTGTCTCCTGTCGTAGCTAAAGAGGTGAGTGCAGGCCTGCTGTGTCCCCAGGGCCAGCCAGTGAGGAGCGCGTGTTCCCCACAGGTGTGTGTGCGTGCACACGCTCACGTACAGAAAATGCACGCACAGCTGGCCATGCAGGGCAGCAGAAACTCAAACCACAGCCTTTATTGGCACCCACATAGACAGGCACACACAGCATTGAAGCAAAAACTGTGCGGAGAGCCTCGTCCTTTTCCTCCTTTCCAACTCCTCACAACGGAAGTCCACTAGTGGAATTTTCGCAAAAACCCACACACAAGCTCTCTGTGCTCCCCCAGCCACTTCTAAATGGTCTATGTAGTTTCTGGCCCCTAAACCCATGATCCCCCAAGATTCATGTTCTCACTCCAGTTGCTGGCACTTGGACCTTATTTACTTGCTGGTCAGTCTGACTTGAAATTGGCTTGAGTTCACACAAACACTCAAAATAGAAAGTGCATTCACAAGGAAGACAGGTACAGGGTTTAGTGACAACACAGGATGGACTGTCATGATCAAGGGCAGGGCTTAGTCAAACGAGTGCAGTGACCAGATGCCCATGTGCACTGGACCTGCCCCATTTATCCTTTTCCCTTACTTATTTCTCCCTTACCCACTTCTATACCAGTCTTTCTCCACATCTAATGCCTTCCCCTAAACGTTTCGTAGCGTCCTGCTTATTCTCACAGTACTATGGTAAGTTTTACACAATCGCAAAATGTTCTTCCTCCCTGCATCCCATAATAAGTCCTATACCCGTTAAGGCAATAACCTTTAGTTTTCAAGGTGTTTTTTGGGAAGAGTTTCTTCTTTGACTCATCTTGGTAGGTTTCGCACTGGGGGAATAAGGTCTAATTGACAGTCGTAGGAGTAGCTGATTCACATGCTCCATTTTCACTGTTGAGCTTGTTAGGGTTGACCTGTTGTTTTGCTTCTGATCCTTGCTGGATCTGTTTCTATTACGATTAGCTTTTAATCAGATAACCTAACACTCATCTCCCAGGGGCCTAGTAGCACCTGTCAAAACTGGATCTAGGTCTTTTTGGATTTTCGGCCATCTGATACGAGCATCCAAAAGATTGAAATTAGCTGAGGGTATGAAATGCACAGATGTTTTGCTACTACTTCTCAGTCTCTTGGAAGTTTGCTATTACAGAGTTTTGTCTACTACGTAACTCCTACTCCGTTTTTAGACCTATGTTTCCGGAAAGGAAGAGCGATGTATGTTCTTACCATGTGTAGACTATGTGCTTTGGGCTTACGCTGCTGGATGTGTCAGGCTCATACATCTCATGAAGGCAAAGCTCGGGCATGACCAAAACCAAGTAGTGAGTGCTACTGACTCTGCTGAACTGGTATCCGTGCTTGTTCCAAAATCCATTTGAGATAGCACAGCACAGGGATGCATAATAATAGTAAACAGCTCTGGAGCAGAAAGCGTCTCACATTCTACTTCTCTGTGTTCTGGTCCAGAAAAGAGATGTCCTGGTTTGAGACAAAATTCGGAGGAATGCTCTGGGAGGAACATCTCTTCTATAGAAGAAGCCACCCCTCCCCCACCAGGTTTGGGAAAAAAAAATTCCTCGGAGGAAAGTGAAAGAAGAGAAAAAATCCTATTTATTTAACAAACACACGGGAAAAGAATAATTCTAAATAATAAAACCTTTTGCTGCGAAGAGAAAACCTGGGAATATTTTAGAGTCCTTTCCGTGGGTGTGGTCTCTCTCTCTCTCTCTCCTCTTTGGAGCTGGGTCGACTTGAGCCCCCTCCGGGCCTCCCAGATGATGTTCTGGTGTTCTGAACAGTTCCAGAAGAGAAGAAGAAGAAAAAACCAAAGTCCCAGGGAAACAAAGGAGTTTAACTCTCCGTCTCTCTCTTCCGAGAAAAGGAGCCAAGAGCTGGGGAAAGCAGGAAGGTGCTTTCCTCCGCTCTGCAGCAGCAGCAGCAGCTGCTATCTCCCCCCATGTCCTTGAACACAAAAACTGCTTTGAAAAGTTTGTCTGGCTTTTTTTCTTTCTCTCACGCCCAGTTTTAAAGGCACAGAAAAGCACAGGATTCATGTCTGGGCATAGAGTGGCGATAGGGGATACACATCATAAAGTCACCCCAAGACAGGTAATAGTGGTCAAAAAGAGTCAGTTTAAAAAAAGGCAAAAAGAATCATATTACTCCCATTCTAAACAAGGCTGCGTCTCCAAGGTAGACTGGAAGGCCAGTTGTTAATCTGAGCTGCAGGCATCGAGATACTGCTCAATTCCTTTGCAAGGTAGCTGAGCAGGTAAGAGACACAGAGCCACAATGTGTGTTAGTCAATATCTGGCTATCTGACATCGGTATTCAGAAAACCTGGCATGTGTTATTTCTACTCTCAGAGCCCAGGAGAGAGCTAATACTTGAGGCTTTGCCAAGTTGTTCTCAGGAAGAGAAATAGATTATATGATTTGAAGGTTGTGAGTTTGTGTGTGTATGTGCAGTTCTGTTTATTTACACAAAACATGTAAACAGAGCTCATTTGCTTGAGCAGAGTAGAAACAAAGTGCAACAAGCAGCTCTTTTGCTGATGTTTTCAAGTCTGCCTGTCTAGCAAGTACTGTACTTTAAAAAATCCCTTAAAATTCAAAAAACAACACCCAAAAAACCCCACGCAACTCTCTCCTGGAATCACAGGCACAGCATTTTTTTGCTGGTTTTTTTTTTTCTGCTTTTTCAGCTGTTGTGTAAAAGACCTAATGTTCCTTTTTTACTGAGGCTGAAAGGAGGGTATTCAGCCCAACTCTCAGCCTTGATTGCAGCCAAATACTGAATGTTTAGAGAGTAGCTCAATCTTAGACATAAAATTTGTAGGACAAAACCGCTGTATCTAAAGTACAGCTTTAAAAAACATCTTTATGTGCACTATAATTCCTTTATTAACTTTCTGGGCACTGCAGTTTGTTCCCAGGTCAAGCTGTATGGCATCTGAGGACTCCTGCCCTTTACTGCAAATAGGTCTTGCCAGATCTTTCCCATGGACAGGTGTGAGCTGCTTTAAGATCTGTCTTTCAAGGCTTCTGCCAGGTTTCCACTGGATTTCTTTGGGACAAGAGTGTTTCGATTAAGTCCATCCTGGGTTTTGGTTGTAGCTTTTTTTTCCCTCTTCTAAATGATTGCTTTCCTTCTCTAGAAGGCTTCACTAGGTTTTCATCTGGTGCTTCATCACCCTGCTCCATTGGCCTAAACCCGTATGAGTAAGCTGGAGCTGAAAAAAACCTATCTTCCTTAAGTCCTGAAAGCTTCTGAGACTAACAGCTTCTTGGTTCTCTAAACTACTGCTAAGACCTTGTTGCTTTGTTCCCAACTAGTAGTTCATGTGTGTTGTACGGTTGCCTGCAAAAAGTAATCTGAGACTGAATTGCAGTGGAGTTCTACATGGAAATAATACAGTGGGAGATTTATCCTAGAGCTTTCCCTTTACCTCCCACTCCAGTCTTCATTCTTCTTGTCACTCCTTTTGTTGAGTTACCATCTGGTCGCAGTCCTCTGTCATCAGTTTGTTTCATTACCTCGTGCCTTTGATTTTGTGCTAGTTATTTGAACATTTACTTTAAAGTATTGATGCTTTGAAAGAGATGTGGAATATATGAAGTGAAAGTCAAGAGACATGAAAATACTTCACTTCTGTGTATATGTATGAAGTTTGATAACTCAATTATCAGCTTGTAATGGCCAGAGTTCACAAGAGACAGAATGTGTTGTGATATAGCAGAGAAGTGGTCAAAGTATATACTGAAGTATATACTTTGTACTCTGTCACAGCTTTCTGCCATTCAGCGGGTTCTCAGTCCACCTCACTGTCCCGTCATCTAACCCACACTTCCTGAGCTTTCCTAGGAGGACGTTATGAGATTAAGTGTCAAAAGCCTTGCGGAAGTCAAGGTAGACAACATCCACTACTCTGTCCTCATCAACCCAAGCCAGGCATGCCCTCGTAGGAGGGTATCCTATTGGTCACACGTGATTTCCTCTTGGTGAATCCGTGTTGTTTCCTCCTGATAACCTTCTTTTCCTTTCCATGCTTAGAGATGCTTTAGATACTGGTGCACAAGGATTTACTTGTAAAATGCATAGCACTGCATTTTTGTTAGGATAGGCACATTGTAATAATTAGTGGACTACAGCTATTTTTATTGAAAGGTAAACCTCGGTGATTTATATTGTGCATCCTGCCCTATGTAAATGAATTCTTGTGAGTAGTTTAATTGATTGGAGGAGGAATGTATTATCATAGAATCTTAGAAAATGCTGAGTTGGAAGGGATGCAATCAAGATCATCGAGTCCAACTCCTGGCCCTGCAGAGGACACCCCAAGAGTCGCACCATGTGCCTGAGAGTATTGGCCCAAGACTTCTTGAACTCTGCCAGGCTTGGTTCTGTAACCACTTCCCTGGAGAGCCTGTTCCAGTGCCTGACCACCCTCTGGGTGAAGAACCTTTTCCTCACAGCTGGCCTGAACCTCCTCCGACACAACTTCAGGCCATTCCCTCTAGTCCTGTTACTGGCCACAAGAGGAAGAGATGGGTACCTGCCCCTCTGTTTCCTCTCATGAGGATGTTGAAGACTGCAATGAGTTCTCCCCTCAGTCTCCTCCAGGCTGAACAAACCAAGCGACCTCAGCCTCTCCCCGTGTGGCTTTCCCTCCAGACCCTTCACCATCCTCGTGGCCCTTCTTTGGAGGTGTTCAAGGCCTGGCAACCCTACCCAATCAAAGGTGTCCCTGCCCATGGCAAGGGAGTTGAACTGGATGAGCTTTAATGTCCCTTCCAACCCAAACGATTCTATGATTCTGTGAAGTGCAGCAAACATAAGGCATTACAGGCAGCTACTGTTTATTTACACAGTATTTTATGGGTGGAATTGGTTAAGAGCATAGTTAACCTTTTGTCCCAAAGCCATGAGCGTGATACATCTAATTTTATCTTTTGTTCCCAAGTAATTTAATTCTTTTTTAATCAAGTCCTCCAGAGCTGAAAATCAGAGTTTTGTAATTTAAAATACAAGAGAAGACTGGGAGTTTTCAAGTTTCTTTCTAATTATATTTTGGCACGTTTGTTGCTGCTGTTAGCATTCAGTCCCATAATTCCATAGCAGTGCAAAAGTCTGCTTTAAATTAGAATCTTATTTCATGGAATGTAGCAGAAATTGTTAAAACTTTGGTGAAATACGGACTGGTTTCCTTGTGCCAGATCGGAGGATTTAAATTGCTGTTTTGTAGCGGTGTGGGTGATGTCAGCAAAATGTCAGTGGAGGTGATTTGTTGGGAGTGAATCACTAACTGGATAGGAAGAAGTACAGTTGAGAGTTTATAAGTCATCTTATTTTGTATGTTGATTTGACTTCAAAATGCAAATTACTAGGAACCATGAAATGCACTATTTATTTTGCAAAGGAAAAAAAAAAGAAATGTAAGGGAGAGTAGTGTCTCGTGGAATCATAAAATGCTTTTGGTTGGGAGGGACCTTCAAGACCATCTAATTCCAACTGCTCTACCATGGGCAGGGACACCTTCCACTTGAGACCAGGTTGCTCCAAGCTCCATCCAGCCTGGCCTTGAACACTTCCAGGGATGGGGCAGCCACAGCTTCTCTGGGCAACCCGTTCCAGTGCTTCAGCACACTCACAGTAAAGAATTTCTTCTTCTGAATCTAAATCTGCCCTCTTTCAGTTTGAAGCCATTCCCCCTTGTCCTGTCACTACATGTCCTTGTAAAAAGTCCCTCTCCAGCTTTTCTGTAGCTCCGTTTAGGTACCGGAACGTGCTCCATGGTGTTGCCAGAGCCTTCTCTTCTCCAGGCTGAACAACAGCTCTCTCAGCCTGTCTTCATAGCAGAAGGGCTCTTCCAGCCCTCTGGTCATCCTGGTGGCCTACTCTGGACTCCTTCCAGCAGATCCATGTCCTTCTTGTGTTGGGGGCCCCAGATCTGGGCACAGTACTCCAGGTAGGAGCAGAGTAGTGGAGTAGAGGGGGAGAATCACCTCGACTTGCTGGCCCCGTGCTGCTTTGGATGCAGCCCAGGACACAATAGGCTTTCTGAGCTGCAGGCACACACTGCTGAATTGTGTCAAGCTTCTCGTTCACCAGGACCCCCAAATCCTTCTCTTCAGGGCTCCTCTCAGTCTGTTCTCCACCCAGCCTATGTTTGTGCTTCAGGTTGCCTTGAGATTGTGCTTCACAGGTGCAGCACCTTGCACTCGGCTGCGTTGAACTTCATGAGATTCTCACAGACTCTCCTCTCAAACCTGTTAAGGTCCCTCTGGATCCCTTCCCTCCGGCGTGACNCCACACAGCTCGGTGTTGTTGGCAAACGTGCCGAGGGTGCGCTCGATCCCTGTCACTGACAAAGGTGTCAAACAGCACCGGCCCCAGACCGACCCCTGAGGAACCCCAGCCCTCACCGCTCTCCTCCTGGACATTGAGCCATTGATCACAGCTCTTGAGTGCATCTATCCAGCCAGTTCCTTATCCACAAGTGATCCATCTGTCAAATTCATGTCCCTCTAGTTTAAAGACAAGGATATTGTGTGGGACAGTGTCAAATGCTTTGTATGAGTCATCATACTGTTGCAATATTTATTTCATTTGGCAGTATAGTTTTCTTAGTTTTATGAGCTTCCTGCTAGTTAAATTTGGCAATTATGTCTAGATGCTACTAATTACTGTTCCAATGTTGCTGATGTGACTAGTGTAATTTTTCCAAAATCTGTTGAATATACTGTGTTTTGCATAGGTCATATTGTGCACTGCTTAGGGTTTCTTTTTTTTTTTCTTTTAAGTTTTAGTCAACTGCAAGTGGTTGTATCTGCGTACTTCAGGACAATCCAGGCTCTTGGTGAGCTGGACTCCGTAAACATAATTAAGATGATGATGATGGTGTTGTGGTGTAATTAGGTTCATTAACAATATAAACACGAAGGGAGTGTCTTACTCACAGGAGATGCTAGCACGTCTTCAATTGTGTGACTGTGATTTGTCTATTTAGAACTTTTCTTTCAAGTGATTTGATTTTTCTTTAAGGCTGGGATTCTTAGTATGAAAGATGCATATATATGTTTCCTCCAAACAAGTATGGAGAGGCATGGTATGTATATTGTCTGAAGAGAAGGATTTTTTCCCCCCAGTTTTTGTTTTTTTAGAAGGAATAGTATTTCAGTTTTGAGAAGTTGTCTGAAACGTAAATATAAAGGCACATGTAAATGAAATATATCTTTAAAATTTTGTTATGTGTTTAACTTAGTTTAGTATCTCTTGCTTTTTTTTAAAAGAAAATTTAAAAATTCACCTGGTCTTCTCTTGCACTTGTTTTAAGTCAGTCCTAACACCTCAGCATTGTTTTGGTGACTCCTTATCTTGTTCCCACTGTTGTTACACTTGCAGTTTGCAAACATTAAAGCATTAGCTGAAAGAAACAGATACTGACTGCGGGTGGCCAAACTCTGGTTTCAATGAGCAGCATTAATTTATGCCCCCATTGATTGAAAGTACCTATCTCCATCTACTACTCTTGTTTCGAGCTTACTTTTACCAGGCTGATGATTAGAACATTCTTGCCTGAGGAAAGCTTGATCTATCTCCCTCCCGGACTCATCAATAGCTATTTATTTGGATAGTCCTTAGGGTTTTAAGCAGAACACCAAAAGTCATTACTGTCCCTCAGGACCTGATTGTGCTGTGGCTGAAATGATGCCAGCCTGTGACAGTCAAAGCAAAAAGGCCTGTGTTTGGTTATCAAACGCTGTTGTATTCGTACTGCTTTAACTTCTAAGCCATTTTGATCATTCTTGCGACCATTTTTACTGTCATTTTTATTTCTCCATGTTGCGTTATGCAGTTACGGATCAGCGAGGAACTAAGGCATGGTTGCGATGATTCTTTACCGGCTTTAACATACTTTGATTTACCTTTTGATGAAGCTTGTGCTTTCTTGGAATTTTTTGCTGTTACAGGAGGGAACAGCAGTTGTTCTGAAGCTTTTGGCAGGTGCTCCGTGTGTGTGTGTGCACCCGACCCGAGCCGACCTTGCGAGTGTGAGGATTGCTTGGTTAATGCTGCTGCCCTCCTTGGATCTATGTAGGCTTATTAGGGAATCAGTATCTGGTAGAACTGGGATTAATGATTAATGAATTGTGGGTATAGTATTAGTTCCCTCTTCTGTTTGCTTTCCTTCATGAAGGCTGATTTCTGGCACAGAAACAAGTACCTAGAGAGCTGGCGATATCTTACACTGTCCCAGCTGTCTTTGAGGTGGATAGTTGCTGGATTTCCGGTTGGCAAATCCTGTAACAGGATTTTGGTGCTGGTGACATGACAGGCTTACCCAGATTCCTTATGCTTCCCACTGAACTGCAAGGGATAAATACCTTTTGTGTGTGGGTCTGTGAGAAGGGCTCACTGCAGTCCAAGTGTTTTGCAGCCCAAATGAGCGGTGCAGCTTCCCTCACTAGCACCAGCCTTCCTGAAGTCCCCTTTGCCCTGACGAGTTTTCCACCACAATGAGCCGAGTTAGTTTGCTGGGGCATCAGGTAAATGCCAGAGCCTGAATGCTGGATGGGAGCATAACATTCGTGTTTAGGTTTTAATACTTCACCTAGGATTCTTTTGTTACCGTTCTAAGTCAGCCTCAATGCTTCACCATTATTTTGTGGATTTTTTTATTGTAGTCCTTGCCATTATAGCTGCAGTTGGCAAACATTAAAGCATTAGCTAAAAGAAAATGTTGCAATTGAAATTTTAGGATTTAACAGAAATTCTGGAATAAAAGAGTATGATGATCTAGATGAAAGCTCATTTGTATTAAGTAAGAATATGGAATGTCTTTCAGCATGTTGAATAATCAAATGCCTAATGAAGTTCGTGCGCAGTTCCACATAGCTGAGTTATTTAGTAATCCTTCAATGTCTACCTGGTACGTAGGCAGACATTTCTTTCATCTTAATGATCAGATAGTGCGATCTTCACCTTAGCATACTGCGTGGGTATTTTGGGTTTAAAGTACATTAAAATGGAACAGCAGGAAGAAAAACTATGAAATACTCTTGGGTATATGGTTCCCACTCAGGAACTGCAAAGTCAGCCACTACTTGAAGGCTGATGTGGAAGAAGAGCTCACCTACAAAACACAGGCTCATTTGGTCTTGTAGAGCCTTATCACCCGATTCCTTCCAGTTTGAGGGGATGGAAGCTGAGACTTTCATGGGGTTTTTCTTCTGGATCCTGGTTGTCTGACAGGAACATCATGAGCGTGACATTTTATCACTTCTCTCCAGAAGTGTCTAGGATAGCTGGCTATCCTTGGATTTTGATGGTTTCTATTTTTGCCATTTCTTTTCAGCATTGATTAATTCAGCGTCTTCTAATTCACAGATCAACAGCAACGATTAATCTGTGTGGTATAAGCATTTAATTTCTTGTCTCAGCAGTTCTTGCTGGCAGCAGTGGAACTGTTGGACTTTTAAGGCATTCTGTTTCTGTTTGATAAAGTTTTGACAATGTAGTCATTGATATTTAAAAAAGAAATGTGTAACAGTTTGACCTACAAAGGTTACATGTCCAGCACATGTCGATGCATCACCTCTGTATTTCTAAAAAGGAAAATATTGCTAAAGCAAGGCATTGGCAGTCCTGTTAGAACTCCTATGAAGTAATGATGTATTCACAGTGTAACATCCTCCTGAATGTATCATGCATAGCAACAAATAGTTTATTTGTGGAATGAGAAAAGGTATTCTCATCTGTAATCAATATTATGGCTTTTTTAGACCACTCTTGGAATGAAAAATTTTTCTAAATTTTAACCCAAGTTCAACCGTAACACTTCTCTTAAAAGTTTTCTGAATCGTAAGAGAAAACCCCACCAAAATACCCTAGAGAATGATCTTACGTGTTTTTGCCCATTTCAGTGATCTGGGTACGTCAGCCAGAAGCTGGAGATCTAAAAGCTGTCAGAGACTCATTTGAAACATGAAAGTAGCTGTTGTAGACCATAATAATGGTTTCAAGTTCACTGTGTCCAAAATGCTACGTTTTTGTTGCAGGAAAGGTGTTAAAACTTTAAAGGTAGAGCAGTACATAGCTAGATCATGCTAGTATGAAAGGACATTTGATCTAAGGTTTAGTAACCCCAGGAGACAGGGCTGCCTTGTTGATAGCTCTTTATGGAGGTAGAAGAAGAATATTTGCAAGTCACTGAACTTTTGACAAGGTGACTTAGGGTGATGGCATTTGCTCTCTCTGAAGCAGTTTAAAAGGAGGGATCTTCAAATACCAGTGACTAAAAATATTGCACGATTCGGTTTCATTCTGAGAAGAAAGGCAACACCTGGCAAAGGAACCCTGTTAATACAGTAAAATCTAAGAGCTTTCTACTTCTAGTAAATGTTTCAGCTCAAATACATGTCAGACCTATCATTATAAAATATTCACACATGTATATACTCTCAACATTGTTCAAATCATTGTTCATCTGTTCAAAAGTGCTGTGTTTCTTTATCATACTTTACAATACAGAATGTCGAATTAATCAGGTCAAGCTTAGTTAAGATGATGCTGATGTCTACATAGAATGCTAATGATTTTGAATACAAGGTTATACTGCACAGATCAAGAGTATGAGAAGATTCGTGTGTGTGTGTGTGTATATTTATTTCAGTAGCATCGGCAGGAGAAGTGTTGGGGTGAATCACCCAGCTCACCTGAGTTTTGTTCTTGAGTCCGTAATGAGCTATGTGTATTTACCCTTTAAGCCGTTTGTACTGTACGTGTTACTGCATAGTTCTTAAGGTTCTGTGTGGAATTTCACAGAGAAGATATTTCCTATTGAAAAAACACAACAAGGCTGCAGTTTCACAGTTGGCTTAAGCCTACGTTTAAAGTCTTACCTTAGCCCCAGCACTTGCTTCTTCTGTTTTATCTTTAGTGCTGGCACCAGTGCTTTTGATGTAATCAGTTGGATGAAGGTTTGTTGAGCCTGAAAATCGCCACAGAGGACGGGAGCAGGTTTTCATCTGGATTAGGGAGCTACGTGGCATAGTGGTGTGAACACAGACACAGGCAGAGGAAGTGCCTGGAATTAAGCAGAAGTCCTTTTCACAGGAAGAATCGAGTTGGATGCAAGTGAATTGTGCAGGTTGTAAAGTGATAATTCTAATAAATATCACTCAGAAGATACACTGAACAACAGCAAACCCAGGACCTCATTACCGTTGAAATAACTTATCCATCCTCTGTGCAGTGTTGTCCACATCAGGTTATCCCTGCATTTGCACTTATTTTGCAACTTGCCCGTTATGTTTCAGCTTGTTAGAACAACTTCCAGAAGACATGAATAAAGGAGTGCTAGAGCTGGTGCAGAGGGCAGAGCTGTATGCCCGTGGCTGTGAGAGAGAGGAGCAAACTGCCTCTTTCACAGCAGCACTGAGTTCAGGTTGACCTCATATGTGTGACTGAGCCACGGATCCACTCTCAGCCTCAGGAAAGGAAAAGGGGAGATTAGTTCCTGCCATCAAAAATGGGAAGGAAGGGAAAGTGTTGATTCCTTCTTCTGGTGGTGTTTATTCTGTGCCTTATCTTGCTTCAGCTGTGTCACTTTCGGCTCTTCTGTTCACTGCATTTAACCTGTAAGACAGAAAAGTTAGCCAGTTGGTATTGCTTTGGGGACTTTCTGGTGGATTTAGCAGGAGAGGAGGCAGGTGAAAAAATTGAAGTAGGGAGTTTGACTTCCTGCACTTGTAGTGTTAGTACTAGTCATACTGATGTGGTCTGGATAGTAAAATTGAGGGATTGATGAAAAATTTCAGAAAAAAAGTGCTACAAGAGGGAGATAATGTGCATAAGTGTGAGAAATATGGAATGAAGCTCGTGGGGGGAAAACGTTTTATATCTACGGATGGGATCTAGTGCAATTATTATCAGTGTTCGGGGAATGCTGAGTCCACAGAAGTCACAGCCCAGTGCTGTAAAAGGACTCATAAGGAGGATGTTAGAGACTGTCAGGAAAGGAAATAGTGAATAAGCACTGTCTCGTTTTCATCTCAGAAAGAATAAAATGATTGAGAGAAATTACATGGAAAATATAAAATGGTGAGTGAAATTAAAAAAGTAAATAAAAAATATTTTTCCTCTGTTTCTTGCCACAGAGGAAGCTTGCATACACTTTCTGAACAAACCAAAAGGAAATTATTCTTCAGATATGGGCAGTTAAGTGTGTAGAAGTTCTTGTCACAGGATGTTAAACTTTTATCAGTTCAAGAAGCAACTGAACAAGTTTGTAGAGAAATACTTCACTGGAGACTGATAAATACAAAGATTTTATCTGTGGCCCCTATAGCAAATTGTTGCAGACTGGGCCAGTGTTTGGCTGTTGTTTGATCATTCCTGTATTCTTCCCAAGATGTCCACTTTAAGCCACTGCCAGGAATAGGATAATGGACAAAGTAGATGCAACTTTGATGTGACTCAGTGTAACTGTTCTTCTGCCAGGAGAACTCAAAGTAGCTACATGGATTGTCAAGTTTTGTTTTGGAGAAGATTTGTTGTAACATGTAAATGGCTCCAGTAAATCGAGACTTTTTCTTACTGAGCATTAATGGACCACACTTGACACTGATAATTTTTGAACTCTTCAGGTAAGAAAAAATGTTTTTGAAGGTAAAAATATGCAGCTGTTGATTATTATACCTCTACAGGTACAATAACAGTTGTGCTGTTTTATATTAAAATTGTAGAAGATAGGTTAAATCACATATGCGAAGTGATTGATGTACTCAATGCACAAAGTATTGAGTGTTGCAAATTCATGCTGTGTTTTTAAAGACCTTGGACAGTGTAGATCCCTGAATAAAGTCTCATCTCTGTAGATAGGAAAAAGTTAATATGAGTAGGTTTGGAAGTGATCAGTAGTATATAGTAAAAATCACAAACTTTGTGGTTTTTTTTTCTAGAAAATATTTCTATGTTAGTCCTTTGTTGTGAAGAGTGTTTTGAAATGGTGAACAGTAAGTTGTTGAAGCCATTTCAGGTGCTGTGCTAAAGGCCGTAACTATTCTCTCCCTAATGATTATTCACTTGGACATGCCATGTACAGAATAAAGGAGAAATAAACTTGTACCTTGTTTTTGAAATGTATACAGAAGTTATGAAGGTGTTCTGAAATGTTCCCCTCCTACTCTCAGAAATGTTTTTGATACTCATCCAGCTCTTTACATTTTTTAAATAAAATTTCTAGTCTGGTATATTCTCTGTTTTGCATGAGTCAGATGTGCATTAGTAGTTCCCACTGTTTTAATTAAAGTGGCAGAGTTGTTGAATCCTTATCAAGGCAGACTGAGGTGGAGAGGACAAAACAGAATAAAACCTCACATCTCATCTTGATTCTTAGGTTAATCATCTCTAAAGTCATAATCACATAATTCTTTTAACCACCTACAGAATCTTCTAACATAGATGGTAGTTTTATGTTGAAAGTAAGAACAAGCAAGAAAAATATTTAAATTCCAAAAGGAAAATGTACGGGTTTTCAAGCTTCAGAAGGAACTTGAAAAAGGAGAGTATGTAATCCTACATCTTTCTGTATTCTGAGTTGTTCTTTTTCAGGGGACGTGTGTGTATTTTAAGTAAAAAACCGTTAAGTGGGTGCAACATAATTTTTGATGGCAATAGCAATGTAACTACAGTGTGAGGTAGATGCAGGGTCATGGGGTTCACACAAAACTGTACAAACCCTTTCAGTACTTAACTGGTTTTGAGGTTTCTTTATATATGCGTAGTATACATTTCATATGTATTTTATAGAAATAGAAGGGCTGGAAGTACATACAGAGTTAATGAAGTCATGACAGTGCTTTGGAGTTCTCCTTTAAGAGAATCAAAGCCAGAATTTTTCTGTTACGAGAAGAGTACTAATTCTTGGAAAATTTCTGTTCTGTCGTCTTTCTATTTGTATCATTTACTGAATTAACCTCAGGGCTTAATGGCTTTAGGTTGCAATCCTGATGTTAAGTTGGCTTAAAAATTGATATAAACTTAAAAAATTTAGAAGTTCTCTTCTAGTTTTAATTCAAGCTTTTGCTTCTGTTAGAGTTGAGAAACTTCAAGCTACCCTATAGCCTGTTCTGACAAATGAATGGGGTCCATTTTAAATCTAAGTAGATTCAACTATTGCTTTCCCTTTTTCATAACTGATGTACACATTCAATTCTCTGATTCTTGCATATGGTAGCTGACATCACATTCATTTTGTCGCTTATGTGTGTTTCAGATTTCTGTTTTGATTTCCCAGCTTAGTTTCAATCTCTCTCACAGAAATGTGACTACAGTCTCGCAAGTAATTTCAGTCTCTGTTTCCCATAGTACTGCCATACAGTTTTTGGTTGCACCCACACACTAATTTATTTACTGAAAGCTACTAGCCATTTTCGGTGATGCAGTGTTTGTCCAGAGCTTTAGCAATGCTTTAAGATGCTGAAAATCACCTTTGTATAAAAATAAATTTCACCACTGCTTTTTTGTAGCAATAGGAAAAGACATTTTTATAAGCTTAGTTGTGAAGTTTTTTATAGATGTTAATAGTGCCTTATCGACTGCTGAGTTCTCTTTCACCACTGTGTACGTGTAGCACATGCTGCCTGAATATTACACCCACTTGTCTATATTCTTTAATTAATTTTTTTAAAAATCTGAATGGCAGTTCATGGGCAGTGCTGAAGAGTAAGATTTTACTCAGCCAGACCCATTTGCAGTTTTGAAGGCAAGTGGCGTACTCTGGATTTAGGGTACTGTGTAATAAGCTATGTGACTCTGGACTGAGGTTTCTTCCTTCAGCAAGAAGGGAGAAAAAAAAATCCTCATAGAAACACAGTTAATTTGTTCTGTTTTGCTAGACTCTTTCTCACAAAATTCAAGGTTATCTTTAGCCTGTTTTTTTACACAGACTGTTATACAGCGTTGTTACAAAGAACCTCCTTTCTTAATCAGCCCATCGACTGTCAGGCCCAGCCAGTGATGCTCAGTTTTATTTAAAAAGAACTCCTTTGAATTTGGAAAGAGTGTAATATTTTGGCAAGTGACTTAAACTCCAGGCTTTGTTTTTATGTAAGTGTACATTCAGTAATTGTACCCATGTCCAGGAAATGCAATGATCCTCTTTCTTATAAGAACATTTTTTTTTAATCTTAAGTATAAAATGAGAGTCTGTATTGGATGTCTTCACGTTGTATTTCTCTACTACAGCAATTTCTCTGCCCTAATACCATAATTTAAGAAGGCAAAGAATCCATAATACGAGCAGTAGGGTCCTTCAGAAGCACTCAGCTTTTTATGGTCAAAGGTGGCACCTCCACTTTTCTGCTGAAGCTCCCTGGTTGTGCTGATAAGGCTGCCATTATCTGTGGTTGTCTGACCTTGCTGTGTGGGTAGAGGTGTAATGACAAGACCGCATGGGGACTCCAGACGGCCGTGAGCCGAGCATCCCCTACAGTGCCTTCAGTGCCTTCGGAGTGCTTCCCAGACAGGCCGTGCCGGGGTAGCTGTGCCTGGAGCTGGCTGTGCTCTTTGGTGTTTGCCTGCTCAGGCACTTGTCGCCCTTACCGTGCTTTTCCCAAACTCCTGGGACGCGGTGCCAGAGGAGTGAGGAGATGTCACCCTGCGGAAAGCCGGTGGATGTGCTGGGCAGCGGGACGTGGAGCTGGGCCCGAGGGCCTGGCAGCCAGCCTGCTGGAGAGGTCTTCCTGTAGCGAACACGGAGGTGTTGTTCTGGAGCAGCTGGCACTGAGGAAGTGCTGAAAGGCACCTCCTGGAGAAATGAAGTCAAATCTGGGAGCCTTTATCTGAAGATTTCTGCTTTGTCTGTGTGCAGAAGAATCATTGTTAAAACTACACATAATTGATTTGTCCATCATCTGGATGGATACAGGCAAGAGAGTGTTTTTCTGAAATAACTTTGCAATGCAAACTGTTAACATTACAGAATACCTTATGCTTTTATTAGATCAAATTACTTAGAAGAAGTGAACCTATATTTGGGCTTAGAGCTTTTTCCTCAGCTCTAACAAGAACCAACTTACTACTTTCAGTCTGGTTGAACAACTCTGAGCCTGAATACTAGCCTGTTTATCATTCCCAGTATCAAGAACTGTTTATTAAAAGATTTTTGCTGTTCTTATCTTTAGGCCTTTACACTTTTAACACCACCATGATGCACTTGCAGGTGAAGGCTGAGTCCTATAAAAAATGCTGAGTGACTTTATTTTGCATTTCGATGTTTGACTGTCCTTTTAAAGTTTTCATAAAGTATTTCTTTATCCTACTATTCAGGATAACTTGTCCTTTTTTAATTATATAATTATTTGCAGTGTTTCCAGATTAGGTGTGAGGAGTAAAAGAGATTACCCCTTAAGAGCTGTTTGTGTTATGAGTTAGGTTTAAGTCTTTTTGAAGTATAGCTTATCATGGCAGAAGAGTGTGTCCACATTTATAAGCTTTCAGCGTGGATTAGACCCTGTGTTCAGACATGTTTTGATTTAACTACAGACCCTATCCTGGGAGAATTGAGGGCAGATTCTGCTGTTTTGAAAGCAGACTTCCAAAACTGTCACTTGCTGTTCTATTCATACACTCTTGCAGAAGTAGTTTTTGAACTTTCCTGTCCTTTTTGCATGTTTATTTTAGGAGGCTGGTTCTGCAAAACATGGCCTCCTTTGGTTTGAACTGGTTATTGAGCTGTAAAAATGGGACCTGCAAGAGGGTATTTCTAAGAAAATGTATTTTTTAAGTTACTTGCTATTTTAAATTTTTTTTCCATTATTTTGATTTAGAGGAAAAATATGGAAGAACACATTGTTCATAGCCACATTCTGTCTTTGACTTTAAGCATTTAACTTCTTGCAGAGGAATTTGTCCAGTCTTTGTAGTCACTAGTGCAACAGCGTACTTAATGACACATGCCCTTTTGATTTGATTTACAGTAATTTTTAGCTTGTAGAAGTTGAATTTACTAGTTTTATTTAAGCTCATGCAATTTTACAGTAAAAAAAAAATTCTGTGAAGTTTTAAGTTGAGCAAATTATTGTGGGTCGTTTGGGCGTAGTTCCTAATTGTTGCTTGATCTGAGATAGAAGAAGGAAGCAGGCAGAAGAACTGTTACTTTATTTTCGGCCATAGGCCATAAATAAAACCAGCGTGTTTCAAATACCTGTGCTTTTCAGGTAGATTGCTTGGTAAATCTGGCGGTTTTAACAAGGGTTTTAACAGTTTAGGCAGTCTGTTCATTTTTAGAATTGATCTTTTCCAGCAGTGAATTACTTCTCACTAGTGAATTTCTTCCAGTGTCTTTCAAAGAGCAATGTAATTTAAAGTTAAAAACCCAAAATGTCAGAGTACTGCAGGCATCGTAGGGATTTCTCTTAAGTCTATATCCATAAACCTTTTTTAGGCATGGAATCATATGCTTGGTTATTTAGCCTGGCAGAACTGTCAGAAGCTGAGAAACCCAAAATGTAGCAACTCATTTTACGTGTGTTGCCACACCAATATTCTCTTCTGTATTAAAAAAAGTATGGCTTTGCAGGCCCTGCCCCTTCTCTTGTTTCTGTCCTGGTTCCTCCACCTCTGAGAGTGGAGACAGGACAGTCCACAGCTGCCTTTCAGGTGATTAATTCAGTTTACAGTGCATATATGAGTAGGAGAATGCTGTAGTTTGAGCTCTCTGAGGTGTAGTCACATGTAGCACTAAGAGTACATGCATCCTGGTTCTCATTTTCTCTAAAGAATTAAAAAAACTCCTAACTCTAAAAGAATTAATTAAACAACAGTAAGTAGAGCATGGGAAATAAGAGTGCAACAAACAAGTTACATTTTCCAGTATTTCTACTTTTTCTTAAAGAACCATTCCTGTACAAACACGCAGCCTGACTGCTGCATTTCAGTTTTAAAAGAAAATCCTTCCTAAGCCAGATATATACAATTGAGAGGTAATCTAAAGAAAATTGAAAGCTTTGAATTTCCCTCAAACCTGTTTTCGGATAATTTTCTGTGTTTCTTAGAGCACATCTGGAATAAAGTCTCACAATATGATTCCTGAGGTCCTCACCCCCAGCATTTGTGTGACCCTGAAATCCTAGATTTGTTTTGTACGGAGCAAATAATACTATTTCATTTCACTGTGGAGTCTACATACGTTTTGCACTGCACATTGATTGCAATGCAAATTATTGCCATTTTTTTTTTAAACTGTAACAGCAGTTTTGCTCTCATTGATTCTGGTTCCTGAGAATTTCCTCAACCTGAACAAAATTTTTTTTGCAAAATTTTGTCATCTACAGAATCAATATGATTATCTTTTGCTTTCGTTATAGCTGACAGAGTAAAAAATGCCTGGAGCTTAGAAATTGTGTGGTGGCTGTGTATCAAATCTGGTTTTTGAAAAGGTATAAAATACCTCAAAATTATGTATCTTTTGAGGCATCTGTGTTGGTGTTGTGTGTGTGTGTTCCTTTGCTTGTATATCTGTGTATTCTTGACATTTTCTTTTCGTTGCAGTACCCAGAGTGATAATGCATTCTGGTCCTTCCTTTACAAATCGGGGTTGAGAGTTTTAAGAACCACGTTTTGCAAATTAGTTTTCATAGGCCCCTAACCAGCCTATACTTTGCAAAAGGGGAGAGGGAGTGCTTAATTTTTGTCTACTCCTGACATTTTGTGAGGAAGATTGTGGTTTACTTTCATGGAGATAGTGTATCACTTAACTGAGTATTAAATATAATTGCCAGAGATAAATGCCTGAAATAAATGGCAAAAAAGGAGGGGCAGAGGCTGAAGGGGCAAAACAATGAAGGTTTTTTTTGCCTCTCAATCGAAGTAAAATCTTTGTACCTACACACTCCTCTTGCTGTGATCTCCACTCTTGAACCAAAAGCCTTTCTTTTAGTGGAGGCCATGGTACCTGCAGTTCCAGTCACAGTTCAAACACCAGGCAGGAAGACATGAGCTAAGTCACATTTCTGATGTCTCTGTTTTCCTTTAATTGATCTAAACACTTAGCAGAGTCAGAAAATTTAGAGGAAATAAATGAATGAGTCTTCCTGTTTATATTTTATGACTGTTTTCTGCTCTTGCTGGGCTGGGTCAGCTGAAGGCTCTGTGTGGAGAGGCTGGAGTGAGCAAAGCCTTGAAGATCAGCAGAAGTATTCCTTCGCCTATCTTTGTCCTAGCTTAGATTTGTATTTTACAGATTGAAAAAAGCCCCAACAAACACCAAATATCCACAGGGCTTAAACCCCACTTTATAATAACAATTTTGCATCTGCTCATTGATTATTATGAAGTATTATTTGAAACCATTTCAACTACATGTCATTGTGTGTTAGCACGTAAGGTAGTGTGGTGCTTTTTCCAGTGGGATCTGACAGAAAAAAAATTTTAAGAAAGTCAGAGCAATCTTGCTGAGGTTTACCATGAATTTTAAATGCAAACTAGTATTTTATATTTAAAAAGCATTTTTCATTTAAGGATTCATTCCTATTCATTTCGTTGTATTTATTACCCATGTATTTTGTATGTACGTATTTTGCCCTGTGGATCTCAAAATTCCTGACAGTACTGACAGATGTGTACGTTGTTCATGTGCAGTGGAAAGTACACCTTTTGTGGAAGGTACAGCTGCTGAATGTCAGACTATATGAACAAGGATCACTCTGGTACTAGAGTTCTCATTTGCATGAAGAAGCAGCTGCTTTCAAACTAGAATTGGTTCATTATTCATTTTTATAGATCTTAATGAGTCATAAAGATTTTTTACTTTTTATTTAATGATAGACATAGGTAAATAACAGGCATCTCTGAGAAAAGCAGTTTGTACAGAAATTGCTGAAGGGAAAATTACTTTTTTATGTTATTGGATTAAGTTGCAGCTTGCTATAATTTTGTAGGATCTTTATTTGGATATATTCCAATCACCTGAAAAATAATAAATATCATTATAAAGTCCAGGTCTCTTTGCAGTTGTAACAATGAAATTAAAATAAAACATACTATACTGCAAAACTTAATAAAATTTTCAGTATATTGCCTTGCTACAAACACGTGGAAGACTTCTACTAATTTATAAATTGCCTGAAGAAACTGCTATCTTCTCTAGATTGCTAAGCTAAAATCTGCTTTAAGCTTGGAGCTGTCTGGCCTACGCTGATCCTTGGCTTCTGCAAATAGCTAACAATGAAGCCCAAACGATTTTAAAATTGTTCTCAATTCTCTTTATCTGTTGTCACTAGGATATTATTAATGCAGGTGTTTTCAGAGAAGTACAGGTTTTCTGATCAAAACTTAATTTTGTGACGTGTTTGGTTCATTTTATTCATATTCTGGGAGTGGAAACAGTTACACTGAAATTTCAGTAGCCCTGTCTCTCAATTGTTACAGTCTCCCCATAAAAAAGCAAAATTATTTTTAATAAAGTTTTTTCATTCATTACTATAGCACTCATTCATTTGAAATGAAATGCCTATTTTTACTAGTCGCCTAATGTGTAAATTGCCCCTTTTTTCTGCCATTGTTGTAGACAGTTGAAAGTCAACTAGGTTGTTAAGTTCTAGTTTCTACTCTTTTCACCTTTCTAAATTAGGTGAGTACATTTTACCTTCCTGGCATATGGCTTCAGAATTGTGATTACGAACACTATTCTCATTTAGTCTGTACTACCCAGTACTTCATGTTGATACTTTCTTCCTGTCAATGACAATTATTTCATCTTTAAACCCAAATTTCTATGGATGTGATGACTATTTTGAAGTCCCAGGTTATATTATAAATTGCATATGTTCTTTTCAAGAGAGATGACACCTGAGTAGTATCTTTGAGCCAAAGATAAAATTATTTTAGAGAATATGTCTTCTCTGCATGCTTTTGCAAAGGATATGTTTTGTGGGGCTGTCCGATGTTAACTAAAGCAGAGCGGGAGTCTTTGTGTATGACTTTGGTAAATATTTTTAATTTCAGGCCTCTTACAATTCTAGAATCTTGTTTATTTAAAATTCATGAGATACATAATTATTCCTATGCAAAATGATATTTTAAAAGGAAATGTCATTTCCTTTTAGAGCTACTGATTAATCTGCTTCTATTTAAAGATCTAATAACTCGTACTGTAATCACACTCTCATTAGAAAATAATTAGACAGTTCTGGGGAGTCACAGTTATAAGAGGTAGTCATAGACCTAGGATGCTAGAAACAAACAAAAAACCAATCAAATCTTTGTTTTCCAGAAGATACAAAGAAACTTATTTTGATTATATTATGTGATGGAAGTATATGCATTTCTTTTTTTTTTCATTTTTATCTTGGTGGATCTTGGTCAAAAAGGCTACATCAGGTCCAGTTCACTATACTCATACCAGCATTTTGGACGTCAATATGGCAAAGGAAATTCAGCCTAGATAAATGTTGAAGCAGTGCACACTGAAAAATAATCATAACTTTTCATATAAAATAGAGGATTCTGAGGTGATGATCATTATTTAGGGAACTAGTGTTGAAATAGATGTTTCATAAAAGCATCAGCTTTGTGTTCAGTAGTGATAAAAAGAGGCAAATACACGATTAGAAACAAAGGAGGAGACAACATGGTAGAAAATGTCATTGTACCAAAATATACACCCTCCACACGTTGCCTGTGGAATATTGCGTACAAAGAGTATAGCATGATAGGGTTCAGGGAAGAGTGAAGGGTAGGATCTTGAATTGTAGAGCAGCTTTCCTGTGAGGAAAGACAAAATTGAGTAGGACTCTTCAAGGCTGACAAACAGATGGCAGAGGGTGTACAGTAGATGTCTCTAAAATTGTGTGCCAGGAAGAAGGTGACTGCAGAATGAATGTTCGCAGGCTTTCAGGACAAGAATCGGAGGATATCAGTTGAAGCTACGAGATGGCAGATACAGAACAAACACGAGGTGATGATCTTTTGGAAAAGGTGTAAGTACGCTCTGGAATTTCATGCCGTGCCATACGAGACTGATGTTAGAAGTTTCCATTTGCTCAGAGGGGAGCTGGATAGATTTATAGAGTAAACATCAGGTGGGAGTTACTAAATACACAGGAGTCCCGTCTGGTGGCCTCTGAGCTGCCAGTTTCTGGAGACCACGGAACTGCTTATGGGAGGAAGGATCTCTTGTGTGCTTAGTTTGCTCTTACGCTTTTCCTTTGACATCTGCATGTAGCTGTTTTTCTAAATATAGGTTATTGGTCTGTGTGGATCACTGAACTGACCTAGAATAGCCTTTTTAATAACATTGTGCTTAAGTTTCTGGGTCTGCTCCTTTTTATGGGATTTCTGCCCTCAAGATAATTCATTCCAGTTAATGTTTGCAACTTCAAAGCATTTTGTTTGGAAGAAAGGCTATATAGGTGAGAAAGAGGGTAAGACTTGAGTCTAGTAATAGATTTTGGGTATTGGCTTTATGGTATAGGGAAGAACTTGCTACTCGAAGTAAAAATTATGTTTCTGATTGTGCAGATCAAGGATTTGAATCAGCTTTTGAGTCTTCCTCAGGTTGTCCGCGTGTAGAGAGTATGTGTAGCCTCTGTGTCTCCCACTCTCATATTTCTAGTAAGAAATTCTTCCAGACCAAAAAAAAAAAAAATTGCTTAAGACCAGTAGTTCTTTTCAAAACATGTTACCTTTGAAACAGTGTTCTAAGAGAGTCTGAGAGAGGTGAGGGAAATTACTTAGTTTTTTTCTTCTACGTGAAAGTCTCTGCAGCATTTACCACCCCTTTAAATAGGCTTGAAAGGTATTTTGTGTTATGTCATTTTTCAGTAAGCTGCCTAATAAAGTTGTTTTGGTATTGAAAATGTATTTTGGGCAGCATTCAGTGGGTTGTTTGCTGTTTAGAAGTTTGAATGTGTCTCCTGATCTCATGCCTGGTGCTGAACCCGTGAGCACCAGCACGGGTTGGTTGCCCATGAGAGAGGTAGTAGAATCTCCATCCTTGGAGATGTTCCAAGTAAGCCATCTGGAGATGGTTCTGGACAGCTGACTCTACGTGGTTTGGCTGGAGCAGCAAGGATGTTGGACCAGATGATCCCAGAGGTCCCTTCTTATGATTGTGGGCATACACAGTTTGTATTCAGAGGAAAAAAACAACACCAAACCCCCACCAGAATTGTGGGGCAGTGTTTTTATGGCAATATTTTTACAGGAAATTTTTTTAAAGGGGGCGGAGGGAAAGAGAAGAAAGACATGCCATCCTAATAGAAGGAGGGGAATGCTGAAGGTTAGGTTGGCTTTCCTTTGTTTCAGATTGTATTACACAAAATAGCCTTCATAGTCTCCTGTCATGCCTTTTTGAAAGTAAGGCTCTTAAAGGAATAAATTAACTTCTATTTTTTTCACAGGGCAATTGAAGTACACATGATTTTATTTACTGATGAAGTATGGAGCTTGTCTGTCTTTTTGAGTGAAAACAAGGAGAAAGGAATACACTGAATTCCACATATGTGTGCATTTCCTATGCTATGCTTTTGAGGCTAGTAATAAAAATATACTTTGTATGTCTGATAGAAACAGTCTGAGAATACTTAAAGCTGCTTCAGCCAGTCTGGAGGCCTCCAATGAAATCTAAATGTTGTATATATGTTCTCTGTTGCATATTATATAAATATTACTTAAGCTCATTTCCTGCTTACATGGAACCTATGTTGGCAGTCGAAATCGGGTCCAGTTTCCATGGCAACGCGGTGGCACTGGGAGAAAGGCTGATGCTGTGCTGTGGTTGGTATTTTTATGCAAGGGAAGAGATGCAGACCTACATTTTTAGACAGGAAATGTATTTCAAGGCACAAAAATATTTAACAATTTTTATAAATTTGTTGGATAAGTAGATACATCTAACAATAGAAATTGAAACCTATTGTTTGCTGTTTGCAATAGAAAATTAATTTTTAGTTTTATCTAACATTACAGAAAGCCACTGTTAAATATATACACAGTTATAACTGCTATATTTGCATGGAAATAGCAAGGAGACTTATGTATGTACTGAGGACAAAGGAAGTTTTGTACTGAGGCAAAACGGGCAAAACAGACTGAGGCGTAGTCTCCTAGCCTTTTCATTCTAGTTTTCACCTTCTGAAATCCTTTCAAATTATTTTCACAAAGGTCTTTGAGGACTTAAAGAAAAACGTTTTTCTTTTTTTTTTGTGGCAGTCCTTTCGCTCTGGTCTTCTTTATTATTTCTGGATTTCCAAAAGATAATCTTTGCTTGTTTGTTCTTTCAACTCTCTGTTATCCTTCAGTGGTACTTAGTACTGGGAGTCATTAAGGGGAGGGAGTTCTTAAGTCTGCAGTTTTGATGTGACTAGGATGAAGCTTTGCTCATCTTAACTGTTGAGTGGGTTGTTGAGTCACCAACCCTGGAGGTATCTAAAAGATGTGCAGATGTGACACTTAGGGACATGAGTTAGTGGTGGACTTGACAGTGCCGGGTTAATGGCTGGACTTGATGACCTTAAAGATCTTCTCTGACCCGAATGATTCCATGATCTCTTTAAATTTCCCTATTCCTCCTACACGCAAAATACTTGCTCCACCTCAGTGAAGTGGGATGTTCTGAGAAGTCAAACGTTCTGAGAAGATGAACCGAACTGGAAGCAGTATTCTTTAGAAGTGTGAAGGGCTCTGTTCATCCCTATGAATCATCATCTTTCTTTCCCAACCCTGGCACTATACAGTTAGTCTGTGTCTGATGTTGCCTAGCAACAATTCATCAAATGTCTAAAGGGAACTGATTTACCCTAGCTGGGACTCTTGTAGAAATCCAAGTAGATAAAATGTTCATGGAAGAATATTAGCCTCTTCCTATGTCTGGCACCCACACTATCAATCAGGATTAAGCTCGATTTTACAGCTGTCCAAGGCCTGGCTGCCTTGTCATGCTGATGATTTAAGGATGTCTCATTTTATAGCGGAATATCTCCATCCCATCCTGCAATCAGCCTGTGCCTCAGCTATCATGTTTTCAGAGGTTTAGCAAATCAAAACTCTCCGTGATAGCCTGTGTGCACAGCGGCACTGACTGCATACACACATCCTCATTTAGGAGGAGAAAACCAGCTTTGCCTCTGCAGTAACTACAGGTGCTTAAGGGGAGATGAACCTTCTGTGCTTCCAGTTCTTCTTAGCCTCGTCTTCTGAAACACAACGATTCAATGCAGAGTTTCCTTCAGCTCTTTTCCATTCATTATTACTGAGAGTCTGCGTAGCTTGAAGACTTCTCTGAGGCTTGTTACTGAGCCACTGGCAAAGAAGACTTTAGCTGCCTTTGACGCTGTCTCAGTGAAAGTCGCGGCAGTGGCACATCACAAACGTAGTGTGTCATAGTTTTAGCACCAATCAGATCAGAAGCTTTGTCACCAACATAACACCTAAACATTTACATTTTCAGCAGCAGGAAGCTTGCCATGTCCCTCGGACCTCAGCTTCTGCTTGTAAAATGTCATGGGTTTGAAGTCATGCTGTCACGGTCCTTTACTGCCATTAGAACTCAGCACCACAGTGTTTCCGATCTTTATTGTGCCATGCCAATTATCCTGCTCATTTGACTTTTGAAACCTGGAATAGGAAAGTTGTTCAGTTTTTCAGACAGCTCTCTGTGGGATCAGGTGCAGCAGACACCGTTGTCCTTCCCTGAGAAACCCTGAGGTAAGGTTACCCCTGGGAAAGAAGTGAACTGGAGGCTGTAGCCTCGTGGAAATAATAGTTGCTGTCCACTTCCTGTTGTAAACTGGGTCCAGAATTTACCTTTACAAGGTGAGCTTCCTTTCTTGAGCTGTAGAGTTTACTGCCCTGGTAGAGGAAGCTTCAGTCGCAGCGCTCTGGTAGCAGGACACAGGATATGGGACGATCTCACTCTCGGAGGCTGGTGCCTCTGGAACAGTTGCATCTTCTCTACAAGGGAGACAGTTCATCTGGGATATCACGACAGCTGGGATTCCTTGAATGCTTTTCCACCATGGATGAGACTCTCTCTTGCTGTTGGAAATAGGAATATTCCAATAAGTGACTCATCCAGCATCCATGCTGTGAGGTAAAGCATGCCAAGGCTGGGATGAGTCAGATGGTCTGATAACCCTTATTCTCAGACTTGCTGACACAAAATAGATTCTGAAAATCGCAACAGGAATTGTCACAGTATTTAGTATCCAAAACTGCCTCATTCAAGCCAGCTGGACGGTGCTCTGTAATACTGGGGTGACTTTCCTAACTCTTCTGAAGTGGCTGCTTGTTTGTTGAAGATCCAGTCAAATGAAAGGTCCTTCACTTGCAAGCTGTAAAAATAATGGAAAGCTCCAAAATTGCCTCTACAGCCCTCAAGACAAATGGTTGATGGGAATAAGGGATGGAAAGGCATTTCCCTGGAAACATCTGGAAAGTCAAGGGACGCATGGAGGAGTCTTACAGACTGAGAATGATGACCTCTTCATTGAGGGAATGTGACAGGAGAGCATGCTGAATGCAGTGGCTTTTGGAAACAACATCTGCGTAAAATAAATAAAATATGCCATGTTCTGTGTTGTTGGGCAAGAGATCAACTTAAGTTTTGCATTAAGAAGTATGAAAAGTAAGCTAACAACAACAAAAAAAATCAGAGATGTAGGCACTTGAGAAAAAGATACTTTTTAACTCAAGGAGCTTAAGTAACTGCTTTCTTAAAGATCAATTTATCAAAGTTATCCAAATAAAAAGTGTGTTTTCATGTGTCTGAAGAGTAATAATTGTTACTGCCTCTATGAAGACAAGAAGACAGAAAGATTAAATAGTCATGAAGCTAAAACCAGCTGCTTGCTATTTATCTGTGTTGGTGAGAATGAGTTTTTGTGAAAACCGTATCTGTGATTTTTCCATTTGCTTGCTTTCGACTGCAGCTGGACTTGGCAATCTTTTTGCTGCTTTTTCTTATTTCTGTTAGGAAAATCAATGCTTAATTTAACATGAATGAGCAATATACAGAGAGAAACTCAAAGCAGACATTTCATATATTGTACTTATGACCACATATACCCAAAATGGAAGAATATAACTGACTATTGAACACTAACAAAAAGTTTTTGCATGATAGGCATCTTTGCAACTTATGTCTAATAATTAAGTTAAAATGTTTTGAGTTGCTTGTTTAGCTTTCTTGTATCAGTTTTACGGATGCTGCAGTGCAAGCTGGGTACTTTCATAAAATGCTAGTAGGAATTGTGAAGAGATTTAATAGAACTCTTGTTTTATAGAGGAAATGCTACTGGAATTTGGAAGTTTGGGAGAGGAGTTGTGTGTTTTTTGAAGGATTGAGATTAATTCTTTATTTTGAAAGAAAGCCTGTTAGTGAAAAGGAGTTATGATTGTTAATGTAAAGAGTTCACGTGAAGTGCTTGTTTCAGCTTGTTGAAAGCAAGGTTAATGAGAAGTTAGGTATCAGTAGAGTTCCAATTGGTGCATTCAGAATTTATCACTGCAGAGAATGTTTGTATTTGCTGCAGAGAGGTTCTTCTGGTTGCTGACTGTAGCAGGTTGAGGTTGGTTATGCACTAGGCACCAGCAAACTATTTACTTACTTGCCTCTGCTATGGATAAGCAGAGAAGGGGAAACTTAAAATTCACTTTTTGTGAGGTGAAATAAGGATTATTGAGGGGAAAAAACCGGAAAAACTTCAAGGCAAAACAGGCTGAGACTTAACAGTGTAAAGAGAACTTACTACTTTACTAACAGAAGTAAAAGTGAAAAAAAAAAAAAAGTTATTGGGAATTAAAGCAAGCTTCC
>VZTA01002999.1:0-11976 GCA_013398855.1 Mohoua ochrocephala
GGGAGGGGTGGGGGAAAGGTGTTGTTTAAGATCTTACTTTACTTCTCAGTATTCTGCTCCATTTTTGTTAGTAATAAATTCAATTAATATCTCTAATTTGAGCCTCTTTTGCCCATGATGGTGTTTGGTGAATCATCTCTCTGGTCCTTATCTCAACTCATGAACCCTTTGTTACNCCCTGTCCAGCTGTAGAGGGGAGTGATAGAGGGGCTTTGCTGGGTGCCTGGCATTCAGCCAGTGTCAGCCGATCACACTGCTGTAGAGACAGAGGAAATTAGGCAGCTGAATACTTTGCCTGGTCTCTCAGAGGACCCTTCTGCTGTGGGACTGCTGAGGGTCGAAGAATAATAGGTAATGATCACTACCACAACAGTGCAGCATTGGCAATACCACACCAACCAGGACTCCATGCCCCCCACCCATGAGATGATTCATGAACTGCACCAGGGAGCAGTCAGTGAGACTCACTCACCCTTTAATAGCCCTATATGGCCGGTGTGTAAGTGCAGTGGAGAGTGGAGACTGACAGAATTATTGTTGGCCTGAAGGAAGTCACACCACCACTCAGCTCTGCTGTGCCGAACATGCTAGAACTTCAGTATGAACTGGAGTCCAAGGCAGCAAAGTGGTGCCACCATTGACATTGCTTAGTGTGTTTTTCTCAATTCCTTTAGAAGCAGAGTGCAGGCCACAGTTTGCTTTCACCTGGAGGGTGTCCAGTACACCTGGAAGTGGCTGCACCAGGGCTATTTGCCTTGGACTGATCCAGGCTGTGCTGGCATGGAGTGTAGATATTGCTGAATGAGAGAAATGGCCAGCACTCTGCCTCTACACTGACTTGTGGATGGCAGCAAATGCTCTGGGGATGGCTAAACCGATGGAAAAAGACCAATTGACAGCACAGAAGTAAACCCATCTGGGCTGCTGAATTGTGGCAAGATATCACTGCCCAGGTAGAGAAGTTGGCTGTAAAAGCACGTCATGTTGGCTGCAAAAGCCCACGCACCCAGGAGTCAGGTTACTGGAGAACATCACAACAACGGACAGGTGGATCAGGCTTCCAAGATTAAAGTGTCTCAGGTGGTCCTGGACAAGCAACATAAGGGTGAATTATTTCTGATCAGTGGGCTCAGGACACATCAGATTGTCAGGGAAGAGATGCAAAATAAAGATGAGCTTGTGATTGAGGGGTAGATTTACCCATGGACACTATTTTCCAAGTTATTCATAAGTGAAATGTGCACCGCATTTAAGCAAGCAAGTGGGTAAAGCCCCTGTGGTATGCTGGACAGTGGTTGAAATATAAATATGGGGAAGTTTGGCAGGTTAATTACATTACACTCCTGCAAACCCGTCACAGCAGGCCCCATGTTCTGACAGTGGTGTAGAGAACCACTGGATGGCTGGAGATGCACCCTGTGCCTCACGCCACTGCCTGAACACCATCTTGGGCCTCGAAAAGCAAGTCCTGTGGTGACATGGCACTCCAGAAAGAGCTGAGTTGTACAATAGGATTAATTTCAAAAATAGCCTCATAGACCCCTGGTCTAGCAGTATTGAATGGGTATCATATTCCCTGTCATGGACCAGCCTCAGGGAAAATTGAACAGTACAATGGACTGTTAAAACCACACTGAAATCAATGGGTGGTTGGACCTTCAAACATTGTGGTTTGCACTTAGGAAAGGCCACCTCGTTAGTTAACACTAGAGGGAGGCTTGATGAATCGACCTGGCCCTACCCAATCAAATCTTCTCATACCAAAGAGGGGGATAAAGTTCCTGTGGTGCATATTAGGAATGTGTTAGGGGAGACAGTTTGGATTAGTCTTGCCTCAAGCAAAGGCAAAGCTGTCCGTGGGATTGGTTTTGCTCAAGGATCTGGGTGCACAAGTTGCGTAATGCTGTTGGATGGGGAAGCACAATGTGTACCTCAAGGGGATTTGATTTTTGAGTGAGAATAGTCTGTAATGTCAAACTGCGTATGCAATGTTGGTTGCTGAATGACCCTGCCACTGTGTGCCATAACTGCCACGGACAGTGAGTCCATGTCCAGGACTGCTCCAGATAGACCAGTCATGAGCTCATGATGCAGCTGGCAACCACCTTGACAGCACACCAGCCCTCCTGCCTTGGAAGACATCTAGGACAGACAGAACCCACAGTCATGGACCCAATGAACTCAACAGATGTCTTGGAGGGATGGCATTGATGATGGAAATGATAACTGTGCTTGTGTACATGTACTATATATATATTCTTAGAAGGTGTAGGATTTAGGCATAAATTATATGGTACACAGTAAGGGGTGGATAATGTCCTAGTTCTTTCTAGGACAGGGTTATTTTTAGCAGCAGCCAGAATGGGTCATGGCTAGCACCTGGAGGTTATTTTCTACCACCTCACATTATCACTGGGGGCAAGGGGAGGGCATTTGTTCTGTTTGTGGGGAATGTGGTGGCTGTTTGCACAGGGCAGGTTTCTGTGTCGTGGGTTTTCTGCGTGTGAATCGATTGCCTTTCTTTCACACTTGTTTGTGTATTTTGTGTAATATTGTTCCTGTTGCATTTCTGATCTCATTGCTGTTTCCAGTAAACTGTCCTTTTCTCAACCTGTAATCTTTACCTTTTACAATTCTTCTCTCCCTCCTACCTCAGGGAGTGGGGGAGGGGGAAGGAGGAATGAGTGAATCAGCGCACGGTTTGGAGTGTTTTCAGTAGTGATTCCTAAATCACAACAACGTGGTAAAAATAGACTGTAATTATTTTACTTATGAGGTATCTTTTTCTCAAGGAGTGAGAAACAGATGCTTAACAGTGCTTTTGAAGGTGAAAAACATAGGTGAATAAGAATATGAGACATATGAATAAGAATATGTTGTGCTGTAGAATCTGAGTGATGCATTGTGCATTAGGCAGTATCGCATGAAGCTTTACAAGCTGTACAAGCTGAGTAATTGGCAGCAAAAAAAGTAAGCATTTCATTTAAAAAAAAAGGGAATAAAAAAAAAAGAGAAAATTTCATGGCTAGTAAAATGTTTCACATGACCCTGGGTAGTACTAGAAATAACAGTAATAATAGTATTTGGGAAAAATCCCAAAATCTATTACATTTATACTACAGAACAAACTTTTAAGACTTGGGCTATAAACTTGGGCCAACTTAAGATGCATCTTTGTGGAGAGCTTCTGTATTTTGTTTTTATAAAAGGGACGTCTTTCATGCTCTCAGCTTTAAATTGAGTAGTAATGAAAGAAAATAGAGTGTATGGGAATGAAGGGACTGAAATGCAGTCTATCTTTTAAAAGCTGTGGTCACAGACTTTTTTTGTAATTCTTTTTAAATATGATAGTTTCATTGGAAAGCTATTTCCTGTTAAAATTCCAACAAGTCTGTGTCTGATCTACTGAATGACAAGACCTTAAAGGTCTTGAAATTTCTGTCTTTTAAATACCATTGTCCTTAAAGTGTATTGTGTTATGATGGAGGATTTTTCCAACAAACAAGAAAAGAAAAGGCTTTTATGGTCTAGTGTAGAAGTAGCTAGTAGGTATTCGTCAGGTTTTTAGTTGAAAATGGTATACTTTTGGTTCTTTATCAGTGTGTTAAAAGGTAAGTTCTTTCAGAACAGTCCTTATAAATCTGTGCAGTTTTAGACATTAATGATGAGCAAGATAGGACTGCTGTGGCAGATGCTTTTCAGAGCATAGTTCTGTGAGGGATTTGGGGGGGATTTTATAAAGTATTGCTTCTTCTTTCTGAGTTTGTAAGTGCCACAAAATGAGAAAACTCAAATATTATCCCTAAATAGCATTTCTTATTGCCACAATTAGAAAGACAATTCTGCAGAGGATGCACCATTAGTCTCATATATATATATCTTACGTTCTTGTTCTTCAGGAAAAAAAAACCAATGCCATTCAGTCTGTCTGGGGAAAGTAATTATTGGTCTCAGATATTTTCTTATACCTCTGTGCAAAATTTACTCAATACTTACAACCCTCATCTGGAGGACTAGAAAATAAGTTAGGTACTATAGTCTATTTTGAAATTATTCTATTTATTGTACACTTTCTTGGTTAAGAAGATTATAAGAAAATATAGAATAGGTATTTCTAATTAGGCTTCTAAGAATCTCTTTTCTATGCATTAATGATTAGTCTACTAATTGGTAATTATTGTTTTAATTGAAAAGTATTTTTAGAACATCCATCATTCATAAAGTATAATAATTTGACAATGAGATTGATCGATGTAGTCGTAATTAGTGACAATGCCAGAGTAATTTTGTCCTGTGTTTGTATGTGGCAATGGCAGACAAGTTGATTAGTAAATTTTTTTTTGTAAGGCCTTAAACCATACCTAAAGAAGACAGCATGGCACCAAGTTTATCCCTTTCTTTAAAAAAACCCTTTATTAAATATAATAAAAGTGCACCCAAAAAAAAAAAAAAATTGCACTTATATACAGACACACTTACATGTTGTCACACTTATGTCACATTTATGCCACACAATAAGGAGGTGGGGAAAGCCACTGGATTTAGAGGTAAGATTCTTAATGCTTGGGGACTTCTTATGTAAGGGTGGCTTGTTTATAAATGTTGAACCTTGGGTTATACACTGTGGGATTCCAGCTGCAGGATAACCAGCTGAGAGCTGAAGATGATATAGGACTGTTTCTCTTAAGAGCTACTCAGAAAATGGCCATTTCTTCTTTACTGAAGGTTATGAAATCACATTATCCCTTATTCCTTTCTTCTGACATAACTACTCAGGAGTTTCCTTGCAACTCCAGATGGCATGTTCCTCTTTTGAAGTCACTGCCTTTGACCAATAGTGTTTGATTAAGTTTATGTAAATGAGAATTCTTTCCTTGTCTTTGAACATTTTTTTACCAGTCCCAAGTAGCAGCAAATCTAAAAAAGCAGTGCTGATTCCTTTCTATTCTCAGCATTTCACTTTCTGTGGCTCACAGAACTAGGGAGAGACAATAGGGAGAACTCATGGATTTTAGTTATAAATTCTGGCATGTACATATGCCTCTAATACAGGCCTAAGCTATATAGTTTGGAATAAACTACAGATATTAAAAATGGTAGCATATGCTATTTGTCAGAAATATGCATTTTTACAGCCCTTTTTGACAGTATTATGATTCGAGGGCTGATACAGCTGCCTTAGATCACAGCACTGCATTCTGATATTGCAGCTTTAGATGGAAGGCATAGCTTTCTGTTTCATCCACAGTGAGGACCCTGTTTCTTTAGTTGTATTTTACCCCCATTCTCTTATTTGGTTACTCTTATAATGGCAGAATTTGGTAGAAAACTGTGTTCAAAAGGGTTACAAATGAGTATTTAATTATAGATACTTAGAATCTCTCTTTAAAAAAATATAAAGGAAAATGTTTTAAGTGTGTGGTGAATAATAATTTATGAATATAAAATTAACATTTAAGTATAAGTTTATGACAACAGCGAATGTGGAAAGTCTGCAGGGGGAACATTGCAAGATGATTTTAGTAAAACTTTCAAAGTTATTTGTGGCATTCCAAATATTTAGTAAATAAAACCATCATGAAGACTGGTGATTCTGTTTTGTTGGGGGTTTTTTTGTATGCATTAAATGTCTTTTTTTTTTTTACTGGAACAGTATGGTATTCTTTTTGTAAATGTTGTGCATGCTTCAGAAAAGTATGGGAAATAGGTGAAAGGCAACTTGGAAAATTTAAATAGATATCTTCAACACATATTAGCAGAGACAAAAATGGGTCATATTCTTTTATAGAGAGAATTTTTAATTTTCCTTTTCTTTTACAAGTCTATTTTAAACAATAAACAATTTTTTAAGGATTTTTACCACAGCAAATTGGGTAAAAAGCTTTTACCATGTCAGAGTAGAGATCAAGAAATTATAGTTTTTAAATGGATTTCTTGTGTACACTCTATGTGGTTTTCAAAATAATTTTAAATATTCAGACTATTTAAATATACAGAACAATAGGAATTTCACATTGAATAGTAGTATCTCAGGCCACTGCCATCGCTCTTGCTGCCTGCTGTGCGATTGCAGATGACATCTTCTGTGCTGTAAAGCGGCTGGAAACAGTTATGCAACTAAGGCTAGATAAAGGAAATCATTGTTAAGGTCTCATTGAAAGCATAGGCTGAGTGATGAAAAATCTTGTCAATTCTCTCATCCCCTTTTAGTTTTGCAAGGATGTTAGGGCAATAAAGAGATATCTCCTGTAAGATAAGAAGCGGTAACAGAAAAAAGCTTCAATGATTTGGCTAATTCTCTATACTTACGGTGCCGCAGTTTGACATATCCCTGTTTTCAAATTATGGGTACATTGAGATGAGCATATTCAACAGATTTGCTCATAAAAAATTCTATTCAAGATTTAGGTAAATACTGCTTTTACAAACGGTATGTCTGAGCACAAAGGCTTATTATAGTAAATATAAATATTACAAATTGATCTTAGAAATCTCATGGAATATCACATGTATGTTTGTACTGGAAGGTTTTTACAATTATGTTTAATTTAATTGTTTTATCAGAATGAAGAAATACCCAATTGGAACTAAATATAATTTTTATAGGAGATTTCTTCCATTTGATTGGCATTGAAAAAGAGGACACACACATGAAAAGTGCTTTTCAATGGTAAACACCATATGAATTCTAAAAGCAAGAAGTATCTGTTGTATTAACTTAAGTGTTCCATGATATTTTTTTAAAATAGGCTTAATGATTTTTGGTAAAAATAGTTTCATAATTCGCACTTGTTAGAAGTGGGAAATTATTACGATGAGGTTAAATTGCATTGATACCATGGGTTAAAATAAGAGACCTGAAAAATATTTCTTTTTAAGCTAAACTGTACATAGGTTAAGTTTCTTGAGTAGCTACTGAAAAGATTGACATCTACATCATTTTAGTGTTGATGAACGGTCCTCTAACATGTTTTGGAAAGAACAAAGGATAGGGACTTACAGAGTTGCACCTGAAACAGGTTCTCTAAGACCATTTCTCTCAAAACATACAATAGTTCATCGTAATAGCAAATTGAAATATGATGGAATGATACTTTTTATGTATCTTAATAACAAGTGTTAAATTAATCTCCTTTACAGAAAAAAACCTGAGTTATTAGTATCTAAAATACTTTGGCAGAATATGGAGTTTCAAAACAGAGTTCTTCCCCTGTACTATTCCAAATAAAAATTTTGAGAAATAGATTTCTTTCTTAACAAACAAACATTGGGTGTTTTTGCCATCAGAGGGGGGCTGCATCATACTGGTTCTTTGAGTACATCAATGACTGTCTGCTCTTTGGAGCAACAGGAGAGGAGGGGAAAAACCCAAATGGCAGGGGAGGGCCCTTGCTAACTGATGCCCATCCTGCTGCCCCCAAGGCAGACAAAGAGGGCAGGCAGCAGGCTGGTAGTGCGGTTCCGCTCTGAGTCCAGAACCTCAGTTGGAGTCTCTGGGTGCACTGAAGGCCCTGGCACTGGTTATGCTGAGTAACAGTAAACTTTCTTCTCAGTTGTGCTAATTGATGCCTTCACGTTCTTCTTTTTTCCTTCTGAAACATTTTTGGGTTTAGATTTTCAGAAGAAGAAATTAGTATTAGCCATCTAAAACAGTATTTAAAAACTGAATAATCAAATGTTGCTTTTCTTCCATAAACCAAGACTGAAAGGAATAATTGCTTTGTTTTGACAAGTGAACCAAAGAAGTATGACATAGAAGTCTTACAGGAATGCATGCATGAAAACTAGGCTGTCATGTTTACAAGGTGATTTTTTTCATTTGATGAATTTTTCAAACACTAGTCTGTAAACTATACTGATATTTTTTCCAAGGAACACAAGCTTCTTTTGGCTATCCTTTAAGGAAAAGTTAGGATTAAATATAAATACACAATTTTGGTTGTGCAGCTATTTTATGAAAACTCTAACTCATTCCAAACTGTTAATATGTTTGCAGTATATATATGTATCTATATCTATCATACAGTTCATTTTACACCAATCATTGACTGTTCTACAAGACAGTTGAATAAAAGATGGGTTTGAGTTATAGATATTGAATGGCATTAAAATCACATTCTGTGTAAACTCTCAATAAGAGAAATTTTTTTATAAGAAAAATGTGTGACTATGTCTATGATAAGTAGTATCATACTTGAAAAAACTGTGTTTTCAGTAGTCCTTTTATCTCAGTTCTGTAAAGCGCTGTTTAATGGTTTCCATTTAACTTCTACTTTTAATTAGAGTCTTTAATTGCAGTAACATCTGTTAAGTTTTATATTAAAAGACTGACATTTCCTTAATGCTTTAAGAGATGTATTTGGTTTACGTCCAGGCTTTTTCACCAGCAAGTGATTGAGTTTCAGCTACATCCCAAAATGTTGGAAGTTTGAATTGTTATTTGCAGTGGAATATTCTGTAGCTTCTGAGAATTTAAGAAAACACTGTATCCATTAAATATTTCATATTGGAGTGCTGGTAATTGAGATGTGCGAGATATCATGCTTTAAGAACGTCCATGTTTGTTCGAACATTGCTTTGGAAGAACAAAACCAGAAATGTGTATTTCTGCTACTTTTAGGTCTACACCTTATGTATAACCAAAACCAATCATCTTGACCTTGCATCTTAAATCTTTGATGTTCTTTTTAAGCATGTGTTTTGTAGACAGTTCACTTGGAAAAATTCAATCTATTTTTCTAGTAGTGCCTCTAGATAACAACCAACACTGTAGTTGCTTTGTAAAAGAATACTGCTTGCAGGGAAAAGAATGTATTTATTAATTTATTACATTTTGTTGCCCAAACATCTGAATATTATGTTTGTTCCTCATGTTGTTGCTGCAATATGGATAGTATTAAATATGACATACTAAATAGTAGACATTAAATAGACTGCTTATTAAGAAGGTTCCAGTTTTTATATAATATTTTCTTTAATTTTGGTAGTAAGTCATCACTGATGGTAAAATCAGCTTCATTATATCTCAAAAAGAGGATGCAGAAAAAAACAGAAAACAGGAAAAAAAACCCCTACTAATGCTTTGCTTCTGATATAAAGACTCAAAGGTAGTGTATTAGTTTGAATAGGCTGGTGGATTTGACCTGTGTTTAGTAAAATGAGTACAAAGCAAGATGAAACTTGATTTAGTCTGGATTTTTATATTTGCACGTATTTGCAATGATGTGCTGAATTTCCAGAAAACGGTTACTCCTTGGACAGAAATTTTAAGTACACAGAAAATAAGTTTACCCTGTAATGTGTTTATTTTTAGTCTCCATTTATAATGGTGAGAATTTTCTTTCTAAATCTTAAAAGAAAAAAAAGCTACTGCTGTGATTAAGGTAAAAGAACTGATTTTTTTAAACTAAAGAAATGCAAGATATTATGAAACCTATCTCAACATTTGTTTTCCTGGTTTCCCTCTGTAGCAGTCTATGCAGAAGCATGCACAAAGTTTACTATTCAACACTGATTTTATAATTCCACACCTAAATGCTTCCCTTATTAATCTAATATTTCCAAAGAACAAGGTGTTGTATACTCTGGTACTTCTAGCCCTCATTTTTCCATTATTTAACCATTTTGCTGTATTTGTTTTACAGATTCTAAAAATGGAATGGGGAGGAGAGTACTCTTTTGATTCTTCCAATTTAGACTGTTTGTTAAATGTCCTCCCTGGAGAATTGGAATTTCAACAAATCCTTAGTGATCTTGATGAGAAAATAAAGAAGAACTCTTCCAGGTAAAAAACTGTTTTATTTGTATCCAAAATACTAGTGAAAGTCATTGCATTTAGGGAGAAATGTGGCTTAACTTACCTTTCTTTTCTAGTAGTAGGTTAAAATTCTGATAAATATTTCAGCAGTAATTTTATTTTAACCACTCAAGCATTTAACAAATTTTTAATGCCATATAATTATTGTGCTATAGTCTTTCTCTCAATGTTATTTTTAACAGTTGTATCATCTTAATCTTAGGTTCTGTTGCAGTAGGTGTGATAGTGAAGGAAGAAAATGTGAATTCCCATGACAGTTGTATTTCCTACTACTATGAGATAGAATTTCCTACTAATCAGATAGAATTTTTATTGACTAAAAGAACTATAGAATTTGACAAAAAGCAGAATTTAAACTCAGTATATTCTTTAGGCATTTCTAGTGGAGGTAGAAAAATGAATTAAGTTAGCATATGTATTTTTTTTCTTACATGATCCATTGTTTTACTATTTCAGTTAAAACTCTTGTGCTGCAATTGCACATTTTCTAACTACAATTTGTAATATATTTCATTGTCCACATCGTTGTAACATACTAATTTCCAAAAATCAGTGTTACAGAAACAGTGAAGTACTAAAAAGTTCGTTGTTGATGCAGATATTTTGCACGAATAAAAAATAATCAGCTCGGGGTTCTGTGCCTTTTTTGTAGCTTAACTGTTTGTACCTTTGTAATACTTTCATCAGTGAAAGACGCTCCTAAGAAAATAAAATTTTTGTCCATTTAAAAAAATAAGTGTACAGTCAGAGTTATAACAAATGGCAGGATTTTATATTGAATTTTGAAAATGCTCACCTTTCGATAACAGTTCATCTTATAGAGAGTTGTATGATTTCAAAGAACGTCCTTCATGACATCTCATTTAAGATTGTATCATTTTAATGTAGCTCACATTTGTGAGACATCTTTGCTCCCAAACAGCTTCTGGGACGATGGAAATAAACCATTGCCATATCTCACTGAAAACTGACTTAGATAATTTCTCAGTTATTGTCATATTGGTTATGCTAGGCTAAGAGGTTTTTTGGGGGCTTTATTTGTGTTACTCTTACCTCAAATTTTCATTTCATTTAAAAACTTCTTGTTTACTAAAGTACTTGCAATATTAATAATTCCAGGGCAGCAATGTTAGTGAAGATCTGGTAAATACTCTGTTGTGGACCACTGCATAATACAATTTCATGTTAGAGTTTTCCAGATGTTGACATGAGTGAAATGTAGATACGTACTTAGAGATTAGTTGATTTCATAACATAGTTAATTACACAGGTAATTGAGTTTTGAGCGTCTGTGGTTTTGTGTATGTGAAAAAAACAACATCAGCGTTTTTAGCATAACTGTTGTCACCTCTTCAGCTACCAAATAAAAATGATTTTGTTGTCATTGTGCAGAGATATCCTGAGAGTTAAGAAGATTATTATCAGAATGAACCTTTAGAATGAATGCTTTACTACTATTTTTTCTTTTAATGTGTGAAAAATGTATGCTGCTTGTTGAGAAAACATATGACTGTGGGAAAGGAAGCCAGCTGTTCATTCCTTAAAGTGGTACTTTATGTCAACATTATATGTTACATTTTACATTAACATCATCACAGTGGAAGTGTTTGTATGTTTTGAAGGAGGCTGATTGTCACTGTCTTAGCTATCTAGTCTTACATATTAGAAGGACCTTTAGCTATAAGTTTTGTAAGATCCAAATGGTATTTTAGTAAAGGAGAGCAGGAAACTGGATTGGGATGTGGTACACAGCAATGCAGGTCAGGAAAAATTTTGTATTTCTGCTGAATTGACACATAAGTTAGCTTTAGCCTTATTTTCACAAGGAAAAACAGGAAGTAGCTCTGTAATTACCAGGTGCTATTTTGCTCTTGTAATATGTCATTTTCAGAAATTGGGAAAGTTTAAAATGAGATGGACAGCAGGTGATATGACTTTTAAATTAAAAAGAGTCCTTTTATTGCTAATATATTAGAGGTAGCATAGAGTGAAATAATTTTCAAGTTACCATTGATCTTTGTAAGTGGTATGATAAGAGCAGCTCTATGTGATACAGTGATACAATTGAAATACAATCCATTTTTCATCAGATAGATTTATGCTTTTATTAGACCACAGAGAATGAACATAGTAGTATACAGCACACATATATATATATT
>VZTA01003000.1:0-49835 GCA_013398855.1 Mohoua ochrocephala
CTTGCATTGTAACCTAGGACACATGGTCAGAGGGCCCATGCAAAAAAAAAAAGGAAAATAAAATTTTAAAAAATTGTAAAACTATTTTACCAGTCAGAGCATCCAAACTTAAAGCTAAATCAAAGATGTAATGGTCTGAAAAGTGTGAATGGAACAGCAGTTGGCAGCTTTTCTGATTCCAATTGGAGCATGTCCAAATCGTGTACACAATGCTCCGTGAAACCCACCAAAGTGAGGTTTCATACCTTCAGGTGATATGTAAGAGCCAGCATACATAGTATATAACCCAATCCTCCAGAGGAGACAGTAAAAATACAAACTCTGCTTTTCAGAAAAATACATAGAAAAGCTTGTTTAAACTTCTATCCAAATTCTGACCCCGAGCTCCCTTAGCACCGAATGTATGGTTGTTAGATACATCTGTGATTTAGTGAAAAGCAAAACTTGTCATTACTTCTTGGACTAAGAGATATGCAATAAAAGATATGTCTTTTTCCACATGGAACAGTTGCATTTTGGAACCCTTTGTCACAGGATGGCTGAAAACACAAGAGGATTCCTCATCATTGAAAAAATCCACAGCAGACAGTGCTACCAACTGTTATTAAGTTCAATGTTTCAGAGGCAGCCCTTGGTCCAAGAAGACCCTACAGTACTGCTGGACCAGAACCTCAGAGTCAGGGGCCCTTTGGCTACTTCTTATATACTTGTACAGAAAAACATGATTGCTGAGTATGAAAACCTGTGAAATGTTTCTACAGAAACCAAGGAGATTTTTGAAACTACTCTGGCAATGGGTACATCTGCCTACAAAAGTTCTTCAGGAGCTAAAACTAAGAAAAATCACCAAAACCAGAAAAGAAAATATTGCAAGACAAAAAAAACCAAAAGATAGGCAAAAGTTTCAACTTCAAAAGATTGGCATGATTAGGATTTGGTGTTCAAAGGACAGAATTTGACAGAAGAGAAAGAATTTCTGATCATTTGAATTGTTTTCATGAAAGAGTCCCTCCTTAAAAAATTGCACTCATAAATGGTAGAATTCCATAATGTTTAACATAATCTTTGAATATACAATAAAACATTAAGAATGCCTGAGCCAAGAAGTCTACAGCAAGTGACTCACAGTTTGGTTAAAATTACAGTTATAATACTGAGATAAATAGAAAATTAGAATTGAAAGAGAACTCCAGCAGTAGCCTAGTCCTTGACTTAGCGAGATTGCTTAAACACCCTGCCACGTCCCAAGTGCAGAAGCGCTCCAAGAACTGTGACAGTTCAATTCACTTTTCCACTTCAATACTTCACAGAGTAGTGAGAAAGTATGAGTAGTATGTGCATTTTTGTAAGCCAAGAATGGCAGAACAATTTAGTGCCTCACAGCAGTCTGGAAACTCTTTTAGAAAAAGAATTCCATAAAGTGCTTATTTGATCAAATTCTCTATTTATTTTTGCTCTATTCATTATCCACTGTGGCATAATTACACACACCCAGACTACTTTGTTATGACCCTACTGACCACTGTGCTAATAAGATGTAGCAAACAATCTGTTTGCTCTCAAACTCATTTTGAGCAATTTCCAGTAATTCAGTGTTATAAATCACATTGTAGTGTTCTGAATGCATGAAGCCCATGCACTTCAGAAGGCAGCTTATACTTTATCCAAGTTACAGTTGATTGACTCCGTAATTATAAAATGGCAATGCACATCACACAGACTGTAGGTGCATCACTGCATCTTTTTAAAGGAAATTCTCCAAAACATGATTGCAGAGATAAAATAAATAGCCAGAAGTTATATTATAACATTCTTCGATAGCAAACAAGCTAGTTAAATTCCGGGTGAAGAGTAAAGTACAACTGTGGTTCTCTCCTTCCACAGGTATACACAGACCTGCTCTTTGCAAACATTCATCTGGCTGAACAGAAAGTTTTAACTGGAACACAGGAGAAAAAGAGAGTTTATGACCTTTGGAAGAAGGGGCAGGCAACTCAGGCTAACTACAAGGGTGTTGTGAGGTTACGCAGGGAGAAAATCAAAAGGGCCAAAGTCCAGCTAGAACTTAAACTGGCCACTGCCATAAAAGACAATAAAAACGTTTCTATACACCAGCAACAAAAGGAGGGCTGAGGAGAAACTCCATCCTTTGTTGGACACAGGGGGAAACATAGTGACAAAGGATGAGGAAAAGGCTGAGGTACTTAATGCCTTCTTTGCCTCAGACTTTAAGACTGTTCTGGGGGTACCCAGGCTCCAGAGCTGGAAAACAGTGATGGAGAACAGAATGAAGCCTCCATATTACAAGAGTAAATGACCAGCAGTCCTTGCTAATGAGAGAGGTCCAAGGTGACTGGAGGTCAGAAAATGTGATATCCATCTATAAGTACGGTCCAAAGGAGGATGCGTGGAACTATAGGCCTGTCAGCCTGACCTCAGTGGAGGAGAAGGTCATGGAGCAGATCATCTTGAGTGTGGTCACACAGCGCATGCAGGACATGCCCAGATCATGTCCAGACAGCATGGGTTTAGGAAGGCAGATTCTGCTTGACCAACAGATGAGTGAAAGCCTGTAGATGTTGTCTGCCTGGAATTTAGCAAAGCCTTTGACACCATTTCTCACAGAATTCTCCTGGAGAAACTGGCTGCTCGTGGCTTAGATGGGAATACGCTTCACTGGGTAAAGAAACAGTTGAACACCCAGACCTAGAGAATGGTAGTGAATGGAGTTACATCCAGTAAGCAGATGCTCACTCATGATGTTCCCCTGGGATAGGTATTGGGCCAGTCCCATTTAATAGATTAATGGATGGTCCGGATGAGATCTAGGACACCCTCAGTCAGTCTGCAGACAACATCAAGCTGGGCAGGAGTGTTGATGTGCTGAACGGTAGGAAGGCTTCACAGAGGGATCTGGACAGGTTGGATTGATGCGCCGAGGTTGAGCAACGCCAAGTACTGGGTCCTGCACTTCGATCGCAATAACCCCATGCAGAGCTACAGTCTGGGGGAAGAGTGGCTAGAAAGCTTCCCAGAGGAAAAGGACCTGGGGGTGCTGGTTGACAGTGGCTGAACATGAGCCAGTGTGTGCCCAGATGGCCAAGAAGGCCAACAGAATCCTGGCTTCTCTAAGAAATAGTGTGGCCAGCAGGATTAGGGCAGGGATCATCCTTCTGTACTCGGCACTGGTGAGGCCACACATTGAATCTTGTGTTCAGTTCTGGGCCCCTCACTACAGGAAAGACATGGAGGTGGTGGAGTGTGTCCAGAGAAGGAAAATTGAGCTGGTGAAGGGTCTGGAGCACAAGTCTAATGAGGAGCAGCTGAGGAAGCTGGGGTTGTCTAGCCTGAAGAAAAGGAGGCTCAGGGGACACCTTATCACACTCTACAGTTACCTGAAAGAAGGTTGTGGTACATCTATTCTCCCAAGAAACAAGTGATGGCACAAGAGGAAATGGCCTGAAGTTGCACCAGGGGAGGTTCAGAATGGATACTAGAAAAAATTTCTTCAGGGAAAGGGAGTAGTGGAACACACTGCCAAGAGAAATAGTTGAGTCGCCTTCTCTGGAAGTATATCGAAGATGTGTGGATGTGGTGCTTGGGAACATGGCTTAGTGGAGGACTTGGCAGTGCTGGGTTAATGGCTGGACTTGATGATCCTAAAGGTATTCTGCAACCTAAGCAATGCTATGATTCTAGAAGGTTGTACTCACCAAAAGTCACTCATCAAAAAATAAGGCAGCCCAGCAGAACTATAATTTTAAACTATTTAAGCTAGCCTAGTTCATTTTTTCTGGGAAAAAATGGGAGTGCTCATATGAGTAGTGTGCAGGCAGATCTGAGGACAATAATCTTTGACAGAAAAACGAGGAGCTGAGGGCAGTAACCTTTACCACCAACAAAGCCAGATGGTTTGTTCATGCCACAAGGCTACAGGAACCTCTAGTGCTCCAGGAATGCAGACCTTCAATGAGAAAAAATTTTGAGCATTCAAGAGAAAAAAAAAACAACAAATACCACCACTGCTACTGACAAGAAGTAGACATAATTCATCCTAGCATCAAAAAGGCAGATGGTTCATCTAACAAGAAAAATCAATGGTATTTGTCATACTTAATGCTGACATTTTTTTAAACTTCTCTGTATTTGCAGGGCAAAAGCCAGCCAAGCTATGCATATTTCATCTGCTGGAAGAAATGTTGACCTTAACATTTTGCCCTTTTTCAACTCTGACCTTTTAAGACTACAGTGAAAGGGTAATCATTAAAGTGGGAATAGATATTCACATGAAGGATAACATAGTTTTTAGTCCAACTTGTTACTTAATTCTTTTGTTTAGGGAGTAGTGAGATTTTGGCTCAGTTTCCATTACCTAAAAAAACAGGATTATGTTTGCTTGATTTTTTAGTAATTTTGCCTACCTATCAATCTAGATTGTATGTCTTTAGAAGACTAAGGTTGTTTCTGGAAAGTAGAATCATTATCTAATGTTTTACCCTGGCCACACCAGGTCTGGAAGTTCCAGTTAAGGAAGGAATACAGAGCACTGGAGATTCTCAGGAAGAACTTGCTGACCAGATGTGATATATCACAAACAAGACAAGGTAGTTTCCTTTTGAGATTAATTTTTTCAGAGGTTGTATCAAGGCTTGCTAACAAAACACAAAGTAGTCGCGTGTCTCTTCAAAGCCAAAGGAATTACAACTTAATTTTGGTGCAAGTGGTCATAAAATAGCAATTTCTGTCAGCTGGTAAAAGACTTAGCCCTTTCACTTCACTCACTAGTTCTCCGTTTTTTATTTGCAATACAGAATATGAGTTACTGAATTCCTTACTCAGTTTCCCCTCTATTCTTGCAATCACTGCTATCTCATTCAGGCAATCATTTCTGTTTTCCTTAATTTTCATTCTCTGAGTTGCTTTTTCACCTAATCTATATCCTATAGAGATAGGATATTATTTAGACTAGCTTCCCTCTCTCCCCCCATAACATCCCAGTGGAATGGGGAGAAAAATCAAAGTAGAATTTGTAGGTTGAGATGAGAACAGTTTACTAATCAAAAATAAAGTGAAAATACTGTAATAATGGTAAATTATAATAATTACAAAAAATCCAAGTGATGCATGATACGATTGCTCAACACCTGCTCACCAATGCCAGACTCCCCTTACCAAACCCAGATCAGCCCCTCCTTCCAGATAACCCTCCCAGTTTATATACTGGTCATGATATCCTATGGAATATCTCTTTGGTCAGCTCTAGTCACCTGTCCCAGCCATCCTCCCTCCCAGTTTTATTTTCCTTCTCACTGGCAGAGCATGAGACAAGAAGAAAGTTCTTGACTTAGAATAAATATGGCTTAGCAAAAACCCAAAACATCAGTGTGTTATCAACACTATTCTCTTTACAAATCCAAAACACAGCACTGTAAGAGCTACTGAGAAGAAGTTAACTCTACCCTAGCTGAAACCTGGACATCCTGCTAGGGAAATAAAATAATTTTATTGAAGAATTCTTGCTTATAAATAGTATAAGATATGAAATTACTTAAGCTAATGTGTACAATACAACAGGGGATGAAACAGATGTCTATTTAAATTTTGGTCCTGAAACAATACAGCTACAATACATTTATGTTCCCCTTAACATATTTTGTTGTATTTTAGGAGTAAAAGGGATTAAAGTCTGCTGTAATGGCCCTGTACATATCACTTTGACAGTTAAGAAGACAGTAACTAAGAACTAACTAGAGGAATCTGCAGCTTGAATATAGACAATATTCTTTGCTATATGTTTTTGCTCTATCTTCAAGCATAGAAATATGTTTTCTTGCAGTTTGACAGAAGTAAATAATCTTGTGTCAAGGGAGTGAAGCAGCCCATTCATATGTATTTCATTTTCACTCATCCTATTCTAAATCATCCTAAGTTACTTTCTCTTGATTTCTTCGTTCAGTAAGAATTTCTTATCTGTCTAATCTCTGGCTGGAATGTATGGAGGCTAAATCAATTATATTCCTTTGCTAAGCAAGCTAGCTCAAAACAAGGAAAACTATATCCCTGTTAAGTAGCCTTAAGCAAAAATAAGCCATTCAAGCTGAAAATTTCCTGAAGAAAGCCCTAAAAAGGAGATGAAGACACTAATTATGTATGTAGGACGCTAAAAGCAACACGAAACCCCAAGAAATTAATATGAATAATTTCCTAGGATAAGTTTGGGAAAGGATAGAAATAAAGTATCATGATTCAGAGCTGCATGTCGGGATTGGGATTTCTGACTAAAAATAATCACTTTCTCTTTATTCCTACTATCTAGCAGAAACAGACCTCTATGTGCCCTCTTTGTCTGGCAACAGGATTTCACTAAGAAGCGCTGGCAGCAGGTGCTAGGGTGGAGATTCTGCTGCAGCTGCGGACGAGACCATGGTGGAGCACAGGTATCCACACTGCAGCCCATGGAGGACCCCAAAGCAGAGAAGGCAAATGTTTGCTGAAGGACTGAAGCCTTTGGAGAGGACCCATGTTAGAGTAAGGAAAAGTGTGAAAGGAAAGGAGCAGCCAAGAGGAGCTGCTACGGATTGACCACCACTCCCATTCCCCACCCAACCTGTGACACTCAAGTGGGGAAAATGATTGAGTTGGAACAAAGGAGAGGAGTTGATCCCGGGAAAAAATCAGAGAGGGAAAGGAAGGTGTTTTAATTTCTGGTTTTGTTTGTCACCATCCTAATTTATTTTAAATGGCAATAAATTAAATTGATTTTCTCCAAGTCAAATCTATTTGGCTGTGAGACTAATTGGTAAATGATTTCCTTGTCTTCATTTTGACCCACAAGCTTTTCCATCTAATTTTCTCCCTCTGTCCTTTAGAAGAGGGGGAATAAGAAGAGGGGAAATGAGAGAGCAGCAGCTAGGTGTGCATCTGGCAGCCAGCCAAGGTCAAACCACTATACCCAGGCATTTTCTTAAATTGGAAAAATACCTTGAGAAACCATCTATGTAATTCAAATTAATAATCAGTCTCACACACTCCCTCATATATGACAAGGACTATTTGATTTGATTTGATGTTCCTATTGCTTTAAATATCTTTTTTCCCATAAAGAACATTAATAGCTTTTTAAATTAGCATAAAACAAAGACAACAACAAAAACAAAAAAAATTTTTAATAGCTGTTTCTTTAAGAACTATTTTCTAAGGTGTGCACTGTAATACCTTGATCTTTCACCTGTCTTTACTTATAACTTAAAACTACAATTTAGGCAGTAATTACTTCAAATAGCCATTAGTAATCCTATAATGTATTTTTATAGTTCTAAAATCTTTTTCTGTAACAGTTACTCTTATATCCAATGCCTGACTTCAGAATAACAGGCATTTTCAGAGTACACTTCTCACATCCTGGATACACTCGGTTTCTTAGAAAGCACTGCTTTCTTTCAAAATGGACCTGCTGGAGCAGCGATGGTACTTCAGTTATAAGGAGCAGTCCTTGGAGCAAGACCTGTGACCTATGAGACTTTACCAACCATACAAGACCTTACTGACAACCAAATTAAAAGCCAGCTGCTCTTTTGCACCAGCACTCACTTTATTCCTCTGCTTGTCTTCCTGTCCCTGGAGTCTTATCTTTTTTTTTTCAAATACTTTCTTAGCTCCAAGGAGAGATATGGAGGATGCAAAATCTGAGAACAGATTGCAGCATGTTTATTTGAGTTAATTCCTGAAAGACAGAAGAGTAGTTTTGAACACTTCAGGGCAAAAGGATCAAATATGAGTTTCCCACTTTCTGCATGGGTATTTTGAGGACAAAGTCACTGTATACAGAAGTTCTACCCCACAGTCCATTGGTGGCTAGGTTATGAACCTAAAAAGACTGAGTTTTGAACTGTATGATTTTTGAAAGCAATCTTCAGTCCCCTGATCAGTATTTATATCCCAAATAACCATACTTTCTGTATTTCCAGTTCTGACAAACTGCAGTGGAGCAGCTCTTGGTTTTCCAAAAAAAAAAAAAAAAAGAGGAATTGGAAATATAGAAGGAATTCTCTCTCATAGGCTCATTTTATGCAAGGCTTATATAAATGTGCAATTCTACTGCTTGTAGCCTTATGCTATGCCAATACAAAACTTTAGACTCTTTACAGATGTTTCAGTGGACATTTTTCTACAGAATTACAGACATACCAAGACACCAGACGCATCAAGTACTACAAAAGCTGCTTTTATCTCTACTGATAGAATACTTACTGCTTTGTTCCACGTGCCATGCCAAAGTCCAAAATCAGTAAAGGCACAGTAATGGCACTTAACACTATGATGCCAAGTGAATTTATAAAAATCAGCAAACCACATAGCAATGCTGCTACTACAGACTGCTATATATCATTCTGGAAAAATACCATTGACATCATTCCACTTTTGAATGTTTTAATTTCATCATGGAATCAAGGAAGTTCCAAAATCAATCTGCCTCTATTTAAAGACATTAGTTTGATGTCTTTTCCAGGTTCTATTTCAATAATATGGACATTTCTAATCCATACGTAAAACAGCAGATGTGTAGTGGGCTGGTGCTCAAATACCCTGCAGAGGGAGATCTAAATAAATATACTTTTGAAAGTCAATTTATTACTCTTATGCTGCTGCTTCTTGTGGCTTAGGAATGGTACTACCCCAGTTTAGTGCTCTCACTGAGACTCCTAAACACATGCCACTTGCTCTCTCCCCTGCTTCCTCCTCCCCCTTTCCCTCCCCAGCCGTGGAATGGAGAGGAGAATTGGAGACAGGCAACTACTCTGTCACTTCTGTATAGTCCTACAAAGGACAATAAGTAGGGAATTCCTTCATCACATGCACACACCACACTTCTACGAATCCACATTCATCTTCCAGCTAGACTGCCACAGCAGGATATCCAAAGGAGTCTGCAAACAGCTTGGTCTCCTTGAGAAAATCTAATCATTTCCACACAGCTCCAAGGCAGACACTGTTTCACAACCTAAGTTTTACCCTGTCTGCCTCACCAGAAACTTGGTAATGGGGGTAAAGGCAACCAAATCATCTTCAGTGATTTCCTGTTGGGGTTCCCTGGGTTGAAACAGGCTTCAATCCGCTCATCCTTTGTCTCTACATTGTTTAACATTCCTTACCCCAACCAGTTATTCCAGCTGGGATTTATTCAACTGGGACCACTGAAACTGGAATTCCTGAATCCGTAGAGCAACTGCAGACCATTCAATTTCCAATGGCTGTTCATGTCTACTCTCCAAAACAAGATCCAATCCTAGGTGGCTCCTATAACGACACAGAATATTCAATATGCACCATGAAATCTAAAATAAAGGAAAAAGATCAATCAGCCAGAAACCCCCACTGCAGTTTACCACATGTATTTTTCGAATAAGAAATTAAAAACAGTAGATCAACCTCTTAAAAATAAGGGGGGGGGTAGAGGATGGGTATGGAAGGGGGAGGTAGCAGGGGGTAGTTAATTTGCCAGGTACCTTTCCACTTTAAAATTTTTGTCGCTTCCGAATCCACTGTATAGAGGAGAACTCATAAGTATAGGAGAATCATACTGCCGGGTTCTCCTTCCCCCCCTTCCTTTTCATTTTGGTGATAAAATTCAAAAGCTAATAAAATCAGACAGATTATAGCAGCATTGATGAATGGCCATGTCTGGATTTCCTGTCTGGAGACCAGAGCAGGCACTGTCTGAGAAAGAAGACAAGACAGTCACTGCATAGAGAGAAAAGGAATATCCAGCAGATGGATTATGTCTGGCTGGTCCCATTATTAATACTGATCTGTATCAGGCAGTGATGAATACACAGAAGCACTCAGAAATACTAAGAGTTTCACCCTTTAAGTACTAATTTCTATCCTTCTATCCTATTTAACATTAAAAATGCTCTGTGATCTTGTCATTGATGGAAATGGTTATAATGAAGAGGCAGGTCTCTTGGGAAGAAAGACTATACCAAATTTAATGAAAAATATTGAAATCAGCTTGAGAGGTAGAGAAGTCATAAACTACAATCAGAGAATATCAGAGAAAACTCTTTCTCCCTAAACAATTTATATTCTTATTTAAATGTAATTTTAAAATCCTAAATCTAAGGATATTTTCGGTTATCAAGACTATGAACTAAATATATTCTAAGCTATTAAAAAAAAAGAAGGAAAACAGGACATATTAGGTAATGTGTTGACAGTAACAATCAATTAAACAGCATTCATGCGGCACTGAAGTTAAGCTTAATGTAACAAAATCCATTTTCCTGGATATTTAACTCTTTCAGAAACCTCTTCTGAGAAATCCAAGAATATGAATGTACTGACTTGGAAAAGGATTTTAAAAAAAAATATCACCCTAAGTCCTGAAAGTGCCTAAATCAAACTGGAAACAGCAGCGGGACACCTGTCTGGAGGAGACAGCTAAAAAACACCAACCAGGCTGTAGCACCCACCAGTAGCACTTATTCAGGATGAAGCAGGGGAGATCATTTGGCTCGTGAGAGTTTGGATGTTGACTCTCAGACTCACAGTTCTTGTTTACTCTTCTGTTGATTATCTTATTTGGGGTATTAATGTGACACAGGACAACAGGATAGGCTCAGGCCTAGCTGAACACACTTTCTTGTGAGCCGCCGCTGCTTCACGATACTCAAACAGTTTTCTCTTTTGACATGAAAAGAAGTAGGGTGACATTTCCTCCTGAGGCACATCAGGACCTGTGCAATATGTATTTAGGTATCAGAACAGAACTTTAAGATCTGCTTGCTGAAAAAGATTTGCCAAAAGCTACTGCAAGCTTGACTTGATGGCTAAGGAGAGTGGGGGAAATGTAAATAGCCACAAATGCTCTGTAGGTGGTATCTGTCAGCCGAGATAGTAACATGCATTAAATAACATAACTGACTAACATACCTGCACAACATAACTGAGACTGACAATAAAACTCCTCCTAGTGCCCTGATCTGAGGATTGTAGCCCCCAGGTGCCTGAAGTTTGTGGGCCTGCATTGTCATTGCCACACCAATATCTGCATCTACCATCATCTGCATTAAACAAGAAGCTTCTCCCGGGCTAAACTGTCCTTATGAAACGATGCACAGAGAGATGCATAAGAGGGTAAGGGGGAAAGAGAGTGCTTTCCTTTGTCCTCTCTCCTGTTTTAACTGGAAATGCGGGTAAGCATTGGTCTAGATCATGCAATAAAGAGGCAGAACACAGACTCTCACATCTGCTCAGGTTCCTGCCTATGCCTCAAAGACGGTGTTCCCTGACTCCTTTTTCTGAGCCTGAGATCCTATCCCTCACCTAAGGGTGTTAATAAACACAGCTGTATGCTAAGAGAGGACATAAAACTGTGGAGGCAGATCATCAACTTTATAAACACTGCCAGCTGAAACCTTTCTTTCTTTCTAGCCAGCAGATAGTTTTGTTGTAGCTTGAATCTTCTTGTTAAGAGAAACAGGTATGGTCTTATAAATCCATATCTCAAATGCAGGACAATCTTCTAGGCTACTTTATTCACAAATAGTTGTATGGCCTATTTTATTCAGAGCAAATTTCATCAACTCAAGGATTGTTTTGAACTTATTGTCACAAATTCAGTGTCCCAAAAGAGCCCTAAGAAAGACTACTTCCATCATAAAACACAATTTTTCAACATATATTTTGCCTGAAGTGAGACTTCATTATCTTGAAATACAAACAACACTTATTTTTTCTTCATTCTGTCATTTACCACATTTAACCTCAGATTTCAAGCACACTGGAGAAGCTGTTGTTTCATGGCTAAAAACAAGGACAAGAAATTAATAGTGTTAGCTATTTCTGTTACTCTGACAGTGACTTTGTGTGCAACCCCAGGAAAATCAGTGTCTACCTGCTATTCTCTCATTTTTCTGTAAAGTAGAGGTACCAATACACACTTGCTTTTTCAATGTTTAGTTGCCAGCTTATGTTATATGAATGTTTGTAAAATGCTTTGGAATTTCTGGGAAAAACATCAAAGTCTATAAATGCCATCTTCATATATATAGATAGTCAAAGGAATCATTTTTATCTTTATTTTCTTGTATCACTAAAAATAAAAGTTTTAGACCTGTTTTGTTAGCCAAGCTTCATTTTTAGACTGGAGTCTTTATTATTACACACATGAACTCCCAGAAAAACATTTGAGAGTTTTAAGAAACTTTGGGTCCTTTTCTAAAATCCGCATAAAAGCTTTTTTAAATTTTCATTTTCGAGATAAAAAGAAAGATTTTCAGTAGGCTTTCAGGATACCCAAAGCTCTTTTCAGTTTTCTGAAGAATGAACACTGCAAGCCTTTTTCTCATTTAACAGTCTTCAGTAATGCAAGATGTTCCATATAATCTTTGGAGAAAACTTTGATACTCTTATTAATGCTGAGTAACACTTAACTAGCAAGTTTCTGCAGAAAATATTACTCAACATAAGATTCTAAACAAGTAAGATTATTAGTTTCAGATCTTTTTATAAAGCCTTTTCGAGATAATTTATCTGAAAATGTTTTTAAATCAGACATCAAAAAAAAATCACAGCAAGGCACATTATTAATTACAGAGGGGAAAAAAAATGAACACTTGGAGTTACATCTCTGTTTTACTGTCTAGTGGACAGTATAATATTATCAGTGCATACACAGTTTTATCTTCAGCATTTCATCCTGATTTTAAAAGCATTATGGTTTATGTATCAATAAATTTAGAACCACTGCATTAGAAAATTTGAGTATTAAATTAGGTTTTTTAAATAACTTGAATAATTTGATAAGGGAGACCATATTTTTCAAAATATAGCACAAGTCATTAGTTAACAAAAGTATTTTAAAAACAGCTCTGCCAATGTGGAAGGAATTTGTTTTAATAGGTTTGAAAAGCCCATGATTTACGATCTCTGTCAAAAGGCATTATGAATTTTTACATTTCTTATTCAGATCAGCATATTTTTAATTTCATAATGTAGAATGGAAATTAACTGCTTGGATTTCTCCATTTTGCATTTCTATGTGCAGACCAACACATTCCTTTAGGAACACCAAGTTCCATACGTGTCTCTTCATTATGTCAACAATAAAGCAAAGTATGTTTGTCTAAAGCCCTTTACAGTTGTCTTCTATTACCAGATGTTATTGTACTATTGGGCACTATATAGTCTCCAAAGAATGAGGTCTCTAAATGGTTATTTCAGGTGTGTATGCCATTGAACCAACATCTATATTAAATATTCAGAAAGGTCAAGGCAAAAGCTAAACAAACTTCTGTAGGGTTTGTGAGATTCAATTATAAACCAAATCAAATACTTAAAGGTACTTCTTTTCTGCAATTTATCCTAATAGGTCAATAACATCCTTCTTGTTGCAGCTGAAAACTAGAGGTGAAATCCCAATTTTTCTCAAGTTAATATCAAGCCTCCCGAAAACTTTATACAGAACTATAATTAGCAGAACCCACTAATTCCAGCATCTCAGAGAGATCTGATTTTTAAATATCTCTGGAGCTAGCAAAGCTAGGACAGTCACCCATATATACTTAGTGAGGAGGAGAAGTTTTATGAAGGCATTTTGTAGCTCCTACAAATAGCTCAAGTTTAGCAGATATTTGCCTGCACACAAACAGACTCACAGATAGTTCCTACAACACGGGGCTGCTGATGGCATTAACATTGACCTACAATGCATTGCACCCGAGGGAGATCTGAAGAGTGCTGATCTTAACTGTTCCAAGAGTAACAGTGGTACCTGAAATAGCAGATAAGAATCAAACCGAAAACAAGATGAGGTACCTCACAGCACCACTTGTGACTCAAACTCTGCTGTTCTGTGACCCACAGAAGACAATGACCTTTGTCTGGCACTTCCGGCCCTTCTTACCCACCAATGGAAGAGGTGCATTAAACAGCTACATCATTTTGCTGCTTTTGGTTTTAAAAGCAAGCTCAGAAGGGAACTGTGGTAAAAGCAGAGAACCTATGTTAGCATAACTTTGAAGATATCTTCCTAAGGGATCACAAGTCAGGAAAAATAACACAAGGCTTTGTGAGAATAGTCAAACAGGCAAGCTAAGAGTCTCGAAGCAGTGGTGGAGAAGAGTTGTATTTCTGCATCATTATAAGTCCCTATCACCTCAGCAATATAACAAATGCTGCCTCCAAAGAGATCCAGCATTAAAACAACACAAGGGAAAGCATACTTACCAGAAGGTCAGTTCAGTTAGCAGTAAGACTGTGAGATAAAGGTCCCCCTGCCCTTCACACCCACAGCAGGAGAGCTGTACTTCTGAAGTGTAATAATCCTCTCCCCTCTCCGTATTAAGTCATAGGGCTCTTCCGCTTTCTGTGGTCCACTGCAAAGACAGCCTTGTCCCTAAAGATAAAGAACAATAAAGATCTTCTAAGTAATAAAAATTATCTTCCATCCATGGCTTGTCACCCAGATACATATGGAAAAATTCTGCTCTTCCAAGGAAATAGAGAAGAGGCAACAAAGCAGAAGCAGTTCCACCTGGCTAAAGGAGGAGGAAGTACAATGGGACAAATGAACAAGACTTCAAAACAAATGCTGTTATCAAAGCAAAAAAAAAAAAGAGCTCATCATATAATGTAATCATTTCTGGAAAGGGAGCCACAGTAATAGATGTTTGGAGTTGGGGTTTTTTTCAATTTAGGATTGCTAGTTTTCAATTAGTCAACATACTTGAAGCTGTACAAAATTAAGAATAGAATCATTACAAAAAACTGGGTCCACCCTTCCTCCCCCCTGTCTTGGACAGCTTTGGGGAAGTACAGTACACAGACATAAACAGCTCTACCTGCAGGTTTTTCTATTTCATTTGTGTTGCCTCTATACACTGGGCCCTTGTTTACAGGATAGACTTGAACAGGTTTATTTTAATAGGATTTTATAGACAGCATAAATTTTTAAGTCTTGCCTGGACTATAAACCTTGTCTTGAAAATGCAATCTGCATTAACAGCATTTTAGAGGACAGAATATCTAAATCAATAAGGTGAACCCAAAACACCCCAGGTTTTGTGCATTCACTTTTGGATAAGTAACTGGAGACCACGTCAAAGCTTTTTTGCATGCCAGCCTCTTTTATCTTCAAACGGATCCACAAATGGATTATTTATAGATGCAACAGCAGCCCTCTGAGTAAAGCATAAAGGGCAGAGATTACAAAAGATTGATTTCCACAGCTCAGTACTGCCATAAACTTATAACCCAGGCAGATGCACAGGGGAGAATTCTCTTCCTTAGGTCAGCTGTTTATTTCTGGCACATGCTTACAAATCCCTGGGGAGGATTTAAAGGACATTCATACAGTAGTTTGAAAAAGCCAGTAAAGAAGTCCTGTTTCTCTAGTTTCCTCTAGTGTTTGCCTCCATTTCATGAATCATGGGGTTAACCCAGAGAAGAGATCCATTTCTACCAGTAGTGTAAGCCATATGCATTATTGTCTGTGGAAACACTACCACAAGCCTTCTCTACTGAATTCACAAACTTTAGGCAAATCAGCAGAATGAACTTATAAATAGGTTTCTGTTTACTGCCCAAATCAATGTGGTGAGCAAAATAGAGACAGGAGTTTTTCTTGTCTCATTTCCACAAGCAGTGAAAATGTATAACATAAAACACCCTTAAATCTAAAATGTAATGGAATTATACATGTAAGGGAACACTCTCATGATTATATCCACTCAAGTCCCCATTTTCATTTTGATGAATTTCTCATCTTTCCTATTTGAAACAGAGCTATAAATACACTTTTGATAAGACAAGAATTCACTCTATCAAGTTTAATTGATTCAATTTTTCAAACAAGTTCAATTCCTCCTTTTGCCTATTTGTTCCATAGGAGACAAGAAAGACAAGAGTAAACAACAGTAAACTAACCTCCCTGCTGTTCATAGGATAACTCTTCTACTGAATCAAAACTAATATCATTAAGTGTTCAGACACTTCTGTCAGGTGACAAAAGATATTTCCATTCTCTTTTTAAACTGAATCATTAACAGACTGCTTTGTTCTTGCATTTGTTACAGTTTCTCCAGTCTGCTCAGTTCAGGCATAGATCCCAGAACACATAAGGTACCATTTTCATTCATTGTATTCTAAACATAGGAATAAATCAATATATTCAAGTTTCCCCCTCTGAGCAAAAAATGCAGTGTCTAAGTGGTACAAGCAGTCTTCTGTCAGTCTGCAGCAGAATCATCACTCTGAGATGCTACAAACACCTCAAACACAACCCACTCAGCAACATAAGCAATTAAACTGAAAGTTAGTAGATATTCTTCCATCTCCAATTTGAATACAAATCACAGCTTCTAATTTAGCAGCTAACCTCTTGAGACACACACACAGAGGAAAAGAAAAGGGGAAAAAAAAGGCCATAATGGCAGCCGCTTTTGTTACCAAACCTCTGCAGCTCACGTTCCTATGGAGAGCATCAATCCACTATCAGCAGGGCTCTTCTACTTCACACAGAGGCCAGTTCTTAGTTATAAGTGGTTTCAGAGCAAAAACAGCCAGGGTGCTTTACTGAAAATAATTATCTAAGCCCCATTGCATTTTGACCCATACTTCTTACGTCAAGACAGCTCCTCATTATTATTTCTGGTTTTGTTAATAAAATGTTTTTAGATTCTGAGGGGTAGTAGAGACAGGAAAAAGAGAAAGGGTCTGTGATATTACTCCAACATGCCCATATGTGACAGCTGTGAATTGAACTCTCCTCTTAAACTACAAGCAGGCATTCAGCAGATATGGCGCTTAAACGATCCACGGTCACTTTCTTAGCCTAAGATTTCATTACAGCTGCTACAATTAGGAAACATACCTTCAGTAGATGTACTTAATAAAGCATCTAGATGGCGTTGATCAAAGATTTTTTTTTTTTATTTCATGTGAATAAATGTACTCGGTGTGGAGAGAAACATAACCATTTTGATTTCCATGGCCATGTGCCTTACATATTAACTAGGTGAACTTAGCTCCTGGCTGTCCCTAAAATTTAACAACCGGTTAGCGCGTAGTGACATACCAAATTGTGCTTACGGCCCAGATATTTACAGGCTGGCTTATATTCTTTCCTCCCTGTTTCTCTCTGCTCCTGCTGTGTCTGGAGACACAACTACTAAAGTCACCTTGAAAGGAAAAAAGGAAAAAGGACACTCAAGGCAAAGTGTGGCTGATCCATCCCTAAGTAATAACTGAGTCTAGAAATTCAAGATACGTATATCAGGAAAGAGCCATTATTTTATAAGAAAGTTTGGAGCATCTCATATCAATAAATAGTAAGGCACCGTTCCCAAGTTTTACATTAATACTTTCTTTTCCAACAATCTTTGTAAAGGCAATATTTAAAAATAACATTCTTATTGTAAAAATTTATTGGGATGAATTGAATTGAGTTGAATTGAATTGAATTGAATTGATAAAAAACACTTGGGATTTTCTGTAAAAAAAATTGCATTATTGCATTATTGCAATTACATTTGGAAATTTTAAAAATAGGCAAAACTATTGTTGATTCCGAACACTCATTTTAATGGGAATCTTTCAAAGATTACTAAATGCATAAGAATATGGTAAGTCAAATCCCTCAAATAATTTCTTCATGTCATACTTCCTAAATAAGCTCTTGTACAAAGATATAATGTGTTTTAATTGCATACAGAAAATGTCTGAAATCTAACCACAGGGATAACATGTCGTGCCAGTTTCAGACTTGCTTTTTTTTGTCCCTTGCATATCATTTTGATCACCATGTTAAGAATAAGCTGATATGCACAAAGAGAATCATTTTTCTTTTAAATTGTTAATTAAAAGATTGATGCACACCTTCAGATCTCCCCTAAGAGCAATGTTCCAATATCTGTGCAGTTTTTAATGAGGTGAGCAAGAAAGATCCAAAAACTAATCTTTTCTCTGGTCATATTTTTAGTGTTCATGATTTAGCATCCAGTGCTTACCCTCAAAACCTGCTGCAAAGTATCACATAGACTATGTTGAGAGAAGGAAATAGCCTGTTCCAGAATTGCAGAGAAATGGCTAGAAATTAGGACTGCTCCGTTGGACATCTCAAGTCTCTCAGAATAACTCCTTTACTGAATACTCAAGTCAGATTGCTATACGAGATTGCTATACCATGGGCTTATTGTTTCTACAAGGAAAATTAAATTGATTTAATATGCAAAATATCTCTTTTGTTTCAAGAGGCATTTGGAAAACCCTGTAGACCAAGAATGCTAGCTCATTGCATGTGCAATTTCATATGCCCACCTTCAAAACGCCTAAGCAGCTCAGTGCTGCCAGACTGGGTATGCCAACTCAAAGGGCAATGTGAAACATGCACCTTTTTTCTTTTTATTTGGGCTTCTCTTTTGAAACACACTCATTTCACAACATCCCCAGGGCCATCTGGCTTCAGGTTGCCTATTTAGGCATATCTGTCCATCCCTAAAGGATTACTTGGCTTGAGCTCAGAGCTTAGGAAAACTCACCGATAGAAAAAGGCAAATCAGATGTTAGCCAATAGAGAAAGAAAAATAAGTTTTTAGATATATTATATTACAGTTCTTACATTCTGGTCACAACTGATACCTTTTCTCTTCACTTCTCTAAGCCAATTTTTTTTTTTATTTTAAAAGACAAATTTTAGACTACAGCAAAAACAAAGAAGTCATTGACCTTTTATTCTTTTTTTTTTCTTTATGCATTACAATTGCAGGAAAAATATAATATCACTTTGGATCAATCTTCTGTGCAAATTCACAGAGTATTAAATAGCCTTACTTCCCGCATACATAATTTCAAATTGCGTAAGCAGCAGATGGGAACAAAGGGTCATTTTAACCATGCTACTGTGTGTGGTTTTAAGTGTTTTATTTCTAGCTGTAGAACCTCTAAAACTGAGGCTTTATGTAAGAAATTACATAAAATAACAGATAGTTAAATTCACCACAGGAATGAAATTCAAGAAATAAATATGATAATAGGATGATTTAAAACAGCATGATTTCTTGATTGCAGTCTAAATATTGCTTAGTGCATGGAGAGAAAAGGAGAAGTCAGGATGATAGACTGCAGCAAGCACTCCTGTTGCCCAAGGACTCAGACCACTCTTAATGAGCTGTAGACAGGATCTGATTTGCCTATTCCTGCCATACACAAAGGAAGAGGACTTAATTAATGACAAATTATCACTTATCTGATAATGCATATGGCTTCTTGCCATACTCTGAATATTACTTTTATACAGTCTTAAACTGCTGTTACTGTTTTGAAAGGTGAGAAGTATTATATATTGACAAAAAAACCCACAACAAAACAAAGAATAACAACAAAAAAAAAAAATCTTGGTTTTAATCTTATTCCATAGTAAATAACAAAAAAAGCAGGTAGATTTTTAGCTGAAATCAGATTTCTGTTTAGTTTCAGCTACAGAGACTCCCTTCTTTATGATATGTTGTATGAAATTCTTATTCTGCCACTAAAGCAGTCTGGTGAACTACTAATTAGAGCTATTAGCCTTAAATGTCCTTTGAATTTTGTACATTCAGTCAGCACCTATCCCAAACTGTGCTTTGATCTTTGATGCAAATGTAAGAAGCATCTTCATGTTCTCCCTTGAGGAACATAGTGCTGTCACTTTAACTTTATGGCTGATGCTGCCTGGGGTTAATATGGTATTGCTCTCAGATGCAATAAAGGAAGAGACCACATTTTGCTGAGAAAAAGAATCAGACTCACACTCCTTGAATTTTAAATGTCTTATTTGGTATTTCAAATATTTTATTTTGCACTGTATTAGTAAAAGAAAATAATCTGAATATTTGTTACTGTCCACAGGTACAATGCAATATTTCACTCTGCCAGAGTCCCTTTTCCTTTAAAAATGGCTGTATGGATGACTTATTTTTAAAAGATTCCTCAGAGAACATTTTTTAAGACAACAACTGTAAATTAAAGCACAGTTATAATTTATATTGAGTCCTTCTAGTCTTTTATGGTTTGACTCTCTATTAGAGTTACTATTAGCAACTCCCTGCAGAGCCTCTTTTTGTAATCAAAATGACAACTCATATCATCACCAGTAAACATTGTTTGAAATGTAATACAACACTTCCTTGAGAGAGGCAGAGGCAATTTTAAATTTACAGCCTAAGTCTGCGCTGTAGAAGTAAATGGAAAAGCCCATCAGATTCAGAGGCCTTCTGATTAGGACAAGAGTCGTGTAAATGAATAAGCAAATGTTTCAAGTGGCATTTTTATACTAATGAAACCAAATCATTTCTTTGTGGATTTGCTGTTGTAGGGTGTGATCCTGTTTTCCAGTGCTGCTGATGCACGCCTTCAATAAGTCCTTAACACAGAACACATAGGCAACACCAGCAGCATCCCTTCTCCTCATTCTCCAACATTCCCATGAGTGTCCATACTTCAGTTTCTACTTGTTTTTCTGTGATGTCTCAAGCCGATCATTCTTTCTGTACCCTTTGTCACAGGTGAAATTGTTCATCCTGCCAGCTTAGACTTGCTTGAACCCTGATACCGGCCATGGCACTCTTCTGTGAAGTGAGAGTTCACGATTCATATTTCTTTAGCAAAAGTTACGATTTCAGTCCTAGGTTTTCCACTGAATAAGTACCCTAACCATTGTGCTACTCAGGAGTCAGTGTTTCTTCACCATAAACTGAACTCATCATCTTCAGTACGTCATTCATGTGCTTGATAAATCAAGCTCTTCCAAGGACTTATGCATAATTTACTCACATCTGTCACTGAGACACAACAGGCCTCAAACGGGGACTTCATATTTCTGAACAGTGATCTGAGAGCAAGTGAACAGTTCACATGGCAATTTTAGCCCTTAGTCACTTGTGGACGCCTACTTCATCTCAGTCCCTAATATATTTTGGTGCAGTCTGTCTGCAGACATGCCTCTGTATATGTCACACAAGGGCAGAACTGATCAGTCCAAAGATATTTTACGTTTGAATTTAATACAAATGCATGCAGCTGGCAAGGAATTTTCAATTCTTTCTCTAAGTAGCTTGATCACATGCATCTGCAAGAATGTCAGTTCCTCCCCGGTGATCTGAAGAAAGTAGTTTCAAAGCTCAGTAAAATATATTAGTGCACATTCAAAGAGGAAACAAAATTTTTTTTAAAAGAAAAAAAATAAGAAGAAGAAAGCAACAAGGAGCACTGGTATGAAATCTGTGGGTTTTCTTTTTTCTCCTTTTGAAAGTCAACCCTACTGTTCACAATTATCTTGTGCCTTACAAATAAGGACCTGCAATAAATGTGACTTTATTTTTCCCCAAAGATAATGCCTTCCATTCTAAGGATGATAGTTTTATGTATTTATATTGGGAGAATGATTTTAATTTGGGGAACTTTTTTTTTTTTTAAATACACATTTAATACAAATGATGAAATAATAGTAGTATTATATATGGTGTTAAGAAAAAGAATTTACTGAAAAGCATTTATACATTTTGTCTCACAATTACATAACTCTTATACTAACCCTGTTGCCTGCATCTTCACATTTTCAGGAGGTGTGAATTTGACAGATCAGATGTCGGTTCAGCAGAAGTACACTAGAACTTGCAAAAGGTTGGATGCCATTCTGGCTACACCGATTAAAGACTGACACATATTTGGAACATGCTAGTTTAAGTCTGAAGATGACAACAAAGGAAAGTATGAAGACATGGAAGTTGTGATTGATGGGTGGTACAATATTCTAAATTAATACTTGAACTGGGAGCTGATACAGTGGAGCAAAACAAAAAATGTTGTATTTTGTCTGATATGCTGCCCTTCACAATAGAATATACTGAAGGTTCAGAGAAAAATACCATGCTGTTTAGAGCAAACACTTAACTCTTTATAAATATCTTGTTTATAACACAAATCGTAGAAGGAAATGCCATCTTGATTTTTATAGTTGATTGTGTGCTACCATCTACCCTGTCAGACCCAGCCTTACGAATCTGACCACTTTGGTATCTCTATAATCTCTGTACAGTTATCCACAACTCAGACACCCCTGTATTTCAAGACAAAGGATGCCAAACACCAAATACTTCCTTCTCCACTCTTACATGCATAGTCCTTTCACTTTACCCCAGTGTCTCAAAATTTCCTACTAGCATTTCCCTTACCTTTATTTCCCAACATCCCTTGCCCCCATCCTCTTTACTTCTGTATCACCTATTTTTAATTTTCTTTCTCCGGTGTGCTCAGACACCAGCGCCAGGCTGCCTGACCCATGTTTGTCAAGCAGCTCTGATGCAGGGTTGGGGTGAGATAGGAGGACATGTGCGCTGGCAAGGGGACTTCACATATCAGTGGCCAACTGGGCAATCTGACCACCTTTCCACATCACCTATTTTTCCTTGCATCTTCAGATCCTTTTCTCATGGCCGAGATTTGTTTGGCAGTCTAGAAATTGTGCAACACTACTCTTGGATATCTAGCTGCTATGTGGAAGTGCCTCATAGCAGAGACCCACACTGAGTATCAGCAGTTGGCCATGTCTCATATGTAAAAATCAGTATGAATCTCTTTGTAAGCATCTTTGTAAGTCCGTAATTTCTCTCTTTCACATCCTCACTCAGAGAAACTACAAACACCTCTAGTCCCCTAGGACACTTCTACCTACAACTTCCTGTGACATTTTAAGTTATGCACTATGTTCAGTGCCAGCATTGGTCTCTCAAAACCAGAATAGGTCTCCCTAAAACAGTCAATTCTTAAAAAGAAGAACCCAAGGCTTTAACTTAGGGAATTTGCTAGGAATCATAATTCCTACGTCCTGTTTTTCATCTGAGAAATGCATTCATTATTTCATATTTTGAGACGCAAAATTAGTATTAGAAGTAGGAATCAGCTTCAAATACTAAAACCCAAATTATGGACTCCAAAATAAGTAGTTTGGAGTTTTAAAAATTCTTATAATCCTTTTTCTTGTTAAAGAGTCTGTTTCATCATTTCATTGTCAATCCTCTTTCCAGTTTAATATCCCTAAAACTTGCAAAGAAAGGAAATGCATCTGCTTTAGCTTGCCTGTGAAAATTTTAATCAGAAAGTAATAAGTTTTGTATGTCTTTTTTTACTAGTACATCACAACAGGGTCAGTGCTAAGGCAACATATTTTCAATTGAAATATAGAATATTAAAATTACAAAACAGTCCGTTCTTATTGCAGTGTAAAAAAGGTGGATGTCCCAAACACATACAAGACAGAAAACATGACAGACAATTTATCTGTTTTATTATCATCCCAGGTAGGAATTTCATGGCAACCATTAAGATGCACTTACATTTCAATGAAGTGCAATATAGATGCCTCCACTTTTACAGATGATTATTTGAATATCATCCTAAGTCCTGTAACTGTTTTGGTAAGAATTAGGAAGCCAATTATTTCTCTGATGAGTACATGTCACAGAATTAAAGAAACCTGCAAAGTTAAGCCACTACCAAAAATGTAGTTCCACCCTTTGCCTGCCCTAGCAGTAAATCACCTTCTCTTCTTGCACAAGTACTACTATCCACATGCCCACTGAGCCTCCCAATCCAGCTGTGAACTAGCTTCTTTTCTGTTTTGTGCTAGATTATTAGTTTTTAGCTAGATTAGCAGTTTGACTCAACTAACCATAGGCTGCCAAAAGGCGATTCCAGTACAAAGGTGGAGGTGAGGTGAAAATATGTCATCAAGGATGCAGAGGGTCCTGTCACCCCTTTGCCAAATTCATGACCTGAGCATTCAAACTAAACTCATGATACCACAGGTTAACCACAGGCACACAGAGGGTGCCTCTTGTGACTGTATGCACGGGGTATTAACTTCAATTCCCTTTTGTACAAGACCGTGTATAACAGATACACCTTTTGAGAAACCACCAAGGGTAACAGGTTACAAAGCCACAAGGGAAATTCCTCAGAGCAGCATTCTGTCTGCAAATAAACTGTTGTAAAACCCCTTCTGCTTGAGGAAGCTGAGCTCTTTCCTGCAGAACTATCATGGAATGCTGAGTATCCCAGCTCCAACATCAAAAATGAAGAGTCGAAACTGCAAGTGTAAGCCTATATTTTAAGCACTGGAAAATAAAATGATTTCCTGTTTGCAAATTCTTTCTTCAAGAATGCGGCGTAATCAAAGCAGGTCTTTAGCACCATAACATGTATTGCTATTGTGGTTCCCATCTATTCTCTACCATTTATATCACAGAATCACAGAATCAATTAGGTTGGAAAAAACCTTTGAGATCATTGAGTCCTACCTATGACCTAATACCACCTTGTCAACCAGACCATGGCACTGAATGACACATCCAGTCTTTCCTTAAACGCCTCTAGGGATGGTGACTACCCCAACTCCCTGGGCAGCCTATTCCAATGCCCAATCACCCTTTCTGTGAAGAACTCGTTCCTAATGTCCAGCCTAAACCATTCCCTGTGCATCTTAAGACTGTGTCCTCTTGTCCTGTCACTGGTTGCCTGAGAGAAGAGACCAAGGCTCACCTGGCTATAACCTTCTTTCAGGCAGTTGTAGAGAGCGATGAGGTCTCCCCTGAGCCTCCTCTTTTCCAGGCTAAACAACCCCAGCTCCCTCAGCCGCTCCTCATCAGAGTTGTGCTCCAGACCCTTCACCAGCCTTGCTGCCTGTCTCTGGACATGTTCCAGCATCTCAACATCCTTCCTAAATTGTGAGGTCCAGAACTGGACACAGTACTCAAGGTGCTGCCTAACCAGTGCTGAGTACAGAGGAAGAAGCCCCTCCCTGGTCCTGCTGGCCACACTATTCCTGATATAGGCCAGGATGCCATTGGCCTTCTTGGCCTGGTGGGCACATGCTGGCTCATATTCAGCTGTTATCAATCAGCACCCCCAGGTCCCTCGCTAGTCACTGCCCAGTCACTCTGTCCCGAGCCTGTAGCACTGCAGGGGGTTGTTATGGCCAAAGTGCAGGACTCAGCACTTGGTCCTGTTAAACCTCATATTGTTGCATTTGGCCCATCCATCCAGCCTGTCCAGGTCCCTCTGCAGAGCTCTCGTACCCACCAGCAGATCAACGCTCGCCCCCTGCTTGGTGTCATGTGCAAATCTGCTAATGGTAGACTCGGTCCCCTCTCATCCATAAAGATATTAAACAGAGCTGGCCCTACACAGATGCACAGATTCCTGGGGAACACCAGGTGACTGGTCGCCAAATGGATGCAGCACCATTCACCACCACTCTCTGGGCCCAGCTGTCCAGCAAGTTCTTAACTCAGCAGTCATAATTTCAGTAAAATCCCTGCATGTAAGACAAAGACTTTTGCAACACTTTTTTTATTCATCTCCTACAATCTAATTCTTCTAAGATGTTTTTTTCATTCTGTAAGTGACATTTACTGAAATTCTTCATAAACCCCTGAGAATTGGATTCCTTGCTCCTAGAATCGAATAAAAAATTGCACAGCCTGTCAGCAGGTCACATGTATCCTGCCAACCTACATCTAATAGATTTTTCACTTTTCATCAGCGGATTTCAAGACAGTATGTAGTCTGCCAAATTTACTAAAAAGCTTGCTACAGTATCGCACTTTCAAAATGTGCAATCTGTCAAAGCCATAGCTCAAAATGTCTGCTACGATAAAAGTCTTTGAAAAATCTGCTACGGTTTTGGCATTCATTCAGAAAATAATGAGTATATCAACAGAGAAGGAGGAGAAAGGAAAAAAGTTGTTGGGGGAGGGGAAAGAAGTGGAGAGAAAAGAAGATTAATCCTAAATGTAATTTTCTATATCCTGAAGAAACTACAGGAATTATTTTTGCAAGTGTAATCCAGTTTCACACAAATTCCTCCAAGATGACAGCATATTAATTGGCAAATAGTCTGAGTGCTACATTTAATAACATTGATGAAAAGATAATTTATCATAGATTTGACCACAACTGTTCATAGCAAACCTCAATATTGATTCAAACACTGAATACATTTAGCAAACAGTGGAAGACAGCAAAATTGCTTGCACTTATATTACATATATGGAGAGTATCATAAGAGACAGGTTGGGGAAAGTAGGGATGCTTAATTTATTAACCGAAATATGAAGAAAACTGAAGCAATTTCAGGAGACTTGTAAATAAAAGCAAACTTCTGTTTCAAAAGAGACAATAATACAAGCATCAAAATAGTCAAGGACTGTGAAATACAATTCTAAGAACCTTTCCTGTCTGCTTTCCTTCATCCTGCCTTTTAGAAAATTCACCTTTATATTCAAAGAACATAAAATAGGTCAAAAAATAGAAGGAAAAGACCATTTAGAAAACAATAAAATATTGGCATATTAAAAAACAAGTTCTTATGCACCTTCTTGAACAACTGACAACACAGGCAAGTGTTCCTGAACATAATGCCAAGCTAGTGAAAGGACTGCAGCAGAATTTTTAATTCAAAGAACTACAGAAGAGCTGTTTGACTCCATGCCATGTATCTCTGAAAACAGGAGGTTACAGAAAGTTCCTTGGGTGTAGGAAGCCAATGCATCCTTAACACCACAGCATTAACATGCCTGAATCCCATCACTTCTAGAAGCAAGCAAGGCAATTGGTAGTAAGAACATTCAACAACAGCAAAAGAAAGAACAACCACACACACACACAAAAAAACCCCATAAAAGTTTAAAAAAAAAAACAAAGAAAGAAAAAACCCCGCCACACAAGCCTCCACCCTCTCCAGGGGAAAAAAATCAAAAAAATAAGCACTCCGTTGTGAAAAAATCTTGTGCAAAGTTTGCTGCAACCAAGAAGGCTACTGAGCTGATTAAAATCAATCACACAAGCTTACAATGGGCGGGAGAAAACTGGAATAAACGGGGCTTGTGAAGTACCTTAAATTGCCAATTTGCATTTTCTCATATTAAAAATTTAAAAATTAATTTTATAATAAAGTATGGATTTGTTGCTCATTTTAAGAGCCTTAGGTTTTATTTGGGAATTTTTTTATTTGGATCTGCTCCTTTCTTTTATCCCTGAAGAAGAATACCATTCAAATTAGCTTTTGATGATGTACAACATTATGGGAGAAAAATATACACTTAAGATTATAAAATCATCTCTCTAAAGTGCTCTTTTGTTTCACTGGCTAACTTTCTCCTACTTTTAGTAGAACTATTTGGTTGCATACTCTGGAAGCAGAGAAATGGAGCTGAGCTGGCCCAGTTCCATAATCAGGAGTTAACAGAAGTGGGATTGTTTCTGCATCCAGATCTGGGAGGGACAGAAGTGCTTTTGTTTCCTTTCAGTGGGATCGTGCAGGAAAGTTAAATAACAGAGAGAGAACCCAACAGAGAAGTGATAATTCTACGTAGGCTACAACCTGTACAACATACAAAGATATACATAAATAACATGGGGATTATTAACACTGTCCAGTTTTAGGCTGCTAACTTAACAAGCTGCTCTCGCAGCCATCAGGAAGAGAAAGCCCACACATTGCGCACACACACACTATGTTATGAAATTAATGTTATAGTATGCATTAGTCTTGATTGATAACTGCATTATTATTACATATATACAATAGGTATTTCACTAGTGTATTTGGTTATATTTCCCAGATGCAAGTACCCTGAAAGCATCTTTGAAACACAGCTTCTGAAACTCATGGGGCAATTAAAAAAACCACATTTTCCTTAACTGACTGATGCCTACAAGCAGTCTTTGAAGTAAAATTTTATTTTCAGTATAAACATTTTGTCAACTGCTTCCTTTCTCACTTATGTACATAGTCAAGAAGTTCATGACGTATTGGCCCATATTGAAACACACACATCTCACAAGCCACCTGGCCTGTATATTCCCCTATATATCTGCTCATGGTGCATTTCACTTATTGCATTTATGACACAAGTGTCCATGCAGTGGTTCCACTGAGTACTCTTCCACCCCTGCTCATGTCCAGGGCTCAGTGCCAGCAGCCACAGCAAACACCCCCTCACAGTGAGGAACCAGGTGGCAGCTCCCAGCCCTACTTCTCTAGGGCCAATCCCACAGGACAGGAAGCAGCACCTCTCCCCAGTTCCCAACAAACACTACAAGCAACAACCTTCTTCCCAACCTACAAACCTAACTTCTAGCACTACCAGCTGGATTTACAATATTTTCCCTTCAGGGGACTTTTAGCATTAGATGTGCCAAAAATTTCATTAAAACGCAACATTGACTTAACAGCTCAAGTCTCTGGCGGTTTTCCCCAGGAAAAACTGGCAGGATCAATTCCAGGCTGTTCTTCCCATTACACAACACCACGGGGCTTCCTACACACACCACTGAGTCACAAGGATTCCTTAAACTTGCATTACTCTTCCTACTCGAACATGTCAGTTTTAATGTCTGGTAATAACACAGCAGTATTTTGATGATTCAGAGTGTGGTGGCTGACTCACAACTCATTTTGTGCTATTGAATTTAATATATATTGCCACAGAGGACAAAAGTCTTGTGAATGTGAGCTTTGGATTGGAAGAAAAGGTCTTCTGGGAAATGGTTCGGTTAAAAAAAGCCTACTTGGATTTTTTTTTTTTTGTAATTAGTATGTTGTTAATAAATATGCACATTGTCCAAGCACTACAAAGGCTGGTGGGTCCCACAGGGTCAGACACTGGAGGTGGTGAGGGCTCCCCAGGAGACCCACCCAGGCAGGGCCTGTCAGCCAGTGCATGTCCCACCCCAGCCAGGAGCTGGGCAGCAGGAGCAGCCCCAGCCCTGGGCATCAGGCAGCTCTCTGGGAATACAGAGCCGTGGGTGGGCCTAGCTCAGCAGGGCAGGGCTAGGCGGGGGCTGGAGACCAGCCCTGCTCCAGAGTCACTGGGATGGGAATAATGGCCCCAGGGGGGCTGGAACAGTGTCTTGGGCCATGGGCAGGGTGGTGCCTGTGTAGAACTGCTCACAGGAGGGAAAGGGCTAGAACCAGCCCTTGAAGACTACATAGCTTCTCAAACTCCTTTAAGAAATATTACTCAAAAATTGCTGTCAGTCCCACATACCTGGCCGCCCAGAGTCTGCATTGTCTAAATATCAGATAACAGCTACTACAGACTTTCAAAATACAATGCTACAATACACGATACATTAAACTGGAAGCATTGTGCAAGAACCTGTATTTTGCATGGAAAAGCAATATTTGCAGATTTGGAGTGATAGTATACGTGCACCGATAATTGATCCAACAGGTCTTGTCTTTAAATGGACATAAATCTTCCACACAGTGGAATCTTCCACATTCGCTCTCCCAGAATGCCTTGGAAACCATGCAGCTGCCCAAAAAAACCCTCAACCATGATGATGGAGAACTGAAGGTTTTGGGGTGGGGCTTTTTCTTCTTTTGAACCAGACCCTTCAGAGCAAGTATTTTGTAGAGTGGAATAGTATTTCATTATTGCCTAATCCAAAGATACTCACCAGAAACCTTTCAACTTACAGGTTAAATTTGTGAATGAATGTAAGCTTTACTAAATGGAATACAAAAGCTTGTCTTCTGCTCCCTAGCCCTAGTTTCTTCCCAAGCCCCACATCTGCCGTTCAGCCCCCCAGCATGCTCCCTCTTCTTCCCATAGCAGTGGATGTTCTGATCAAGGATGGGGCTGCCCCATGCAGCTCCACTGGCCCCGGGCGGGTGTGCCTGACACTACCACTCCTCAGGCATTCCTGCTTCTGCTGCCTGGGGAGATCTGTAGGTCCAAGAGAGTTCTCCATTCTCACTTTTCAGATCTGCAACGGTAAGAAAGAGGAAAGAAAGGAAGTAACAACAGCTTAATCTGAACTTAATTTTTGCATGAGAATATGAGAGCTGATTTTCCTCAGGTTCTGGGCCCCTTTTGTTCACTTTACTGTTCTCCACAGAGAAGCAAGCAAATTCATGTATTTCTTTCTTGTTCAAAAAATTCCTCTTTAAAGGGGTTGGAGACAGCAGAAGCTCTCTCCAGTCTCAGCTGTTTTCCTTCTGGTGGCAGGAAAATGCAGAAAGGAGCCAGTTCTTGGGACTTTTCAGTCCTTTTGAATAACAGTAGTACACAGCCCATCAAAGCTTCATTTGCAAGAGCATTACCCATCTATGAAATGTTCCACGACCTTTCAGAAACATTGCCCAAGTCTTGTAAAGTATAGACTTAAACCCTCAGGATTGAGGAGGAAAATAAAAAAAAAAAAGGTTGGTTTGAATGTTTGTACATTCAGCAACATTGTACCATACACATTTGTAGCAAGAATGTCACTGTTTCAAATTACTAAAAATATTGAAGGGAGTTTCCTAATAATAGCTTTTTTTCTAATACACTAGAAAGCCTGCTGTGATGGAAGACAATGTTTTCTCAGCTAAGACACATGTTTTGCAGTCTCCCAGCTCTTAGTTTTTACTAAGAGATGACAAATCCCATGTGATGACAGAAAAATTGAACTCTGCCATCAATTAACATTCAGAACGGATGAGCATATGACCTGGTAAGTACTACAAATATGAAGAAAATCTTTAAAATTATTACTTGTATTCAATGGGAAAACATAGATATGAATTCAGATATTTAGAGTTTTAAAGTTTGTCTATATAAAAATCATTTTAAGAAAAATAGAGTGGTTTGTTTCGGGAAGGGTCAATTTTAAATAAAAATACTTTCCCTTTGTTCAAAATTTAGTGAACAATGTCACATAAAATATACTATGTTCTTCTATTGTCTTTCCTTAAAATAGAATGTTAGGAGAGAGGAAGACATTAATATTGATATAAACTATTGACTGTAAACTAAAAGACAGATAAAAAAATGCACAAACAATAGGAAACAGTGACTGCTCACTGGTAAGCTGGATCCAGTATGTGATTTGCAAGCGAAATTTATCTATTTCATTTTTCAAATAATTTTCTCTCTTTTGTTGCCTTTTTCCTGGTCTTAAAATTAAGAGCCAGACTCGGCTAAGGGGAAAGGGGTTTTTGCCTCAGTATTTATTTAGGATCCTTGGTGCACCACATCATCCAAGTGGAGCGCGCCGAAGCGCACACCAGAATGCACACGGAATGCACACGGAATGCCCACACCGGAATGCCCCCACCCGATAGATCGTGTATACAACTTATAGGCCTTCTAAATTAGCATATCTATCAAAGGTTCCCCAACGAGAGACTTGAATGAATCCCCCCATTCTGGGGAATCTCCCCCCTGGATGGGCCTTGGTTTACAGAATGTGTTCTAGAGAGGACCTTGGTGTCTGGGGCTGTCTGACCCTTAGAAGTGAGACTGCCAGGATGTTTGGTCTCCTGGCTTAACGGGACATGGGGTATCAGACATTAGGGAGTTACAAGTGTGTGGGCTAAAAGCACTAAGGATACATAAAAGCTATATAAAAGGCTATATAAAGGGGTATAAAAGGGATATATAAAAAAAGGCAAAAATCATCGTGGCATCACTTTACAACATAAAACAGTCATCCTTTTTAGTTAACATATCATCACTAGTCTAAAAATTTCCCAACAAATACAAGTATTTCTGAGAAGCAGACACAAAGATTCTCTATTAGGAACATTTATTTACCCCAGGATGGAATCTGTGCAGACTAAACCTACAGTTTATCTTAAAGTATTCGGAGAAACTATTGTCAAGATATTCCACAAAATTGTCTCGTTTCTTTCAATTCATTCTTCTAAGCTCAATATATATGAAATAATCCATAATCTTACATTCCTAGGGAACACTGGAATGACTTCATAAAATGCCATCAATATAAAGCATAAGGAATAAAGGACTAAGCCCATCTCAATGCTGTATTAAAGGAGAAGGAAAAAGTGCACTTTCAAACATTTCAGCTTTGACATTCTGACCTGCAGGTCATTTAGCCTATAAAGAAGTGGTTTTACTCTTTCATAGACTCTGTTCTTTCCTTCAAAAATCGACTGATTCATTATCATCAAAAAAACCATGTTCATTGGCTAGAAGTGTCTTTCTTCATGGACACACCAACTTAAGGAAAAAAAAGCCAGGCAAGCAGACAATTAAAATCCCAAAATCCAACATAAAAGTGTAACACCAATTTTAGTTGAATCAATGATGAGCTTGATCTTTGGTTGTTCCTTAAACTGATATATAATCACATTTGTAAATACTCTTTATCAGAAAATATTTGGTGCACTTATGCAAGCCAACAGATCTTTGAAACTTGGAAGTGGCAAACTTTTGTGTTTATACTTTAAATTTTCCTTGAAGGTGATTTGAAAGGTCCATAACTGATAAAAATAAAATATCTTTTAAACAATAAATAAATAAACAAATTTTGATTTATATATCAGGTGGACATCATTAATCAATACCATCTCTTTCAATTACACAAGTACTGTATCCTTAAATCTGACCTGCTGTTTTATGATATACTCAGATATTGCAGGTGAGAAGTTACACATTTATGAAGGAAAACAATTTTGCCACCTACTACTTGTTTCAGAAATTGTTTTAGGAATCAGCTCTGGTTTTGACAACACTGGATGCACAGCAGCTGGAGCAGCAGTTGATCCAGGCCCTTTACATAAAATACCTACAAACAACATAGGTGATTTATAAAGGGATCCATATAAATATTTTCAATTTCTAAGTTCACGAAAGAAGATTTTAACTGTGATCAAAGGTTTGACTTACTTTTAATGATTGCTTCCTCATTAAATTATAATTATATTAAATAGCCACTGTGCCAAAAGACTCCTTTCAGCAATTACATCTTCCTTTTACTAAGAGTTGATATGTAGGCAGAAGTCTCAGTTTCAAATAAGCACAACACTAATAACTGAGACAGGCAAAGAGAAATATATAAGAGCTGGTAATTAGTCTTTTGCAGGGAAATAAGAGAAGGTTTGTAGAACTGAAATGAAATGTATGCAGTGCCCATAGATTCAAGCAGGTGTCAGCTATTTATTAGTGACTCACAGGATTGTGGTTTCAACATTGAACTTTCATCTGATTTATCCTTAAAAGCATCCACAGTAACACTAATTATTCTGTGCAATGAAGTAGATGTCCTCTGTGATAAGAAAGATGCCACTGTATCCTCCTCTCTATATAAATACCTGGTGTTTATAGCAGTTCAAATGACTGAGGGTTTCGGTGTGAGATACCATGAAAATTTTTTTTACCAAAAGGGCTGCCCAGGAAACAGCCAATGAATGGGTCACCAACCCTGGAGGTATTTAAAACATGTAGAAGTGGAACTTAGGGACACAGGTTAGCAGGGGACTTGGCAGTGCTGGGTTAAGAACTGAGACTTGGTGATCTTAGCGGTCTTTTCCAACCTAAATGGTTCTGTGATTTACAATAGGAAGTTAGGCCACAGAAGTCCCAGCATATTCTAATATTGTTACGGAACACAAAGGCTGTGGACAGCAAGCGGTATCGCAGGTCAGCTGGAGCAAGACTGTGCATTTAAAAGCATATCCTTGCTCAAACCTATTCCCTTGACACTTCAGAACGGAAGTTGTTCACATTCATTCTGGCTCCTTAACTGATGAGAGGTTTTCAGGACAGAAAATTCTTGCTCTATATGAAGCTTTGTACAACAAACTTGTGCAGGTCAGATTATTCAAAGCAAGTGGAATAATACTGCTTAGAGGGATTGCTCCGTGTGGTTGTCATCCATTGAGGATAAACAAAAAGCTAAACCATGAGTCAGCCTCAAAGAATGCTGAAAATAAAGAAGCTCCTGAAGGCTGCTTTTGCATTTTTATCCCCTAAACAAGGCTTTTTCTAAAGGATGCAGTATTTCTCAGACTTTTTTGTGACCAAAGAAAAGATAAGAAATAAGAATAAGCTAGAAAAGCAGACGAGTTTCCCAATGTACTGCAAAAATAACTTAATTTTTGGCATTTAGAGAGAGGAGTGAACTTGTTTAAAAACATACATACATTAAGGTTGCTTTGCAGATGACCAGTTCTTAATTCCTTTGTGTAACCACGCCAGTGAACTTCTCAATTAGTTGGATTAAAGCCTTTGAAAACTGTACGTCATTTAAAGACACACTGTGCTGTGCAAGCGCAGGAACAGCGTTGTAAACAGAACATTAGTATTTCCTCTGGTTCCACAGTGCTCTTCTTACACTGGAAGATGATCCTTCCTCTTGAGACCTGTAACACATAGGGTTAATGCAATTCCTATGACAAAGAAATTATAAAATTAGAAAAAAGCTAAACGCAAACAAAAGATATAGCTGGTTAAAAATTTCTTCACAATCTCCTCTACAACAGATGAAGGAAACACAGCAGCAGAAAGAGACTATTTTTCTGGAGACAGCATCAATGAGACTAGTCCTTGGACCATTTACTCAAGCCCTGAGAGGTGCCGACATAAATACAAAACCCTGATAGGTATTCATCATACTGCAAAGAATTTGGCTACTGGCAAAAAGATTAAAAACTTACACAAATACAATAAAAGGAAGACAGAAATCAGGTTTATTCTCAAGGTCAGTAAGAGGACTTACTGATTTTTCTGAATCAATCAGTCACCGACGATTCAGAAGCTAAACTCCCTCCTGAATATGTTTGCTCAGCTGCCTTGCTTGATGGAGCATTCCCAAACAGCTGCCTAGAGCTACTTCTCCAAGTCTTTATAGTCAGAGTAACAACAGACAGACTCCTCTGCTTACAAAGATGGGACATACACTTTTCAAATGCTCACTGAACGCTGTTGCTCCTTCCCCATGACCTTCTCAGTGTTTCATCTTCCCCTTCTCCTGGGATATTTCAAGTCCCACATCCAACCCTTCTGCCTTGCTGAAGGTGCTGTTACTCCTCAGGTAGATAGAAAACTCCATTTGACTTCCATGATTGCAATTCAATGTACACTGAATTGTTTCAGTCGCCGTAAAACACAGTGTTCTCTTGTTCGCTATAAGTGTGATAGAGAATGACTGAAGTCATCAATACTTCACATGTTGAAGTTTCAACAAAGCTGGCTGAGGATGGCAATGTCATAGGAAAAAGTGACTGCATGGTTGTGTTTCCCTGGCAATTTAAAGACAAAAGTGAATCCACTTGTTACTTTCAACACTGCTCAAAATTCTACCAACTGTGCAAACAATATGTCTAATGGCACTAGACTAGCAGAGCTTGCTTGAAATTAGATATGTGCTCTGAATAAGAATATCATTGGAATGCCTGTGACAAAAACTCCCCTGAAACTGCAGCACAACATGAAGTATGATAGGTCCCCTGCTATCTTCAGTGGAATCAGAGCACCCATGAACCCAGGTCCACAACAGCATCAGCTCCCAGGAACCTGAGCCCAGTTAATATTTTGCAAGAAGTCACAACCTGTGAGTTAAATCATAACTGAATATCCAGGAACCCTCATTCCGGCCTTATGATATACTATTACCTGAGAGATAACAGTTCATGTAATTAGAGTCTGAATGCACAGATAAAGATGCCAGGCTGTAGAGAAACATTTACTTTCGGCAGGATTGTGACTTGGATTACATTTCTCTGTGGAAAAGAGGCATTACACATTACTCCAAATGGACTATTCAGGGTATGAAAAGAGCACTCCTTTACTCTGATAAAGCACAGATGGGGACACCCTTCATTCTTCAGGGCAGGGAAATAGTTGACTTCTGGTAAGGGTAAACCTCAGACATCATATATCTTGCATCACTACAGAAAAATATGGAAGATAAATAATGAGGACAATATCTACATAAGTGAGTAGAAAAAGCTAATAAATAAGATGCCACTTCTCCCAAAATTGGAGGGATTTTCCTCCAGCACAACATGCATGCTGTGTGAAGCTGTATGGACAATCCAGCTTTCCCGGAATCTGTATCATTCCCATAAGCAAACAGAAAAGAGCAAGTCAGTTACCCACACAAATGGAACATGACATTGCAACAGCCTCAGGGTTAAAATTTCTCTCTACATTGGAGAAGAAAGAGATGCTCACCTGAAGCTCAGCATTTCAATTTTTTTCTAATAAGATGGCACATGTTTGCCAACTGTGGCTCAGAAATCCACTTGATTGTTTGACATATGTTGCTGAGTGAGCTATGGTCTTACTGTTCATACCCCGAGTACGAAAACTGGATTGAAGGCATTTCTCAGATGCTTCGCTTTCCCAAAAGACTACCCTCAAAACCAAGCCTGGGACTACAACAAAATGAGTAGCACACCCCAACCCTTCTGTTTGAACAGTTTTTCCATAAAGAATGGAATTCATTATTTGTGAGTCCAGAAGAGAAGCAAGAGGGCCCTAAGAGTACAAACCTGTTCGCCTTCTCTAAAAGAACACGGCCATTCCTTCCCAGCAGAGCTGCTTTTGCATGGAACAAGTGCTGGGTAAAATTGCAGTATTGGCAGCTATCATCTGTTGGCTGTGTGATTTGGAAGGGAATAGCTTAATCACCTTTGAGCATCAGTGGGAATGTAACTGAATCACAAGCTATGAGAAACTGTCCTAATAAAGGCCAGAGAAGTGCAGCACTAGTAAAGGAAAATAAGGTGCACTGAAGACACTAAGAAAGACGTGTTTCCTAGACCAGTTACACAGATCTCTCAAGGAAAGAAAAGACTGAAAAAAACCCCAAACTATGTCATCATCCCCTCTGTGCTGGGAGGCTCCAGGTCACTTAGCAAAAGTCTCAGGATCACAGTTTGAGTTAGTCTGGTTAGGCTGATCACAAAAAGCCAATGCCAAAGAATGCAGCACTCTGCTACAAGGTCACTATTGATATCTAGACACAGTGAAAGCTGTGCCTTATTTAAAGAAAGTCCATGGAGATTTAAGAATCCCAGTAGCACAGACAGAAGTTTCAAACCTTCTGAGAAAACTCTGACATGCTTACACCTAGTCAGAGAACCAAAAAAGCCAGGATTCATGTTGCTCAGGATATACAGCTAGATGCCGTCATTGGAGTGCAAATTTGAAAGAATGTAGATCCCTAGTTTTTCACATAAAAATCTGTATTCCCTACAAAGACATGTCTCTGAGGAGGCACACTCCTAAATCTGGCAATAAATCTGTCTTCTCAAAGTAAAACACAAACCATGAGGTTTATCCATAGTTTAAAATGCCACATAGTTCCAATGATCTGCTCCTAAAGGAAATGAAAACAACTGCAATCATCCAAGGTAAAAAGCTTCAATAGGTTAATTATAGGCTCTCTTTCCAACAAGGAATATATTTGATTATATTTGGGCTAAATTTTGAAATGCTTATCATGCTTCTCCAAATATGAAATTCACATTTGTTCATGCTGTGCCTTGGATCTGTATTTGAAAGAGAGAGGAAAAAAATATTTATCATGGGCATGTTGTTCCAAAACCTGCAAGGAGAACAAAGATATTACTCTGAAATTAAATGCACTACCCTAATCAGCAAGCCACTTCAAAATAAGTCTGAGAATAACTTCTTTCAGTCCTCTCCTGCCTTTTCAGTTGTTTAAAAACAACCATTATCTTTCATGATTTCTTTTTAAACTAAAATTGGGTTTTAAAAATTTAAACAACAGCTAAATAACATTTATCTGAGCTGATGTGGAGGAGTACTTGCATTTGGGAACTGCCATCATTGTGTCGATAGTAGTTGAAAACACTGAGTAAGTTGTTCTGCGAGACAGAAATCTTTAATTAACCAATTAACAGCTTTTTATACATTAATTCATACTGAAAACGGCATTCCCATGTCAGAACCACACAAAGACAGGAGTACGACCACATGGAAACCATCTGCATATAATCCGAGTTACTACTGTTTAGCAATAGCCTGATAAGCCAGAGGTCCACTTAAATGTGCAAGAGCTGCTTCTTTTCATCACATCCTAGTCCTGTCGGACGGACTTTTTGACATTAAAAAAAGAACAAGATTATGCAGCACAGCTGGACGGCTCTTCCATCCTTTTAGACAAAACACTGTGTAAAAGTTATTGTCAAACACACCTGCCCATTCCATTTCATTATATGTCAGTGCACAATAAGTCTTTACAGAGCTCTTACTTTGTAGAGCACCTTGAGACAGAAGGCTGTTTTCAACTGAAAGGTTCTGTTTCACATAAAGTTGATAAGATGATAAAAGTAAATGAGTTTTTCCTTTAAGGAAGGCTTGTAGCTATTAAAGCAGTGAACAAAGACAGTACTTGGTCTGAATTTGCTCAAGATCACATACTGGGAGATAAATAACTGCAAGTCACATTCATGCACAAATGCCCCCATTAGTCTTTGTAGTTTTGAGGTTTTGCTTTTTCTTTCTTTTCTTTTCTCCATTATAATTACTTATCATTCAAAATAGTAAGTATTCATGCCAACTTTACTTGATCTCTCACCAGTCTCTGATGCGGAGGTGCTGCTGACATGCCTGCAGGACCTGTTAAGGCTGAGCGAAATATTACTTTAAAATAGCTTGTTCACTCCTGCTTGGTTGATAGCACAAGGTTGTGACAGGCACTTGTGTCTGTTCCCTAAAGGCTTTAGCGAGTGCAGTCTTACATCTTTCACAATGTTTTACATCTTTCACTCTGGGTCTCTCACAGGTGGACAACCTTGAAGGAAACAACAAGGAAAGTATTTGGGCTCTTGTACTGGCAATACAAGAGGATGCAGATTCAAGGAAATAAATACTCAGCACCTCTTCCTCATATCACACACACTAACAGTGCAGCTTTAAAGTACTTGAAAGATACAGGATATCTGGAGTTAAGCTTATTTGGAAGGCTACAGGACCCCTCCACTTCCTAAAATCAGTTAAACTCGTGTCTCACCTCCCAGGGAGAGTCTAAAACACTTTAAGGTATCCCTGAGTGCTGGTCTTAATCACTCCTATTGCAATAGGTCAACTTTACATGAAATATCCATCAGGGTAAAGTCAGAAAAATAGGCAAGACAACAAAGTTCCTATCCTTTCTCCACAAAGAGTTTAGAATTCTGTGCAATGTTGAACAACATTAGAAAGAGTACTTGAGAGAAATCCACTCCGGAGTAACACACGCAGTACTGGTTGGTGATCTCTGTTGTGGGCCATGGGTTTAAATCCCCTTGAATTGCAAGAGAATTGAATCTGGGTTTCTCACATCTTCAAAAATTACAGTCCAGAATGACTGGGTAGGAAGAAGTAAGACAAGAGTAATTTTTCTGTCTGGCTCTTTAGTGAATAATGTTTGTCACTTCTTGCTTTTACCACAAATTTGCAAAAATACAGTTGTCAAAGCTTGTCTTTTTCTTTTGGGCACAATGTTTTAGTGAATTTGGGATTAAATTTGCTGAGAGTTTTGACAACTAAAATAAAACCTCAAACTATCTTTTCTGGTTTCATTTATAGCTTAAAAAAAAAAAAAAAAAAGAGAGCATGCAAGGATTAGAAATCACAAATTTTACTTCTGTGAAAATACATGTGAAAGAAACTGAAGATACACATTTTACAAGACTCTCAGCTTGACTCCCCCTCCCGTTCTCCTTGCATCTCTTTCTTACTTTGTGCCACATGGTTTGGGACCCATTGCACCAGTCACGTTTGTCAAAGACCTCCTGCCACACTACAGAATCCACATGAGTAATTATCCTGCCTCAATCTGCTTCACTTCAATGACAAAGTTAACAGTAATTTTCCAACCCATCACAAAGCAGAAACAGCCACAGAATGAGTTTAAAATGCATAAAGCAGGCTCCAGAGATCCCATAATTTCTCTTTCTGTAAATAAAGCGTGCCCCACCCATTAAGCCCAAATCTAAATAGATTTCACAAGAAACAGCTAGGTGCTACGCAATGTGCATCATTGAGGAAAAGATGTGAGAAGGAAGCCTTTCTTTCAGAATATATTTTATTAGCATGTGAAGATCTCTTTCATCAATCAAACTATTACATTCTACAACTTGTTTTTACTTTGCAGAGGCAAGGCACCAAAGTGAAAACTCCTCATAGTGGGTTGAAATTCAACCTCAGTGTGGTGGGAGACAACAGTGTCTGTCATCATGATGATCCAGATAAAATCCAGATTACTTTCCAGAATTCCTTTGCCTTCACTGTCTGTGGATGGGCTGGGCACGGAAGGGTCTCACAGCCAGATCCCCCCACCATGTGCTGGTATATCGGCCAGCTGGCAAGGAGTATACAAACACTGATCAGGTACTGCTGCCTCTCAGCTCAGGAGGAAATCAATGAAACAGCTTCAGATATTCTCCTGCCCTCTTACAGCTCCTTCTGCTGTGTCAGTGGTGCAGGGACCATCCCCACAGACTCATTGAGTGTACTGCAGCCAAGAGATGCAGAGAGGTAGCCTGTTTCTTTATCAGCTACTTAGGAACAGAGCAACGACTGGCACTCAATTGAGAACAAAAAAAATTAATTTTTCTTATGCTTGTCTCTTAAGATTGATGGCAAGTCTTTGAGGAGGGAATCACTAGATTTAAATAAGTTGCAACTTTGGTCATATTTTTACCTATTTTTATGTTTAGTTTTCTAGCATTATTAACAAACACGATGAAAAGCTCCATTGTTTACCTCCACATTAAGCACCCATAACAGATCACAAAATGGTTGTTCTATACGTTTTTTAAGTGTGCATCACTTTAAATCTAGTTGACTGTTAGCCTTCTTTTTGTTCTGCATGGTAGTCAGAGATATCTTGAGCTTTTGTACTCAAAAATGCAAGATTATCTCTAAAATCTATTCTCCCATCTTACATCTCTTTTTTTCAAGACAGTGAAAAATAGACTGCAATAAGATTTAGTACATACCGTGAGTACTACGTGCACTATGTCAAAGAAACAGGTCTAGCCTGGATCTGTGACTTTCATAATTTTATTTCATTGTCGTTGCCTTTGCCAAGTCCCCAAAACAACATAATTTGATTTCATATAAGTCAAAGGACTGCAAGTGTTACATGGTTGATACAAATGAACAGTGTCTGAGGAAAAAAAGTAAGATCAGATGAAGGTAAACATAAGGATGACTCATTCTTGGAGTAATTTTGTGTCAATGGAAAACACACCAGGTATAAATTTGGCCCCATGACGCAGAGCTTCCAGGAAACATGAAGCTATTGTAACTAGAGATCTCTGCTGACGTATGAATTGAAAAGCAAAATAGAAATGAGGCAAATTCAGCATGGGCATAAAAGGAGTGAAGTCAGCTCTATTAATTACCAAACTGAAAGAAAATGAAAGCCTGGATCAAAATAACCTAATGTACAGAGATAAAAGGATGAAAACATGAGGCAAGAAGAACAGCATGATGACAGATATGAGAAGCAGCACATAGTAAATACGATGACTAAAATGGAAAGTGTTTTCCATGACATTCAGCACAGAAAACAAATCCTTGACTTCTGAGAAACTCAGTTCAGAGAGTGTTCAATGAACTATACATCTTTCAATAAACATCCTTTATGCCCATTAATAACCAGAGTAATAGAGCTTCTGCTAACACCACACTCATACATAAAATTGTGAAGAGCTGGCTTTTGATCTGATGAAATAAGGGTAAAGGTAATCTGTTCCTACATAATTGGTACTGACATTTTCATCACTTCACAAGGGGCACAAGTACAGGTTCCTCTCAGGAGATGCCCCACACTTTCAATTTAAACTCTCATTAGTGTAAAATGTAGGTGGTAGAGTAGGGTACAAAAGAGAAAAGGTCATTGCATATTTTATTAACAAGTAAACCTATTGGCACATATTTTTCCTAAATTTGAGAAGAGAGTGTCAGAATCACCATTAACCCTGCTGTCCCAATCTTCTGTCCTGGGGGAGCTATGGGAACACGTTACACCCTCCTCCTTCCCTGCCTGGGGTTTCTGCCTAGGGAGGACGAGAGAAGAGGGCCACCTACAACTTACCCCAATGTGGTTCGACACAATCAAGACATGCACTTGGTGCCCAGGACTGCCTGCAGCAATTATCCATTAATGTGCACAGATTGTACTGTGAAAAGAGATAATTCAGGCCAAAGAAGAGTGAATCAATTTTTCTTGCAGTTACTTTTAAGAAACTGGCATATTTTATTGCACTATCTAAGGTTCTTCCTAAAGCAGGTAACTTATTAATGGTGTCACTAAATATACTATAAACTCTTGCTTGTCATATGCAAGCTGTGACAAATCAAACTGTAGATTCCTTTTTCTGATAGTTTACTAAAGACAAGAAATGGATCATAAAAACTCAGGTTGACAAGTTCTCCAAGAGCAGTGAGGAGAGGTTTAGGCTCACTTCCAGTCACATATTTTTTTCTCCTGAGCATTAACAAACAAAAATGGATGGGAGAATGAAGAAGAAAAATAAACCTCAATGGCCTCTCTCATCCTTGTGACAAGGTAAATAAGTTACGGGTTGAGAATTTACCTTTGTTAAAACATGAACCCGTCCTTTTTGCTGAAAGCTAAGTGCATACAAATGATCTCACCCAGCTGTATCCCTAATAAACCACACCATGTAATCACGAGTATAACTACTGCGTGAACTTCATAAGCACAAAATAAATTTCCATGTACAGACAATCCCAAAAACACAACCTAGGTGCAATCTGGTTTCTCCATGTGCTCCAACACGGGACTTAGACATATCATTCTTGACAAATGAGCTTTTTATAGTTGCAGTATTTAAAACAGTGTCATCAGAGGGAACTAGCTCTTTGTGATAGCCCTGTATCAGACTTATATTTACTAGATTGCAGGTCAGCAATCTGAAATCATTAATAGCCTATACTTGACTATCCTTTGGCCAGTAAAAATGACTCCAAATAGACATATTTGAGGGAGATTTTGGCAATTGTAAACTTATGACTTTCAAAGTACCAGAATTGCAATTACTGTGAGTTAGTCTATAGAGCTGACTTCTCAAATAATAGACTTTTTAAAAGATAATGAAAACAGACATACAGAAGTGTCTTACTGCAAGTTTCATCATGGAAATATTTCCAACTAAAACAATTAATATTGTTCTTTCTTGGCTTTATTGTCATGAATTATTTATCTGTTATGATTGTCTGAACAACAGAAGAGATTTCAGTGTTTAAGAACTAATGTTTATCTCTTGATTATCCATTATCACATTAATATTACTTAGTCTTTAAAATACTACTAAGTAAGGAAAAGAATATATTATTCTCGTAAGTCAATCCAAAATAAGACATTTTTGTTCAACAGGAAAACAGACCTATGTTGTTATCTTGGTTGATTTGTTCTCTGTCACGTTTTGCAAGGAATACTTGCAAACAGGTAGGGATCTAATAGAAGCCATTTTCTAAATAAATAAAAGTGAATTATTTCCTTGTGGCAACCACCCTGAAGAATATTACTCAGAGAATCCTACCTCGTTTGATGCTTCTTTCTACGAGATAAATGATGACCAACTGTCCAGGCTACTGAGTACAGATTCTCTTAAAAAGTAAGGCAAGGTCAGAAGTTTATGCATCTATCTTTACATGTCTGAGCTGGCAAAAAGCACTCTCAATGTATTACAAGTGCATCCCTGACCCAAAGTCAAAAATTTGGTGCAGGTGATGCTACTTAGTACTTGAACAACATAAGCCAATTTCTATAACAATTACTTGATCCTGAAATCTATCTTCACGAGACTTGCAAAATTGCCAGTGAGATACTTGTCAAAATATTAATTAACTTCAGCAGCAAAGAATTTACATATTGCCCTTCTGAGGACTCCTGTGATAGATATGACTAACCTAAGCAGGAACTGGACAGGAAAACAGAGTTGGGTGACTGAATGAGAGATAGACATAAAGTGACAACTTCAGGACCAGAAGGAGCTAGAGAAGCAGTACAGGCACATGTTATCAGAAAGGGAAGCAGAGAGAGGAAAGGAATTTCCCATCACCCTCCCTAATCTTACTTCCTTTGTTTGCTTTCCCATTATCATAGGAGAAAAGAGGAGAGGAAGGCTGGAAGAAATGCTAAGCGGAAGAGAAAGGGGGAAATGTGTTTTTAATTCCTTCCTATCCATGACAGGCAATACCACAGGAACAGTAATTAAAACAGCAGGTGCAAAGGATCAGAGTGGTCTAGAAGGACCAAGAGGGAGGTGTCATGGGGATATGGGGATCACCAGGTCCCTTATTATTGATATGCCTTAAGAAACTTCATAGCAACCTAGTCTGCATATGAACATAGGCTCATCCAGGACAATAACAGTAGCTTCACCACTTCTGCTTACTCAGGGAATCCTAAAAGCACAGAGATAATCTTCTTGTTGTTGGTTTGGGGTTGGAGTTTTTTTACACGTAACTGGGAGTATTTTTCCCACAGTGAATTAACTTGTGGTTTTCTCAATTTGCTATGCAGCCGTGATCGGACAAAAATGTCTTCCATGATTTAGGTAAAATCCTCTACAGCGAAAAACAAAACCTGATATTTTCTTTTAATAGTTTTACCACCTTCTGTTAGTGATACAAATTAACCCATTTTATTGATAAGGGCTTGAAGTAGTCACTTCTGTGCCAAAGCTGATTCAGAGTCTAGAGGTCTGATTTACCAAAGTAAATCTGCACAGCCTCCTTGTATATTCTCTTTCCCCCCATCCTCACTCCAACTCACTGTCATTTCTGGATATGTTGAAGGCATTTACCATGTCCATGCAGAGAAAATAATTCCTTCCATCACGTCTCACCTACATCTTAAGCTCAATAATTTTAAATTACATAACTGGGCTATGCTGATCAGAGCTGGGGCACTGTTCATATAGCTCTGAACCACCAGGGTTTCGTTCTGAGGTCTCTTTGCTTTTAAATAAATACCATATAAGATAAATAACCAAGCACCTCTTGTCCCAGATCATAGCATACACCTACAGCACAAGATTAAAAATGGAAACATCTGTCCTATGCTATTTACACCCCTGACACCTAGCAAAGGTTTCATAGACCACTTACTCTCTATTAACCATCTAGCTACACCTGCTATTCTACTGTACAGGGCACGTGCTTTGAGAGGCAAAAGGCACAGCGAGCAGAAGATAATGGAACAGTCACATTAAATTTAATAACAGAAGCACCTCCTAATTATAAAGCAATAGCCCTTATATTCAACACAGTTTTATCTCTATTAAAAATAACTATCAGTCTGTGTGATCGGTATATGAGTAGTGCTGCAGATGAAGTTACACAAAGAGCTATTTTTCTGTATCTTAACTAATTTATTTTGCCAACAACTAATATTTATAGTATATTAATTTGCCAACATCTCCTGTGGTTTTGTCATCTAAAGAAATTCATGCTACACTAGTCACCTCACCATGGAAAACATAACATAGAGAAATTGAGGGGAAAAAATCAAGGAAAATGTGATGAGAAAGAGCAGGGGTATTAGTAGAAATCATAAAAATATGAGGACTATTTTCCTTGGAAAGTACGTGAATAAGAGAGTATGGGATTAAAAAATACAAAGAACAAGACTTAGATTCATTTTCTCTGCGTCAAAACACAGAAGTAAGGATATTCAATCAAAATAGAATATAATCTCACGTGATATTTGCCCAAACTCTGGAACTGCATTTCCAGATGTCGCAAGCATCAGGACAGCAGCATGGTTGAAAAGATTACAAATTCAGAGGTAGCAGCTGAAAATATGGAACAGAGTTAAAAGCATTTCAGAGGAGATTAATTTTAATATTTCAGGGTGTAGTGAAAAAGTATCTTAACTTTTCCGAGGTTTCTGAGCTGACTACTTTGATAGTAAGACTGAATGGCTGATAGGGCCACCTAACTAAACTGCTGTTACATTACCTCCCAGACTAGTCTTCACCTGCAGAGTAGAAATGTTGAGGCTGAGCTAAATTGTCCTTTTTTTCTGTAAAAATCTAGGCATAACCTAAAACTGCAATCATTTTTCCACCCCAGTGTAGTATCTCCCCACTATCCAGACAGTGAGAGACTGCTTTTGACAGACCAAAATCACATGTGTACACGTGCAGAAGGAAGATACCCACCATCACTTTCTGAAATTGGATTTCTGTTGTATTCATAACTGCTGTAGGAACCCAAGAAGAGCTACATATGCAAGATATGGGACATAAAATGCAGTGCTCTTCAGCTTAGATCCATTTAGCATGAGTAAATCAGCCATGTGTTATCATCACAAAGAGCTGGAGGGACATCTAGTGGACTTGTTGACAAGCACGAAGGCCTTTGTGCTATCATTTTACTGCACTGCTCCTCCACGTTAGAGGTGTTAATGTTGGTCTTCCCACTAAATGAGTATATGAAATACCAGAACAGTACTAAAATCCCTGCCATGCAAAACAGGCAGCGAGCTATAAAACGTACTGTCATCAACTCTAGATCTGTAGCCTCATTCTCACATCCAAACCAAGATACAATTCAAAGCATATCTACAGCTTGCTGATACTATAAGATCGGAACTATGTTTAAAATACAGACCTGAGGCATTTTAACTATAAGTATGCATAGTGCACATTGCACCAGCCTTCACAACGTGTATATGGTTTTACACCTACAAAAATTCCTTTACAGGCTGCAAGCAAGATATAATTCAAATTTTTTTATCTTCTATAGAAGTAAGAGAAAAATATCTTCCAGCTTTACCCCAATCCTATTGGCTTCGAGAGGAATAATGTACTTTGGAAAGCAGAATGAAACATTCAGCAACATGTATTTTATAGAAACTTTATTCTTACCCAAGCTATGAATATTTACTTCCACTGGCCTTGTTCAATAATAAACCTGCATATTTCCAAGCTTCTTGGGAATGGAGTTACAAGTGTACTTACACACTTAGAGAAGAGGGAAGACCAGAGCTGTGGAATGCTCTGATTCTGGGGAACAATCCTACCAATTTCAAGTACTTTTGAAAAAATCCAAGAGATACTATATCTGAGAGTCGAAACGATTTTAGTGCCTGAGTCCAACAGATGTATTCCAAAATAATACATCAGCCTAATATCTGTATGTTTAAGAATATCCTTAATTAGTGTTGTAATTCCCACAAATTTTAATTTGAGCTTCCTGACCTGCAAATGTTTTCAACTTTGTTTCAGACGTGGGCAATCAACTTTATGCTAAAACAAACTCTTAGAAGTATTTTAGTCTAAGAAGCCACTTAGGAAGAATCAGGCAAAAGCCATTTCCATCTTCTTTCCACCCAAGGGAAAAGCTAAGTCTCAGCATTACTCTTTCCAGTTTTCCCTTTATAGTTCTCAAGAGATGAAAATACAGAAAAGTCCTCCAAACAGTGAATTTCAGTAACATTTTCAGCTTTTCAAATTTAAAAGTTATTTCATTCTATGGTTTGTTCTAATCAATGTGAAATAGGCCAACTTCAGGAGGGCTTTCACTTTCCTCACTGATTTCCTACACACCTACACACACAGACAGTGTCTTTGCTCCTCCAAGGTTTGGAGGAATAACCTGACCCTCCTTCTACTTCTTCTGTGTTCCTTTATTATGTTTATTAGTCAGGAGGCCTCATCTACTTCTTCTTCCTGTCTGCAGCAGACACCCACTGTAACACTCAGGTTGGTTGCCCACTAACCCTAGCTCACAAGCAATCAGCTGGCTCATCATGGCAAAGTTCATCTTCATGTACAAGAAGAAATCAAGATCCTCAGAAGACTGGCTTTATGAAACACGAGTGTGCACAACCCAGAAAAGACGTATATGCTTCCTGTTGCATGGACACTTGAACACTGCAACTTCTGCTGCCACGTTGCCCAATATGGGCCCACATTCTGCAAGAGTATAGGAAGTATGGTTTCATAAGTAGACAGCATCAGTCCACAGCGAGCTCTGAGACGCAAAGACAGATTATTGAGCACGACACTTTCTTTCACTGACATTTTGATTGAGGAATGGGGATTAACACCAGGACTTGTCCAATGCCTTTCCTAATTAGATTATACTACAGATAGATCATATGTGTTAGAGATCATGTATATGCGTTTTGGGACATCTCCTGAAAGACAAATATGGTCAAAAGTCAGGCCTGTGTATTTACTAGCTACATAGTATTTACAGAAAAGCTACAAAGAGAATTAATAGTTACCCAAAGCCTGAAGCTGAGATTTTCTTTGCATAAGGATCTTACACTGTAGTTTAACAAAGAGAGGCTGATTGCTGTGTTCCAGTTAACCTCAGGGAGCATCCAATTGGACACTGGACTGCAGAAACAAATGATTGCACTCTGTATTGCTAGATGTTCCAAATCCATGTTCGGACCTACAGTTTAAAACTTAATTTTCATTTCCGTGGCACTCAAAATACGTAGTTAAAGTTAATTTTTAAAAGGTTGAAGTGAACAAGTCCATATGTACCACTTGAATGGTGAAGGTGGCTTATACCTGCCTGAAGATGACAAATAAACTTCTTGCTAATCTCCCTGCTGAAAAAGGCAGCCAGCCAAAACACAAGGTTATTCCCAATGGATTTACAGGCCAGAAAAAAAAAAAATCCTTATCTCAGGCTTGCAATTCTTTTGACTGAGTAATAATAGAAGTATTATATTTACCAGTGCCCTTCCCATCCTTATTCATGTTTTCACCCAACTCAATTCAACAATAAAAGAGAAAAAAAAAAAACCTCTTATCTGTTTCAGTCTTTAGGATCCAGAGAGCAAGGGAAATCTTCTCCTCTGCTACTGCCTTTTTCTTCTTTACATTTATTCTAAAAAGAAGACACATGGCTGAGGTTGGCAGGGACCTTTGGAGACTATGGGGTCCAATCTCTCTGCTCAAAGCACAGTCACCTAGAGCAGGTTCCTGCAGATGATGTCCAGCTGCGTTTCAAGCATCTGCAAGGACAGAAACTTCGCAGGCTCTCTCAGCAACATGTGCCTGTGTTTGGCACCCTCACAGTTAAAAAGTTTTCCTTATATTCAAGCGGGGTTTCTCATACTTCAGTTTGTGCCAATCTCTTCTTGTTCTTTACTGGATCCACTTAGGAAAGTCTGATTCCATCTCATTTAGTGCCCCTGCTCAGATATTTGCACACACTGATAATAATCCCTTGAATTTTCTCTTCTGTAGTTAGTCTAAACAATCCCATCTCTCTCAGCTTGTCCTTACACATTAGGATTGGATCTAAGCCCCTAATCATCTCAGTGATCCTTTTCAAGGCTCACCCCAGCATGTCAATGTCCTTCTTGTCCTGGAGAGCCCTGGCCTGGACAGAACACTCCAACTGAGGTCTTGCCAGGGCTGAGCCAAGGTGGGAGAAGTAACATCTCCCTCAGTCTGCTGATGCCCTGCCCAGTGGAACCCAGGATGCTGCTGGCCACCCTTGCAGAAGGATGCATTTCTGGACAATAATCTTTGTCGTATCCCAGGTCCTGTTGGCAGCGCTGTCCCCCAGCCAGTCAGTCCCCAGCTGCCCACAGCACAGACAATCATTCCACAACCGGTGCAAGGCCTCGCCAGTGTGTTCATGTTGCACTCCCCTGTCACCACTGAGGCAGACCACTGTAGCTGGCAGTCACTGGAAAGACCAGCATGGAAACTACTTCTGTTTGTTTCAGGAGTGAGGCCCTGCCCTGACAGACCCCACGGGCCGCCCCTGGATACTGCCGGCCTGTGCCGTAGTGCCAGAACGCTCAGAACGCGCAGGGAACGCTGCTACTGTTACACAGCTCAGCTTTATTAAACAACCCATAGGGAACCTCGCTCCCTGATGAACACCGAGAGGCTCGGGAGCACTTTCTGTTCAGTCGTCTTGGCTCATTCGTGGCATAACCTGCCAGGGCCGGCACACGCTCAGCCCTGCCCCAGGCCGGCCCGCTCCCCCGGCGGGCACGGCGGGCTCGCTGCGGCGCTGCCCCGCGCCTCC